>JBCNJP010000008.1:43488536-43530890 GCA_039602395.1 Deinandra increscens subsp. villosa | reverse complement strand
CTGAATAGGAATCATCTGATGGAACATGAGTAACAATCAAAGCTGATGAATCATAACCAAATTGTTGACCCCAATCATAAACACCATCTTTTTGAGCTGTCAAAGCTGTAGACTTCCTAGTGTTACTAGTAGATGGTTGAGTAAAACCAAGTTTGGATGATTGTGAAACACCAGACTTGTTTGTATGTGTCTGTTGACACTCTTTAGCAAAATGTCTAAGTTTTGAACATTTGTAACACTTTAATTTGGACTTGTCAAAACCCAATTTATCACCAGAAATATTCCTTCCATGTTTCTTAAAGAATCTCTTAGATCTTTGACACAACATAGCAGATTGCCAAGATATATCCAATTCAGTTAGTTGATCATCATCAAGAGCATCAAGATCCTCGCTGGTTAACTTTGCATCAGCAACATTCTTGAGAATCAAACCAAAAGATGATGAAATCAATGCAGAAATCATTTTAGCACAATCATCTGTTGATTCAGCTGAAAAAGCATTCTGACTTGAAAAATTTGGAATTGTGAAATTGCAACCCCTTGAAGAATTATTATCAGAATTTCCTGAAACTCCAGCTATAAAAGCAACACTTGGTGCTGTATTCTGATTTGTATTCAGATTTGGCTTAGACTTTGCACTCATGCTTGCACTATTCTCACCATGATACAATTCAAAATTTTGCAAAGTAGCAGTTGACTTCTTTGAATTTAACATTTCCATTTCTCAAGCATGAAGTTTTCCAGTAAGCTCGTGAAATGTCATTGCAGAATAATCCTTGTCATGCGTGATTAGCAAAATGTAATTCTCCCATTTCTCTGGCAAGGCTTCCAAAATCTTTTATTTCAAATCAGCATCAGTTTTCTCAATCCCAACCACCTTTAATTCACTAATCAAGTGTGACAATCTTGAAACAAGAGCAGTAATGTTTTCATTGTCATAATTCTGAAAATTATCAAATTCCTTGTTTAGAACTTTCTTCCGACTCTTCTTGTAGTCATCATTACCTTCACACCTTGCTGATAAAGCATCCCATAATTGCTTAGATTTCTTGCAAGTGCTAAATTGATGAAGCAACTCAGTAGGTAATGCCATTGTAAGATAACCATAAGCTTTTTGTTCAAGCTCGTATGATTTTCTTTCAGCAAGATCAAAAGTATGAACTTCTTTGAAATCTCCCGCATCAGTTGGGTGTTGATAAAGTTTCTTGAGAGGAATCCACAAATTGATATCATTCGTGCTTATGTAAGCAGAAAATCGTTTCTTCCAATTCTAGTAATCTTCAAGCTTCAACAATTTGGGAACTTTCTGACTTGTTCCAATTTCGTTATCAAAATTAATCATGGTTTGCATCACACTTTGCATTGCAGCAAACGCTTGAAATTCCGACATCGTTGAAAATTTGAATCTGGTGACCGAACCAGCTCCGATCCTATCACTAACCTCCGAACTCTGTCCGAACCTAAATCCAAAGTCCGGCCTTCGTCCGAACTTGCTCCGAATCAAAATCAATAGACCGAACTCCTAAGAGACTCCGATCTAGCACCGAACTACCTCCGAACCTTGATTCAACTCCGAACCTTGTCCGAACTAGTGACCGAACACAGAAAACTCCGAACTTTGACCGAATTAACACCGAACTCTCACCGAAGATGGACCGAACTTCAAGTTTGGAGCAGTTACTCCGGACCTGATCAGGAAACTCCGAACTTCGACATAATTTTTCAAAAACGTTCGATTTTTGATGAATTTTGACGAAAAACGTAACAGTTAGACCAGAAAAATGATGAGGAACGATTTAAGAGCAATTTTGACACAAAACGCACGTCAGAAATGATTGAAAATACGTAATGAAACTCGTGAAAACTTCAAAAACGCTCAAAAGTATGAGAATAGCAACCACAGATCAGTAGAGTGAACTAGAAAGCTCTGATACCACTTGAGAATGTGTGAGCATCGGATCGTCTACTCGATCTAGCTAATCGGACATCAAAACGTAATTAACCGATTGTTTTATTGATCAACAAAGAACAATTACAACCAGTAAACACTGAGAAATAGACTCAGATAATACACACTCAGAAACACACACTTAACAGATCTCACACGCTTAGAAGTACTCCAAATACAAAGACCAAACATCTATATATACTAGCTGGTCCGAGCTTCTGCCGAACCTCAGGTTCGGCCAGTCCGAACTTCAGGTTCGGACCTAGTTCGGCCAGACCTAGTTTGACTTGATCTTGATCTTGCTTGATACTTCACATGACACACATATCAGGTATCAACAGTGATATTCTAGCCCTCTGGGTGGACCCGAGCCTTAGAAACGGATAAAAATTGATAAACCCGTAAACCGAGAGATGCGTATATAGGCTTAGTATGTCAATTAAGGTATTAGAATAGTCTAGTAGACTTAAAACACTTCACAAACATCACACACAAGTTGGAGTCTCGAAACATTGGTGATAAACTAAAAACTGCTATGTGTCGTAAAATACGTGCAAACCGATACGTGAATTTAATTGCAAGATCGCAAATTGTTATATGGAAAGTTGATACTTATTTTATTGGATTATATGTGATAAAAATAATGGTGAATTAAAATTGGGAGAAAACGTTGAAAACCGTGACCAAAAACATGAAAACGGACAAAACGGGTTGCAGTCAGCAAAAGTCAAAGGGGATGTCGAACAGGGAAATGTGAAACAGATCTGTTGGGTTTGATAAACCCTGCCTTGGCTGGTTGCTCTAGTCCCACCGCCTTTGGGGGTGGAGAAGGGGTATTATATTGTCCTAGCTTTGTTCATGCTCGGTATAGCATGGCAGGAAGGCAAAACTTAACTATCAGGAATGGGGACACGGGGCCTATGGTGTTATGAATAACGTGGTCTACCTAACCGAAGTATATAAAATGGTGATTATCTTTTCCAGGATGTGTGATTCTTGGGGGTTTATGCCTCGCTGAGGGTAACTGGGTATCTTATTGTTCTAAATAAATTGATATTTATTTACTTGCTTAAAATGTGACTAGTTATGCCTTTGTGTCTCTAATCGTTTAGAGTTGTAACTATCAACCATCACTTCATTTCAAAAGCTTTGTTAGGAAAGGTAATGTTCTAGTTAGAGGTTTGCTTAGGGACGAGCAAAGTCTAAGTGGGGGGATGTTTGATGTGCTCTAAAGCACAGATCTTTTTATTAGTTAAACGCCCGCACTTGTCCATAGTTTATACGTCATTTTGGTCAATTTTACCCTTGTTTGCTATGAAAGTTATAAACAGGTAATTAGAGGGGGCCAAAGTGACAATTGCGGATTTTAAGAGGTTTTGAGAAGAAATTTCACAAGATTTGGAGATTTGACTTATTCTCCACGTCACGACCCGTTTTCCTATCATGGGCCGTTATAGGATCATCTCCAGAAACCCTAAATCGTAGATTTATTGCGGCGCTCACGACTCGTTTTCGCATAACGGCCCGTTACTGATGTATGCTAAAATATACATATTTAATAACAAAAATATCCTCACAAATCGGGACAAAACCTAGCTACTAACATCAAAACAAAGCATTTTTGTTTTCTTTTTTACCTTTTCAGGTTTTCTAGAGCCAAAATACGAAAATGAGCACTGGCAGAAAAGCAAAGAAAATGCAAGGGTTTGGAAAATGCTACTCTAGCACGACCCGTGCCTAATGAAGCACGACTCTGGCCTCCCTGACATGGCACAACCCATGCCCCACTTAACACACCCCGTTCTAGTGACACAGAAGAAGACAAAAGTCTGATCGAATGACATGGCATGCTCCGTGCTTGGATGGGCACGCCCCGTGCCAACCTCCGGATTTTGCCTATTAAAGCTTGCATTCCTCCACTTTACAAATTACTCAATTCTTTCCTCTCCCCCCTCACTTTTAGATTAGTTAACGAGCCACTTGGTTCCTTTGTATCTTCAAGTATGTAAGGTTTATAAGAAACACAACTAGTTGAGTAAATAAAAGTATTTTGTCTATGATGTCTTCTTTTACTAACTGGCAAATCTTCAAACCACAATTGGCCAAACTCTTACACTTGATTATAGATAACATACTTTTAACAAGTTTTCAAGTTGCTTTTATAACACTATTTTAAGGTGTGTCTAATGACTTTATAAAAACCCTTTTTATTGAAAGTGTATTACTGATTTTCTGAACCAAGCGTGCTTCACGTATCACAGACCATTTAGGGAGTCGAAATCCCAAAGGTCGGACCTGTGACACCCAGTCTGGGGACGATGCATGATCCGAAAGGTGACTCGCGCCCCATGCTACATGATACGTTCGAGGTCCTTATGTCTATGTAAGCAAACTCGGCTGACCACGCAAGTGCGAGCTGAAAGTATTTGCTTGGGAATGGGGGTTGGTAATATTTTGTCACTTCACGGAAGCCGGGAGGTACGTGTTTGTGAACTTGGCTCTGGTTACGCCAGACGTACATATGCGAAAGCGGTGTACGGAAGAAACAGACCTTAGTCCCTTAAAAAGATCATTTATTATAATAAAATAATCTGACACACAGGGTTGTTCCCTTGCTGGTTCATGATGGCGTGTCGAGCGTAACGGTTGCACGACCAAGGAGCCCTACGACTAAGTGGCATTATACCACTT
The DNA here is from genome assembly GCA_039602395.1 of Deinandra increscens subsp. villosa. Taxonomy (NCBI): domain Eukaryota; kingdom Viridiplantae; phylum Streptophyta; class Magnoliopsida; order Asterales; family Asteraceae; genus Deinandra; species Deinandra increscens. The sequence continues at coordinate 43,526,251 of JBCNJP010000008.1, read as the reverse complement.
CATTTGATCACTGACAACACCTTCCCTCGGCATTCGTACTCCTCGCAGACGATTAGCAGTTGGATGGTGGCTGACCAGGTGGGCCGAAAGGCGGTTGACTTCTTGCCAGTGAACAATCTTAAGGTAAGGTTATATAATCACAACTTGATTATGAGTTTTTAATGTCGTTACTCCAATCAATATTAACCCTATCATACTTGAGATCAAAGATCCATTTTATCTCTCTCTCTCTCTATATATATATATATATATATATATATTCACTAAAAAGCTATTTTCCTAAAGATAGAATTTGGTTAAACGTAAATAAAGGTTGAGTATTAGGAGTTCTCATTTTCCATTGTGTCCTGATCGACTCCGATTCAACTTACCACTACTATACAGCCCATGATGGGTGCACTTGCCCGTGTAATGTGGTGAAATGGTAGTTTTCAAATAAATCAGGTACTATAAATTTAAAAGCTTTAAATTCTAAAAATGGTGTCACAAAATAATACTCGTCTATTTCACTCGTTTGAAGCTCTAGAGAGTCCAAAAAGAGACCAGAGACTATTGTTACGTATTCAAAGAACAGTGTTCAGTTCTAAAGTCCAAGATTTAAGCCATTGAAGGGGTAGCGAGGTGCAAGATCGTTCTTATAATCATTACAATCAACGATTTCGAAATTGTTAACCCTCAGTTTGCTTTAATTATGGTGTTTACTTATTTTTCCGCTGTAATAGTTAGATTAGTTATGATGAGAGGCTAACTCTCTTGATATTGTCTAAGACAATGTGATCTATTTCGGTATTTACCCATGATTTGACATTGATCTATTGTTTGACATAATGATTTGAGTATAATGTTTATAATTCCTTCTACATATCAGAAATGAGTTGTTGAATGTTGTGTTTGATCCATTCAAAGTAGTATTTGGTTTGATTAGTAGGATAGACGTATTCTGCTTGTTGATTTAATAATATTTCTTAGTTGTTATCTGACGATTCCAATATGTGTTTAGGAATACTAACGAGCCTAGATAGGAAATGGTGATAGTGCATGTTCAATAGTCCAGTTTGGTTGAAGTATTTCTCTATAGTTAGTCATGAACCTTAGCTTCCATGTCTTGGGTTAAAGGATTAGTGAAGTGACTAGGTGTAGTGCATATGTGATGGTATGTGAATGGGTTATAATATGTTAGTCTATCATGATTACTTAGAATAGGGATTTGTCTATGATCCTCGGTCTTAGGTCATGTGTTTAGTGCCTTATAATTAAGACATTAATTTGTGGATACTTCAGTATGGTTGTGGTAATATTGTAGAATCATTGTCTAGCGACTTTGTATCCTTTAGACAGTTAAGTTACGATGTGTCAATGTCAGGTTTGGGTAATGCTAAAATAGTGACCAGTCTTAGATGATATCTGTTTTATTATTCTGTTTTCATATCTGCTTTTATATCTTCTTTTATATCTACTGTTATTTTAATCATTTCTACCTTTTTGCATTTACTACTAGTCATTAGGAATTGTGACAGAATCCTAATGATATTAATTAGGCTTAGTATGATTACACCATTGCTTCCTTAGGTCGACCCTGAGTCATTCTTTAGTGCTACCATACGATAGGCCCGCTTTCCTATATGCATGCATAGTAATAAGATGAGTTAGGTTTATAAATTTAAAGGTCATTCTTGCAGGCAAAAGTATGTACACATCGCGTGCATCATAGCTTTGTTATTTATTTTAATTCCGGATGAACTGAAACTTTCCGGAACAACTTACTTGAGTTATCCGGAACAACTTGTTATTTGTTTTCCTAATGAACTATAACCTTCCTTAAGAACTTTCCTGATGAACTATGAAATTCAGGTTGAAAAGGAGATGGTGGAGTCCCCAGAAACTATATTGGAGACCGACAAGTGGATTTCACATGGTGCAAATAGAAATGTGATGAAATATGAAGTATACAACATAAATGGCTATACATTTCGTACAATCTTGAGACGGCAGGGTTTACCAGAACACCAAATGCATAATCGGGCTGGCTAAGGTATGTTAGTGTGAATGTTTACATTCCCAAAAATGTGTTTTGGAGGTCACAAAGGTAGAAAAACAACTCCAATACGGCTGGTATAAGTCTGGTATAAAACAGGGTAAAAAGCCAAAATTTTGGCTAAGTATGGAACTGGCCGAAATTGGCCAGAATCCCTAGAAAAGTGGCGCCAAGCGTATCGCTTGGAGCAGTTGATGCTGTAGGCGATACGCCTAGAATTCCAAGCGTATCGCTTGGAAGTAAATATGATCTAGGCGATACGCCTGGAAACACTATTTCGATTTTTACTTGTTATCCTTCATTATTAATGGTATTTATACATGTTATGCAATAGAAACTCACTATTGAAAATGAGTATGTTGCAAGTAAGGCGGAAGCTTAACAGAATTCTCATCTAAGTGCAAGATGGACCGATCACAAGAAGATTGAATAAACCAATTTCGCCATTTGTGTAATGGACTTAAGTAAAGTTAGTGAACAACTTTTGGATGTCGAACACAACTATGAGTATATTTTTGTAAATGTGAACCATAATGATGGTGGTACATGGTCGTCGAACTATGTGTTTTGAACAAAATTTTCCGGGACCAAATTTTTATAAAGTAATAGCTTAAGTTTGGCATCAAATTGTATACGGGTGTTACATTTTAGATTGTTGTTTTAACCTTTTAGATTTTATATTATTGTTAAAACTTAATTCTTTTAATTGTTTTAACTTTTTATATAGTTTTTTAACTTAATGGATTGATTTTTCTTAAAATTTTATTATTTAAAAAAACGTTTCATTTTTTATTATTTTAAGTTTTAAAAGTTTTATATATTATATTTTAACTTTTTAGAGTGTTGTTTAACCTTTTAAATTTTATATTATTGTTGAAACTTAATTTTTTTAATTGGTTAAACTTTTTATATTGTTTTTTTAACTTAATGGATTTAACTTTTTTAATGCATGACATTAGGAGTTTGTTTTCCGTTTGCAGTATTATAGCGGTAGGAGTTTGTTTTCCGTTTGCAGTATTATAGCGGTTTTTCTTAGCATTTTTTAGGTAAATGCTGATTTATTAATCAATAGAATTATGCCTTTTGAGAAGTTTTATACTATAATACTAGCCACTTACCCGGGTAAATACCCCGGTCTAAAACGTAAAAAAAATATAGATATATATACTATCCAAAAAATTCTTCTCGGTAAAACAATATTCAATAATAATAAAAAAAATTAATAACAATTACAAATTTGAGAAGATAGATTTATGAACTATATTTCTTGTTACATTTGTTGGACGACCGTCTTCATCCAAAATCAAGATCTTCAGACTCTTCTTATTCTTCACCCTTGATAACGCAACTTATAATTGATCATGAGAGAAGACGGGATCTTTCAGGTACAATCCAACTCTCGAAAGAGGCTAACCTTGGCTTTTGTTTATAGTCATAGCAAAACAAACAGAGATCGGAAACCTGTCTTCTCTTAAACCGAAAGATTCATTTGATGAATATATATGTGGAAATACGTGTTTGATTAGTTAAACGTGTGAAAAATGCATACGTAATAATTAACAAGAAAATAAAAGGGTAGAAAGTGTAATTTATGTAAATATACATATATATATATATATATGTGTGTGTATGTATATTATCTTATGAGACACGAACCTTTGAGAGTGTTAGAAATATGTTTAGGCAAGTTGTAAGATATAAAACGATAGCTATATCAAAAGACAGGGGCTTAATATGCATAAGATAAAAGTTGGAGGGCTAAAACTGTAATTCATTGAAAGATATGAATGTATGTATATATATATATATATATTATCATACGTATCCCGAGCTTTAAAAAGTAGTAGGAATATATCCTAAAGTGATTCGGAACAAAAATGATGAGTGTTGTAAAGTTAGGGAGGTTAAAGTGTAAATTAGAGGTAAATATATATAAATATAAATATAAATATATAAATATACGTATATATACGTATATCATCGAGCGTGTTCCGAGCCTTAGAAACTTTTATAAATATGTCCTATAATGAATTGGTGCATAAAATGATATAACGGTTGAAGTTTAGGGGTTAAATTGTAATTAAAAAATTGAGGGACCAATTCTGCCATTTGAGAAAAGTACCTCACGGTACACGAAGTCCCACACCCCCCCCCCCCTCCCTCACGATACACGATACCCCCTACAGCGCAGAAATGTTTTTGGTCGCGTTTTTGGCCATGATATCACAACTTGCAGACCACGATTCTCCTTCTACGCGTCAAAATCGAAAGCCTACTCACATAGACACGTGTTAGGGACCTGGTGCGCATCCAAAGAGTATAAAAGGGGCCTTAAATCGGCCTTAAACAATCGCCAATTCACTCAAACAAGTCCTAAAAACCCTAAAAACCCACCAGAACTTCATCGGAGAAATTCGAGCAAACCAAGAGGAGTTAGGAGGCCATCTTTTGCAGTCCTACATATTTTGGTATGTTGTACAAAAGCCTTCTATCAATTTTGAATAATATTGTTGTTATGATCAAGTTTTGAAAATGGATTAAAACTAGGGTTCTTGGACATATTTTGATAAAATTGGGTGATCGGGTGGGAATTAGGGTCTGAATTCTTGTATGCAATCCTAAAATAATGTATTTTAAGAAAGAACTAACTTTTTTTTCAGAATTGAAAAATGTTTGGTAAAGGTTTTGTTAACGGGTCAAAATTAGGGTTTTCGTAACGTTGTTCTCCCCAAATTGAGTAAACGGTGTTAAATTAAGCTTTGATATTTTAAAGCCTATTATAAAATGTTATAATGGATAATACCCTAAATTAGTTTGAAAAGAAAATGAGTTTTGATAAAGAAAAGAGAAAAACGGGAAATTAGGGTTGTAGATATAATTATTTAATATAAAATAATCTGGAGGGTATGGGGACTTGATTTTTTGTATGGTAACACGTGTTATATATATAATAAACATATATGAGTTTAAAATGGGTAAATAACAAAGTATTAAAGATACTGAGTTAATCGGATATTTAGAAGTTCGTGCAGACCGGAAGGGTAAGCGCCTGTACTCTAGGCCTGGGGTTTCTGGCAAAGCGGGGGTAACGCATAAATCCCAATTGGGACTTGGCATACCTCACTGGGCGACCCTGTGGTGAGTGTTTACTTTTAGGAATACGCGTCTTCGTATTATCGTTAAAAGAAAAGGATAACTAGCCTAAAGGGCATTTTGGTCATTTTGACCTTTAATAATGTATAAACTTAATAACTAAATATTATTAAGATAATAAGATATTAAAATAAACATAGGAAGTGTTTATTGTATAAAACCTTGCGTTAACGCCATACGATACGCAAATTAGGCTAAATCGGGAATGTTGCGGGAGTTCTATCCAAGTAAACCGATTAAAGAGATAAGGTGAGTTCTATGAGCCACTCTTAAATGTTTTAAGTGTTTTAAATGTTTTTGGGCTGATACACATACAAATGTTATAAAAGGAAAATTGGAACTGAATAATACGAATTCACACTTCTTGGCCAATAATAATTCAAGTTATGCATTTGGCCTATAATAATAACAATTAACCATTTCGTTCTCTAGAATGATACACCGTTAGTTTTTCACTAACGGTGTTAGTACCCTGCTGACATGGCATTTGTTAAGGGTTGTTTTTGTCATTTCCAAAAATGAAAGGATTTATTTGTAATTCTATTAAATAAAACATCTTATTAATAAAATAAAAAAAGCAAGAAGAACAGCGAAGCTCCTCCCTCCGGCAATGGCTTTGGTCATCTGATTTCCGTCGCAGATCTCCATGCCGACTGTCGGTGATCTCCGACCAACTAACCGGCGACCTCGCAACTCCCGTCGAACCAGATCTCCTCGCAACTTCTTATAACAAAACTCGTCGGGGGATTGTTGCCGTTATTCCATCAGAGGAAACACTTCCATCGTTCCATCCATCTCTCAGTGATTACCGGCGTTCCATCGTTGCCGGAAGCCACTGACGGCAGTTCCATCCTCGTCACCACTTCCATCGGAAAAATAGTCCACCTCGTCTCCGACACGCCTTCGTTTTCGGGTTGCCACCCAGCCGGCGAGATCCTCAAGAGGTAAATCCAGCAAAATCCGGCGGTGATTTCCCCCCAAATCCAGCAAAATCTGTTCTCAGATTTCAATTTTCTAGATATTAATTTTCTAAAGTAAATCAAAAATTTTCAATCGATTCAACAACCACTGCCATTACTAAACTTAAGGTATTATTGCTGGAGTTGCAGGTACGCCACCGCCGCCGAGGGGTTCGCCGGTGCCTGGTGTCGTTGGAGGAAGAAAGGGATCGTTGTGAGGCCTCTGTCATGAGGAGGAACGGGAGGTGGGGTTGGGTTCTTTGCCGAAGAATGGTCGTGGTCGCCGGTTTAGATCAAGAGGAACGAGGGGGAAAGGTCGTCGTGGCTGCTGGGGTCGTCGATAGTCGCTGCAGTGGCCGGATGAGGTTGGAGATGGAATGGTACGCCACCGGGGAGATGTCGACGGGAAGAAGAGGATCCAGGGAGGGTTTTTTTTCTTTTTCTTTTATACAATAAATGTTTATAGAAATTGCAAAATCAGTCCCTCAATTATAATATTTGTTAAAAAACACACATTAAATGCCACATCAGCAACATACTAACACCGTAGTGAAAAGCTAACGGTGTATCATTCTAGAGAACGAAATGGTTAATTGGTATTATTGTAGGCCAAATGCATAACTTGTATTATTATTGGCCAAGAAGTGTGAATTCGTATTATTCAGTTCCAATTTTCCGTTATAAAATGCATTTAAATGATTTATAACTGAAATGTTGCCTATCTGAATTGTTAGAATGTTAACTATTATATTTCCTTTGAGTGAATATATATTAACTGTTAAGGTGTTAATTGTTAAATGGATATATATGTGTTAATCTGTTAAATTGTTGATTGGATTGATATATATATATATATATATATATATATATATATATATATATATATATATATATGAACTGTTATGGAAATATGCATTAAAATACATATACGTGAAATATCTTGAATTGATAAACTGTTAGAAAGCTTTTGGGAATATATATATATATATATATATGAAATGTTATGAAAATTATGTTAAATCATTTATACGTGTTATAACGTAATTATAATAACTGTGAGATGATATGTGCTATGCTTGCTTTGAACTTAAATAGTCAAGTGATGAAGGAATTACTAGTAAACGTTATAGTTAATACATATGATTATATGAGAACATGTGATGCATTTGCTTTATTATTATGTGGTGGATACGCCGCTGGTACTTCCTATATATATACATAATAATATTAGTTACCCGGTATATCTGAAGTGTGGAGGATACGCCGCTGGTACATCATGTATACATATACTAATGGTAAATTGGAGGATGTCCACTTGTTGCAATATATGAAGACATTATCGTTGTTTACTAGTAACCCTAAGTCCCTTGAGTATTTAACTAGAGGCGGGTAGTAGTATAGGGGGAGTTAAGAAGTAGTGTTACTCAATGGGGTAAAAAATCACTACAAATAGGAAGTGGAGAAAGATGCTGTCCGTTATAGGGAATACTCTAGAAGGGTAAAGTCGACAGTTAGCAAATAGGGGGAAATGGGGGCAACTGTCCGTTATAGGGAAAGCCTTAGAAAGGTAAACTCGGCAGTTAGCAAATAGGGGGAAGCGGGGCGAGTGTCTGTTAAAGGGAATGCCCTAGAAGGGTAAACTAGCAAGAAGGGTATCTCTACTTATACATTAGCAGGGTAATAGACGTTGGGGTTGTAGGAAGGGATAGTGGGGTAAATGATTTTATAAGGGGTATTTCCTGTTAAGGAATATTACGTGTTGTATAATTGTGATATATATTATACTTGAGGTTTTAAACCTCACGTCGAGGTAAAGCTTTTAAGATATAGAACTCACCAGCGTAAGCTGACCTTTTCCAAAATATATATGTATGTCAGGTCAAAGTGAGGTTTCGACTAGTTATGAAAAGACCCTGGTGATAAGTGATTAGACGGGCAAGCTATCGGACGGAAGTAGGGTTTTGGCGAGCTGGCATAGATATAGCAAAAAAACGTAACTATAGTTAGTATCTCCTTATGTAAATTATCTCTTACTTTGTAGTACTTGGCAAATAGATAAAAGTTTAAAATTTCCGCTGCTTAGTTATCTCTGTTATTACCTTGTGTTCATGAGTAAATCCGATGCGTGACCCCTTCTAGAGCCAAGTCTGGGAGTGGGCGTCTCATTTTTACAAAAGACTTAAACCTACCCTGCCTCTAACACCCCACCTTAGAAAAATATATTTTTTATGGTACGACAAATCATTAACAATGCGTAAAAAGAGAGATTTATACATACGAAATCGACAATGAAACTTATATTTGAACTGTGCATTGTCGGAGAAGTAGTTGTTCACAAGTCGTTTATGGGCCTTTTGTCGTTGTCTTTTAATCGTCTTCCACGTATAATACGGTTTAGAACTTTGGCCCTCCTCTTGTGCAGCAAGAAACATTGTCTCGACAAAAAATATAGTCGCGTCGTCGTCTGAAGAGAACGTTGATGAGGAAGACGAAGAAGACATTTTATAGATTTTTGTATTTTTGTTCATTTGGTGTAAAATTGGTATGAAATGGGTTAAATGGATGTGAGTTGTGTGTAAAATGGGATGTATATATACATATAAATTAATGGAAAAAATAAAAAAAAATTAAGAAAATAGCCGGGGGGGGGGGGGGTAGTGGCCCACCACCAACGTCCGAATTCGCAAGGATAGCCACGGGGAGCGGTGCCCGAGCTCGTCCCCACCACATACTCACCGTGGTCCACCCAATGGTGGCACCGTGCAACACCGGAGCCAACTTGGCATCCCCACGGGCTCTGGGTGTGTATTAAATATGGCCTAAGAAATCAAATAAATTTCGTGTCCCTTTGACACATTTCGCCATACCTTTTTCGGTGTGACTAATAAATGCCACGTATTTTTTTTAATAAAACTGTGGCTAAAACCTCTACAACTATATGTTTTTTGTCACACAAATAAAAATACGTGGCTAAAGCCTCAAAATTGTTTTTTTTTGTCACATCAATAAAAAATGCATGCCTAAAATGCTCCACAAGGTATGTATTTAGTCACGGATAAAAAAAAATACGTAGATAAAAGTACTGCAACTTACTTTTAACAATATTCTTTTTTTTTAACGTGGCAGGGCGATTTAAAAAAAAACATGACTAAAGCCATAGTGGAGTTATCACTTATAAAAGGTTTAAGAGCAAAAAATAAGAATGAAGATTATATTGAATTTACCCCGGACATGAACTTATGGTAAAAGTTACACTAGTTTTCCTTCATTTAATATGATTGAATTCTTTTTTCCTTTATTTTTTCTTTTCTTTAATATAGATCCACCCATAATTGAATGCTTAATGTTGACATCCCAACTCAACTTTTTGTAAATTATCAACAGTAAAAGGTATGCATCACTTTATAAATAATGCGACGACACGACAACGAGAGATATAAAGCATTAAGGCTATATTATTTTATTTTTCTGGAAGACTAAACTATTATATCAACCTGTTTTTTTACTAAGGTTTGAAACTTAAACTCAAGAGAAGTAACACTTTAGCTTTAATTGTTTTATCAATTGACCCTAACATATATTATTATTTTAATTTTAGTAATAAGTAATTGAATAATATGTATTTTTATAACTAGTATGGAGTCCGTATGATGTCATGTGAAACCGAACACATTAACATAAATATTGATAGAGTGCTTGAGCAACCATTGATAAAGTATCATATACATTTAAAAGTTTAATAAAATAATAATAAATATAAAATCATATAAAATAAAATAAAGTAGAACTTACCTAAAATAAGAAATTGACTAGTTGTATAATTAAATATTAATAGATTATTCAGCGATACTTTTGCTCCTGTAAACTATTAAAATTCAATATAAAAATACAATATAGTTCTCCACTTCTCCTCAAATGTATTATAACTAGGGTTATAATCAACACGTGCTACGGCGTGACTCTTTTGTTATTGTTTAACTTAACTGCAAACTAACTGGATCAAACCGTTATATTTATGAGAAAATGGATTTAAACAATCGCAACTATTGTCTATTGGCCGACTATAATCCCATCAATTTTTTTAATAGAACAGTCTTATCTTTATACCCTAATTTACTTAATAATATTTTTGTTAAATCCCACTAACCGCCGTTAAATCCATTCGAACCCTAATTCTTTGAACCTAAAATTGACCATCGATTCGTGGATTTTTGCGAAACAATAAGCATGGGGCTTTTACGGAAGACTAAAAACCGAACACAACGATACAAGAATGACCTCGAAAATGTCAGCATATACTAACGGCGTTAGTGAGATTTAACGAAAAAATTATTAAATAAAATAGGGTATAAAGATAAAACTGTCCTATTACAAAAAAAAAATTAGGAATGAGGTTATTAATAGGTAGTGTGGTTTATATTATTTTATTTGGTTAGAAACAACAATATTATATGAGTTATATAAATCATACATATTGTAAATAAACCGTTCTTTATGAAAATTTATATGTTGATGACTTGATGTTATAAATCATTAGTGATAATAATCAATGAAGATTTGAGTATTATTACATTTAATCTTAAAACATAATATAATTCAAAATCTTTTTATGATTTAGTAAGTTGTAATAAATTAATTGAATGAGAAGCTTTATATTTTAAATATTTAATTATTTTAAATTATTATTATTTAATAAGAAAAAAAAGCGGAAGAAAATTTTTGACTTCACAAGATTTCAACATATGAGTATATGACAATACAAGTTATTTAAAGGTGTTTCTAGTGGCTCCTGCTAAGCAGCCTAGCTCTTCCTCTATGCCGTCACACTTACGAACGTGAACCCAATTGCTATGGAGGCCCACTCAAGAGATGAACTCGGCCCAACTCATATCGCATTCCTCAACTCATTTAAGTCATCCAAATGGTAACTCAAGTCAAATGGTTTTCGTTTGGTTCTCTCATATACAACTCAACGGAAACTAGTCTTCTTGTATTTATTTATTTTCCTTCTCGCAAGTCGTAACCATTTGGATGAATATCCATTTAGATTGGGCTTAAAAATTGACAGTTAATTTTTGTATAGGCTTAATCACGTCGTTTTAGATCGATTTTTTCGTAACCTATAAAAATATAAAATCAATTAAAGTAATATATTTTATATTAAAATGAATTTTTTTTATTATTGAATTAATACAAAATAAATTGTATCTAAAATACACCGATTGATGTGTAGAGTCCAAAGACAGGAAGGCATTTGATTTTTTTTATCTAGGCCTCTTGTTGTAACAACCTTATTATAATATGTATCGGGATATTGTTCGTTTTGCCCCTCTTGTCAGGAACTCACGGTTTGTTTCACCCAACGATTTACTTCCCAAACAAAATGTGTCTTGGTAGAGCATGTATCAACCTCATATGGAATGTTTTTGAAACAAATATGTAGAATCCCTCCTTTAGGGTTAAACTTTGTATATCACCAGTATTTATAAAAGTTAGTATTGGGGTTTACATATTTACAATAAAGACCCTATACTAATACACATTATAAATTAACCCGCGGCTTATTAAACCTATCTAACACCCCCTGGCAGTCTGAGCAGAGGGCCTTTAAATATTGAGACTACTGTCACGAAAATCCATAAACAACTGATATGTGACTTCTGCTTACTATTTCTAAGATTATAAAAAGCCTTTTTTATAGTCATAGTCGAAATAAAGTCAATTCTATTTTGTTTTGTTTTATTAATCTTTTCTTGATTTATTTCGTTATTGTCAATGTATTTCTCACAATTTTTTTTTGTTGATTCCATCAAAAGTTGTAGAGTGATTCTGTGCATATTAATAATACATAAAAAAGATATCTATGTATGTTTTTTAATAAAAAATTGAAATATTAATTCATTATTTTTTCTTTTTAATATTTTTCAAATTATGGGGGGCGATTCTCCATTATTCTTTTTCTTTTCTTATTTTTTTTGATTTTCGGCATTACTTACTTTTTTTCGTTATTTCTATTTTATTTCTGATTGTGTTTCTTCTAACAATTCTCTGTTTCATTTCTTCTTCTGCCTGTGAATAATTTATCAAACCCGGAGAGCTACTTTGACTAAGTGATTCATGAATTATTTGATTATGGTAAGCCTTTGGTAAATATATCTAGAAACTGGTGATCTGAGGGAACATGTAACACACGTACTCGACCAATGGCAACACGTTCCCTTACAAAGTGTAAATCTAGTTTCACATGTTTGGTGCGCTGGTGCTTTATCGAGTTTAACGCTAAATAAATGGCGCTTACATTATCATAAAACACAATGGTAGCCCGAGACACAGGACAATGTAACTCAAGAAGAACGAGTCCAAGCTGCTCCGTTATCAAAATTAGCGACACCACGATATTCAGCTTTAGCGCTTAACCTTGACACAACATGCTGACGTTTAGAGGACCAAGAGACAAGATTATTACCCAGAAAGACATAGAAACCAAATATCGAACGACGAGTGTCAGGACACCCCCTAGTCGACATCTGTGTAAATAACCAAACGATCAATAGAAGAGGGACGAACATGAAGTCCCGAGGAAAGAGTACCTTGTAGATAACGTAGGATGCGTTTGAGGGCATGGAAATGCGGTTCATGAGGATTATGCATGAAGAGACACACTTGATGAACAACAAACACAATGTTTGGACGAGTGAGAGTTAGATATTGGAGGGCACCAACTAAACTTCGATACAAAGTAGGGTCTATAACGGGTTTGCCATTCAAAGTGAGTTTAGCCTTGGTTTTAGAAGGAGTGCTGCAAGGATTGCAAGTTTGCATGTCAACACGTGCAGGAATATGTGGAATCCCTCCTTGAGGGTTAAACTTTTTATATCACCAGTATTTATAGTTACAGGAGTGTAGTATTAGGGTTTACCTATTTATACTAAAGACCCTATAATAATACACATTATAAAAGTTTTGTTCTCCTACTCAACCGATGTGGGACTTACATCTCCACCCCTTATGGATCATAACATCCTAATTGGCATTCCGGTTTGGCCCCTGTTTGTAATATCATTCAGTATAGGACTGGTGTGCCAACGAGAATGTTGAGCTCCCTAAGAGGACGGAGATAAAAGTCATGCATTGGTTGAGGAGGAGAATGAGGCATTTCTTATATGGGGTGGACACCTACTCTACTACGATGTGTTTAGATTAGGCAGACAACTCGTCAGGTGAAACAAACCATTAGTTTTAGATGAGCAACCCATCGAGAGTAAATCAGATAATATCTTGGTAAAGTTTATTTGGGTTGTTATAATTGTTTAATGCATTTGGAACATTAATGGAACACTCATCTACTTTTGACGTATTAGCTTTTCCTTAGGGCCTGCTATCTTTACAATTCCTATTATGCCCTTCACCAATTGTGAAAATTGAATTAGTACCCATACACACTATCTTAAACTAAAATTTATTAATTATTGACAATGAAAAGCTCCCTTCTACCCTCTATGGAATGTCACTTTACTTTATGTTTGATCTCTTCCTTGTCAACATTGATTTATCCAATAAATAATCGAGAGAAAGTTAGATAATTTTTATTCATATGCCTTAGCTTCTTCAAGGCTCTATCTAATAGTGGCATGTAATGCCTCACCTTTTATTTGTAAAGTTTGAAAGATGAGAAACTAAAGTTAGCTTGACGGGAAAAGTTAAATACCTAATTAGGGGGGGGGGGGGGTATATACATATATGTATGCGGTTGCCACCACCATTATTACCATTTTCCTTAAAATACCATTCATTTTAGGACTTCCTTTCTTAGCTATAGCCGGTGCATTGGTGGATGTGAGGAGTGGCATGTTGACAGTGAGGGTTGAGGACAAGACAGTGGCATTCAATGTCACGGGATCTACATGGAAAGAGAACCGTAGCTAGGTCGTCGTCAAATAAGATTGGGATTAAATATCAACTGCCAGACCACCCTCCAATCGTTATCAAGTCCTCGGAAACGTTGCAGGCCCCACAAAAGAAGTGTAGGGAGGAGAAGGAGAGCATTAAAGTGAAGAAAAAGCTGCCTAATGATAAGAAATAGGCTTCAGTGAGTGATAGGATGTGGTTGGCCGACGTGTATGCGATGTACTTGCGAGATTGACATAAGGGAGTTAATCCCCCTTTGGACTGGCCTGTGCAAGGGTCATGTGAAAGCATACTTGCAGTGAAGGAGATCACATCTATGACCCGACTTGACATGATTGCGGGGTCGAGTTCGACAGACGACTCATAAATAAATTCAGCGCATACGGGAGGCAACCCGTGTAGTTGGTAACTTTATTTTGATTTTCTTTTGCTTTAGTGTCTTGTTGGTAGTTTAGTTTATCTTTTAGGTTTTTTTTAAATTTAGTTGCATTTATATTTTTCTTTTTCCGTTTGACGCGTTGTTTGTAGTTTTGCAGGTTTGAAGGCATGCCATGTTTGGAAATTACATTACTTATCAATTTAGCTATGTTTCGCGGGGTCGTAGGTAACACAGAGTTTGTGAACCGTTAGGTAATCAATCTCCATTCCCGCGGTTTGCAAAATATGTTTTCATGAAACTGTATAGGTTTGGAGGATATGGACGGTCACTTCATAAATGACATTTAAACGTTCCGTATCAGGGTTTTTTCAAGGATGTTGACTTTTGGTCAAAGCATATCGTTCACTTCATAAATGATAAACAAACGATCTGTTTTGATCAACTGTTTCTTTTCTTTCAGGGCCTGGTGGGTATTTTGATGTTTGATGGCGATGTGGTTGCAAAATTCTTTTTTGGCATAACTGGTTATGTTGATGTATACATTGTGAATCATCCTGTACTCAATCTTCATTCCAAACGGTTCGCATGTGTGTGTTGTAGGCTCTGTTGACTTTTGGTCAATGCTGGTCATCCACTTCATAAATTACAATCAAACATCCCGCATTCGATCATTTGTCCAAAAAAAAAACTCAAATGTTTCAAGTTTTTCAAAAATTACCAGATTTACAACCCGATCGCTTCTGTTTTATTTGGGCTATATTTTCTTTCCAGATTCACCATCGGACCACCAACGGCCTTGATTTTCCGGTTTAGTGATTTATCCAAGTTGTATATTCATATTGTTGACACACAACTCTGGATTTTGGATCTCGATTGATATATATATATATATATATATATATATATATATATATATATATTATGATTGATGTGATTGTGTTTTGTGTCAAGTTGATAGTTTATGGTTGCGAGACAGTTCTGGTAGATGTTCTTCGAGAGCTGTTTCATGATGCATATTTTGAGATTGTGGAGCTTTTTTGTCATTTGTAGACTTAGCTCTTGCACCTGTGCAATCAAGAGTTGTTTTGCATTTCATCTTTCAGCATCTGGACACTGACATACGACAGTGATATGGGAGTATTTTAGTTCCATTTCCCCTTAATTTGTTTTTTTTGTTTCTCGTACATTAGGGACAATGTACAAACTAAGTCAATGTTGCTACTAATTAGATTGAAGAGGAAGGCCAGGACGAAGATCAACATCTCTTCTTTGCCTACATAGAAGGTGTTGAAGATATACAGTCCTTTATGCTTATTGTCAACAATGATGAAGAGGTACCATCCAGTGCCTTGAGTTTCATTTACTTAAGGTGCTAGAATCACATGACTCGTTTGAAGGGAAGCTTCACCCAGCTAGATGAATCATTCAAACTCTTAGTCAAGTTTGGAGACAAGAAGGCCATTATTGTTGAAGGAATAGGAGAGGTAAAATTTCTTACTAAAGAAGGTCAATATACGCTATTAGGTAATGTGTATTATGCACCTAAATTGGAATATAACTTTTTAAATGTTGGCCAATTAATGATGAAAGGATATGCCTTGCACTTTGATGATGATGCATGTACTATAGTTGAGAAAAAAGACAGGATTAACCTTAATCCATGTAGAGTTGGCAAGGAACAATATGTTCCTACTAGATGCTACAAAAGTATGTTCTGCATCAAATGGCAACTGTACCAGCCAATCAAATCAATACTTTAAACCCGTGGCACAACTGGTATGGTCACCTCCACTTGCAGGGCCTACAACAATTGCATGACAAAAGCATGGTGTATGACTTACCAAGTGTCCAGACCCTTTCATACTGTGGAGGCTGCATTCATGGTAAACAAACCCGAGAATATTTTCACTCTAGCACTTGGAAGTCAACCAAAAGATTAAAGTTGGTCCACAGAGATTTGTGTGGTCCTATGCTAAGTCCAAAGTCTTGGTGAAAGCAAGTACTTCCTTCTATTTATTGATAATTTTACTAAGATGTGTTGGATTTATTTTTTGAAAAATAAGTTGATACCTTTGCTAAGTTCAAGATTTGTAATGCTATGGCCAAAAAAAAAACAATAAAACAAAGTCGATGCAGTCTCAAGACCCTCAGGCCAGATAGAGGAGGGGAATACACCTCCAATGAATTCAACCAGTACTATGATCAACAAGGATTCAAACATGAGCTCACAATTCCTTACACTCTAGAGAAAAATGGAGTGAGTGAGAGGAAGAACATATCAATCATGGAATTAACTAGAAGAATGCTTAAATCAAAGGGGCTACCAGACTATTTCTGTGTAGAAGCTGCTACAACTTCCGTTCATGTGCTGAACTTATCACCTACAAAATCTCTTACTAAAATTCCTCTTGAAGCCGGATCTGGAAGGAAGCTAACTGTTCATCATCTAAGAGTCTTTGGGTTTCTAGCCTATGGTCTCTTACCTGTCCAGCTTAGATGAATATTGGATGACAAGTCTGAGAAAAGTATTTTCATAGGTTATAGACTCTATAACCCTGCTACCAACGAGATAATTATAAGGAGGGATGTGAAATTCTTGGAAGATGCTAAATTAAACTGGAATGGTGAAACCTCTAATCATAGTTATGAGTTGTCAGAATCAATGCCTGATGACATTACACCATCCATAATCAAACCGCATCAGTTCCTAGTACGCCTTTTCATTCATCTCAAGCCTCAAATAGTTCAAGCTATGAAGTTCAAGGAAGTGCTCATCAATCCTCCAGTACAAGCAACTTTGCCCTAAGGAGGTACACAAGCTTACAAGAGGTTTATGCTAACTGCTAGTTTGCTTTAACTGTTTCAGATCCCTCACATATGATGAAGCAGCTCAAAATAGGGAGTGTCAACAAGCTATACAAGCTGAGATTGATGCCATTAATAAAACTCATACTTGGAACATGGTAGACCTACCTAAGGGAAATAATATTGTAGGCTTGAAATAGTTGTACAAAACTAAGTTGGCTCCCGAGGGAAGTATTCTATAGCATAAAGCAAGACTTGTGGCCACAGGATACCCACAACAAAAACGAATTGATAATGAGGAGACTTTTGCTCCTGTGGGCAGATTCGAAACAATTAGAGTTGTGTTAGTTGTTGCAGCCCACTTTGTATGGAAGATATATCAACTACATGTTGGTGAACTTGAAGAAGACATCTATTTTGAAGAGCCAGATGGTTTTACCATTGCAGGGAAGGAGGATAATGTTAGGTTTTACAGTGGGTATCTGGGTTGCCCGTTTAATTATTTACCGACTAAATATACTGGTTAATTAACCAGAATTAATTACACAGCGGAAATTAGTTTTAGAACATGTAAATTTAGTAAAAACCGTAGACAGGATCTGATCACCGTTCGAGAATTTAATACAGAAAAGTAAATAAATTAATTTAAACATCTAAACAATTTAGATATACCTTGGCGGAGTCCGAACAACCGTTCGAAAAACCGTGATTCGACGAACTGGAGCTAGGATCAACGGTAACGCCCGACTCGAACCGGCGAGTCAAGTCTTCAACCGACTTTGAAGACGGGGCCTCAGGCACCATGGGCACGTTCATCTCATGAACCGGCGGTGGTGGCGGTAACGAAACCATACCATGCAACATAGCATTCTAGTCGAAAGGTTCTGCCCGTGCTTGACGACGAATCCGTTGTAGAAACGATTTCGTCCGTCGCGTGTGGAGGTGGTGGAGGAAGTGGCGCAACGGCGGCGGCATACAATCGCGCCGGCCACTTAGGGTTTTCACCTGATTCGACCGTGGCGGCATGCGAGGGCTCAAACAAAGGCCTCGGTGGCGCGTGTAAAGTGAGAATCACCTCACGGTGAATCTCGGTAAAAACATAAGCAGCGGCGGCAATGCGAGCCGCGGTGGCGGCGACCATTTCCTCCGTGACGGCGACTCTAGCGGCGGCGGTGGTGGTCTCTAGCTTTAGCGCAACGGCAATCAAATGTGGATCGCATTTCACCATCGTAGCAATCGAAGATGACGAAAATGGTGGTGGTGGTTGGTGCGCCGAAAATGAGAGGAGAGGGAGAGGGGGTGTCGGCGTCGCAAGGGGAGAGGGAGAGGAGGAGTGTTTTGCGATTAGGGTTTCGTAAACCCCCAACCTCCTCCTTTTAATCTCCTACTAATCCCTTACGGGCTATTAGTCCATCACAAGCCCATGTCGCGATCAAACACTCTAAACCCATCGAAATAAGTAGTCCATTAACCGGTAGTGACTAGATAATGTCCCGCCGACAATTCTCGTAAACTATTTTACGATAGGCTTGTTTCGTTACATTTATTAAAATTAATAAAGAGTATTTATTTATTTTAACCTTTTAATTTAATTAATTAACAAGTAATTAATTATAATAGTTTGTTGACTCCAGTGTAACTCTTCCAGGTCAAAACCGGGTCGGTTACGTTAAATGTCGGGTCAGGACATCTAATATCCAACAGATAAAGTATATGTAACACCCTAGTTTTCATTAACAGGCTAAGAACGAGGTTCAGGAATGATTGTGAATGGATATGTGTGGAAGTGATAGGTCGGGTGTTTCTTGAAGTCTCCGAGTTTGAGAGCTTCTGTGGAGTTCCAGAGGGGTTGTAGGTCGAATTAGGAGGCCAGAATTCATCAAGAATCACTAAGGTAAGTGACTTCATGCTTAATCTCATGATTATGAAAGTTTAGAGGGTTGGTCATTGATGAAGAATAAAATTCCACTCGTATGTAAAATGAAATTCTAGACCTCACTTTTGAATTCGTAGAAAGAAGTCGGAGAAGATTATGGTCGAATGAAGATATTATATTGATTGATCGGCTTATACAAATTCAGAATCTAAAGAGAAACACACACTAAAGGTGTAAAATCTCTTCTTGTTTCCAAAAATCCTCTCTATGATTCATGAATGTTCTATTTATACTAACAAACTTGGTTCGCAAGTTCTTTAGTGTGAAGCAGATGCACTTGCTGTCGGCTCCGTCGCAACTGCATCCTTCTGTCTTGGAGATATCTTAGTTTGATTGTCACCTGCGAGTTATCTTTGTTGTTACACTTGCATATCCGATTTTGACCTCTCCTTATCAGTCATGATTTCTGTTATTTTGGTAAGTTCAAGGATGATGGTGGATGATCTGTGAATGCTAGGGTGCTTCTGATCATCAAGGGAGAGCAGATTTAAGGTTAGATTGTACATGCATGCATAATTTCTAAATTTGGAAAGTTTTTGGGTTCATGCAATGATCAGGGGTGTAAGTGGTTGTTTCCAGTGATTTGTTGAAAGGGTAATATGTCCCTTTGGGTTGGGGATGATTCTAGTAACAAGAAACGGGTAAACAACCAGTGGAAATGGCCAAAATTGGCAGATTTGAGTTCTGATGGGATGAATACGCCCGTATGAGGCTTGGGTGATACGACCGTATTCTTGGGAAAAGATGAATACGTCCGTATTGTGTTATGTCGATACAGTCGTATTCATGTGCTGAACATATGAGTGAGAGTATTGGGGATCGTATTGCATGTGGGGGAAACATACAGTTCCAATTTTCAATCGGCTTGCAATACGGCCGTATTAGGTGAGTGTAATACGGTCGTATTCATGGTGGACATGATGTGATAGTTGCTTTAGTTTGGGGAATTGAGCTCGTAGGGTCGAGTTCGAGTCAGAGGGTTAATCTGTAATCATTGTGGTACCCTTCAGGGAGTCTTAGCGAAGATATTGAGATATCTGGGTGCATAGTTGATTAGCAAGGGTTAACCGGGAAATTTGCAAAGCTAGCTAAGGTGAGTTCTAAGAGCCCACTTTTTAAATGTTTTGAATGTTTTGGGCTGATATGCATACGTGTTAGTTTTAATACCTAAACTGTTTGTAGAATTGTAAATACCTGTATTGAAATTGTTTACGGGAGGTTAATGGTAATGGGTATTTCAAGAGGAAAATTCTAAAATGACGGTTTAGGTTATCACATTGTAGTGTGGGGGTTAGGGTAAGGAAGTCTAAGCGGTTTTATGTAATAGTTGGCGGTTGCATGTAAATTACGTTGGTTCATGTCGTGGTAAAAACAGTGGAGTCGTCCTGCACCGGATTGAGGCAGCCCATCTCTAGTTGTATCAAGGGGGTGGTGGATACGCCGCTGGTACATCCTATATATAAACCTCTAAGGTACAATAGTAGATGACGTTGAAGTTTATCCCGTGCAGGTAGAAGTCACGGGCCACAGTGGGATAGAACCAATAGTGTTTATATGTAGGGACCATCTGTTGGGTAAACCAGTGAGGAGCTTGGGGGATGAGAAGGGTTTTGACTACGTTCTTAACTCATGGACATTGAACCAGTGGAAAGGTTCACTATGCTAGGCAGGGTTAAGAGGGGGAAATATCTTGAATGGGAGATGTTAGGGCTGATAATTTAGGATCTTGGTCGGAAGCTCAAATGGTTCGGTATCCTCACACGAGTTCAGGATCTTGACGGGTTCAGCCATCCTGAATACGGTTATCAACTAACTGTTACGTTTTTCCTTGTTTGTATTTGCTTGCAGGTAAAACGTGTAAAACAAGCCTAAAGACTCGGTCAAAGACTAGAGAACCTGGACTTAGTGGTCCACAACATTCATCTTGACTTAGTGGGAAGAATCCCTAAAATATAGGATAGTTGGTTGTTTTATTATAGGATCCTTGCCGGAAGCTCAAGTGGTTCAGTATGCAGACAGGTCCGGTATCCTGAAATGCAGTTATCGACTAACCATTTCAATTGTCCACGTGTCCTAATTCATTTCAGGCTTAAAGGGAAGTGTAAATGAAGGCTAAAGACCAGGTCAAGCATTAAGGAACGTGCCAGAACTGACTCCTAACGTTCACAAATACTTGGTGGAAGAATCCCTTAGCACTTTTAGTTATTGTACGTTGACTATTTAAATCAGCATTGTGATCGATCTAAGGACACACACGAGCTCTCATGCTCACACTAGAAATTAGAAACAATCTCTGTAATACTTAGACGATCGATCATACTTGATCAACCTTGTAATCAATCTTTTTCATGCAATAATATTACGAGGAAGCAGGCTCTTCAGGCCGGCTCTCGAAGGATTCTGGATTTTCCCTCGTTACTTCATTGTGTCAACATTCATACTTTGATATTTCGTCATTTTGATCATTAAGCACACTACCTCACATTCTAAGTTTGGAATAAGAAATCACTTTGTTGATTTTTGACCAAAACAGGAGACATCTAAGCCTACGGAGGCGTGATGGAAATGGGATAATGGTCCAAGGGCAAGGCTAAGCTAATCTACTCCCTTGTTCTTGGAACTAGGCAGAAAACCTCACTAGGGGGTGGGGCCTCTCTAGCGGAGCGGGAAGGGACACTTTACTAGGGGCTAAAGTGGAATGGCCTGGCTGTACAGTTAGGACTGGGTTTCGTTGCGAACACCCGAGGTTGGTGACGACTGACTCTGTTCATAGGCGATGATGATTGCCTTAAGTGGTACGCAAGCTAGAGTAGGATTATGCTTTAACTATAACTTGCAATGACTAAGGGGTACAATGGGGGATTGTGTCTGGGGTTAAGGTTATAGGGACAAAGGGGGTGTGATGGGAAATTACACCTAAGGGTAAGGTTTTCTATTGCATGTTGTAATTCTGTTTACAATGTGGATGTTTGAATGTTTATTATTGTTTTGGTCAAAATTCAACAAAGTGATTTCGTATTCCAAACATAGAATGTGAGGTAGTGTGCTTGTCAATATGCTCGAAATGTAAAGTTGAACACAAGTAAGCCTAAAGAAGACCAATGATCGACAAAAGAAAGTGGATGAACAGCCGAGAAAAACTGATTATCCCCTGTTCACGGGAACCCAGGTTCAATCTGTTGATCTTGTTATTACTAACAATGATTTGTTTTCTTTGATTAAGCAGGTGAAAAATCAAATGGATCAACAAGAAAAGACTAATCAAACGGTGATGAAGGACATTGAGGAGCTTAAGAAGTATAAGAAACCTGTGGAGGAGCAAAGTCCTCTATTTCCCAGGCACCTTGACTTCAATGCCTCAGAATCCTCAGATTCGACTCGCTACAATTACAAATCGGCAGAAGGCTTCACTACAGCCCCTACGATGACTTCCCAGGCCGCTGGATATGCAAGGAGTACTGCTGGATTCTTAGGAGCCATCCCGCCAGAATCCTCGCAACCACGCTCCAAAGATCATTGGACTCCATTATCATTGGGATCCTTGGCTGCACCATCTCAAGGATATCCTTTTTCTGCTGGGAACCCAGGCCAGAACTCTCAGGGATATCAACATTCTAACCCTTCTGTTTTTACAGGAGCCTTCAGGACTGCCTCACCAGAGGTTTATGATGGTGATTTCATTCCCATGCAGACAGCAGCGACTACAGAGCCGAGCATCACTACAAACTATGGATATGATCCCAGGATCCCAGTCCAGAATCGGGCCCACGTAATGTGTCAAACCCAATTCCTGTAATTTCTAACCAAGGTGCTCCTTATGACGCATATATTCATCCAAGTATGCCAGGGAGCTCCAGAAGTTGAAACAGATGATATCGAGTGTTCCAGGAATCCTGAAGCCTATTCCCGAGGTTTCTTTGGAAAGCCACAAGATCTCCAGATTTACTTGGTCGATTTCTCAAGTGGAGATCCCGAAGCGTTCCCAGACTCTAAGCATGAAACTTTATGATGGAACCACGGATCCTGAAGTGCACGTGGCACATTATAGGGAGCGCATGGAGATCAATCCCATTCCAATAGAAATCAAGGAAGCCTGTTTGTGCAAAGGCTTTGGTTCAACCTTAACAGGGATATCAAGATTCTAACCCTTCTGTTTCTGCAGGAGCCTTCAAGACGAGCTCCTCAGAAGTGCATGATGGTGACTTCATTCCCATGCAAACAGCAGCCACTACGGAGCCAAGCATCCCAGCAAACTATGGATATGATCCCAGGATCCCAGCCCAGAATCCTGGCCCAGGTAATGTGTCCAACTCAATTCCTCCAGTTTCTAACCAGGGTGCTCCTTATGATGCAGGTATTCATCCAAGTATCGCTAGGGAGCTCCAGAAATTGAAAGAAATGATATCGAGTGTTCTAGGGATCCTGAAGCCTATTCCGAAGGTTCCTCTGGAAAGCCACAAGATCTCTCGATTCACTTGGCCAATTTCTCAAGTTGAGATTCCGAAGCATTTCCAGACTCCAAGCATGAAGCTTTATGATGGAACCACGGATCTTGAAGAGAACGTGGCACATTACAGGGAGCGCATGGAGATCAATCCCATTCCAATAGAAATCAAGGAAGCCTGTTTGTGCAAGGATTTGGTTCAACCTTAACAGGACCAGCCATGAAATAGCTACTGAACATTCCTCCTAATACTATTACATGATTTTCTCATTTAGTTAACCTGTTTAAAAACCAATTTTCTTGCAGCAGAATCTTTGAGAAGCTCACAACCGACCTATATCGAGTAATTCAGAAGCCAGATGAGCCGCTCAGAGAATACATCACAGATTCGGACGAGAATCTATCAAGATTCCCAATATGGATATGGCAGCGGCTGTTGAGGCCTTTAAAATGGGGCTCTCTAAGGATTCACATTTTTATGATGACCTCATTATGACTCCTTGCAGGAACCTTGACAAAGTACGCAACAGAGCCTTGAGATTTATCCGTCTGAAAGATGACAAGAAGATCCACCAAAGGTTGGATATTCCTAAATATGATCCCAACAGTAAGAAATCGGAATCCCCCGGGAAGCCATATAGATCCCGTCCATATTCCAAACCAGATAATAAAAAAGTCAATGCTGTGGACCAAGATGATGACGAGGAGGAGTATCCTAAGGTATCCGAGTATTGTTTTTCTGTTGATATTGGTGGTCTAATGTGTGCAACGCAGGATCTCGGCGAAAAGGCAAGATGGCCTAGAAAAAATGATAAGCAGGTGTCACACCCTCAAATTTCCACGTGCGGGATTTATACCGCGAGGCGTGTGACAAACCAGGATCCGAGTCATTAGTCATACCAACCCATGCAAACACACTAAAATAGTTTAAGAAATATGGAAGCATAAAGGTAAGTGAAAGTGTTGCGTAAAACACGCGCCCTCAAACCAAACACGAAAGTAAACTCAAAAGTAAAAGTTGAAGTGCAAATCAAAATATTCAACTTTCATGCAAAGTGCGTCCTAGCGTGCTCGTACTTCAAAGACCTGCGAAAGACATGCTATGTGGGTCAGCGCAAGGCTGGTGAGTTCATAAATTTCAATGCAAGAAAAATAAATGTTTGTAAAGATGTTTGTAAAGTGTTTGTGCCATGGTACTCATAATAGTAATTGTAGCTAGCAAGGCCAATAATGCTATCACTATGTGGTTCGCAACCGAAGTATGACTGTTTATGTTTGTAATGCCTTCCACCATCGCCTAACATGGACGATTATGATACTGTCTAGGCTAATATTACACCCGTTCGACATCCAGTCGAGTTAGAGCTACTAAAGCGGGTGGGGTTTGTCAAACCTAGTAGTACTACCAAAGATTACCTCGCTTTCTCATAAAATAACGGTTCAAAATGTAAGGACTTGTAATTCGTGTTATATGTTCGCACATACGTGATCAGCGTTACAATTATATTACCAGAACTGTTTGTAGCATGCTCCTTTTCTCTAAATGTAAAACACAGAGAAAAATGTTCGATAACTCACCTTTGGGAGCTCGGCCATAAAGTTTAATGAATGTGTTGATGAATTCCTACGGATCACCTATATGTTTGTAACTGTGTAAGAATACTGTGTATGAATGACTGAACTGACTCAACTGACCCTGACGACTCGTTGGTGACTCGTTAATAACCAGGTTTGTTTGTTTGGTTAAACTTTCCAATTCTGGAAAAGTTATAGTTAAGATGGTTTCCACATATAGCAATTTATATAGATAGCAAGCAACAAGTAAGCACCCATTATACATTTCTAGTATGCATCCTAAATTGATTGCAAGGCGATTGACAAGAAGCACATAAGGTTTTTACGTCTCAACAACTATGCTAACCAAGTACGCATATAAATTAAATTTAGTTATACCGAATTATGTTTCATGCTAGGATTTATCATTTATACATGTTAACCACATAAAGAATCATTTACGATACGGCTCGACAATAAAAACTCCTAAGATCACATAATCACATAATCTTTTAACACGCAAGATGCGTTATGGTACCATTAAATCACTCAGTAAAATAAGTAAGCAAATAATGTATCTAAAAGTGTAGTTTTTATTTATTTATTTATTTATAGTGTGCCATGTTTCGCATTTAGGGGTACACTTTACGTGGAGTTATGTACCCTAGTTACCACTAATACTAACACATGTATCTAGTCATCATGGAAGGGATATAAGAGTTAAACCAGGAACAAAAAGAAAATAAAATTGTTGGGCGCTAGGTTTAAACCCGCAACCCCAAGTTTCCAACCATGCGCCTTAACCATTCGGCCAGTTCTTAGTTTGTTGTTTAATCCGGTTTCCAATTGCAGCCCATCCATCAAAGCTTCATATTCAACTTCGTTGTTGGTAGCCTGGAATTCACAAGATATGGATAATGGTATTATGTCCCCTTGTGACAATTTTAGTAGGATGCCCAGCCCTATTCCTCTAACATTTGAGGATCCATTAGTGTAAAGGATCAAGTCTTCATCGAGCTTCTCAAGCTGCTGGACTTCCTTCTCAACTTCTGGTTATATGTCACTGCTGAAATCAACCACAAAGTCAGCCAAGGCTTGGGATTTAATTGTTGTCCTCGGCTCATACTAGATATCATAGGCACTCAACTTGACTGCCCATTTAGCCATCCTACCTGACATCTTTGGCTTCCTGAGAACTGCCTTAATAGGATAGTTAAATCTCATAATTATAGTATGAGCTTCAAAATAATATCTAAGTTTAGTGGAAGCCATTATAAGAGCTAGGATTAACTTTTCAAGGTGAGAATATCTGGATTCTGCGTCTAGCAGAGTTTTACTTACGTAATATACCGAATGTTGCTGACTTTAGAGGTCTTTTACTAAGACTACACTGACTGAGCTTCCGGATACAGCAAGATATAAATATAGCAGCTCCCCATCTTCTGGTTTCATTAATAATGGGGCTGTTGACAGGTAATCTTTTAGGCATCTCAGGGCTTCTTCGAGCTTCTCAGTCCATTCAAACCTCTTGTTTTTCCTCAGGATATCGTAGAAATCCTTACTTTTTTCTGAGGATCTTGAGATGAATCTGTTGAGTGTTGCGATTCTTCCTGTCAACCTTTGTACCTCTTTCACATTTGACGGTGACTTCAAATTTAAGATTGCTTTGATCCGCTTGGGGCTTGCTTTGATTCTTCTTTCGGTAACCATGTAGCCTAAAAACTTTCCGGCTCGCACCCCAAAGTGGCACTTGGAGGGATTGAGCTTCATGTTATATTGGTTAAGGATGTCAAAGGCACTTTGGAGATCCTTGATGTGATCTTGTGCCTTCTTGGATTTCACCACCATGTCGTCTATGTAGACTTCCATTGTGTTCCCCAGTTGCTCTTTAAACATCATATTGACGAGCCTCTGGTAGGTGGCACCTGCAATTCTTAGACCAAAAGGCATAGCAATATAACGATAGATACATGTCGGAGTCATAAAAGTTGTATGCTCCTGGTCACATGGTTCCATCTAAATTTGTTGGAATCCTGCCGAGGCTTCCATGAAGGTGAGCATCTCGTGACCATCCGTGTCATCCACCATTGCATCAATTTGGGGAAGTGGAAAAGGATCCTTAGGACATGCCTTATTTAAGTCCGTGTAATCAACACAAACTCTCCACTTTCCATTCTTCTTCTGGACCACAACCACATTTGCTAGCCACTTCGGATATTTGACTTCTCTGATCATCTTGGTTTTGAGAAGCTTGTCAACTTCCTCCTATATGATTGCATTCTTCCCGGGAGAGAACTTTCTCCTCTTTTGTTGTATGGGTCTGAAAGAATGATCTAAACTAAGTTTATGAGTAATAACATGTTTAGGGATACCTGTCATGTCCTCATGGTTCCAGGAAAAAGTTGAGGTTCATGCCTTCAGAAGCTGAACTAATTCTTGTTCAACATTTGCTGGGATGCCTGTGCCTACGAGCACCTTGATTTCAGGATTCTCCGTATCTATATGGACTTCTTTGACATCAAGCTCCTTTTCCTCCTGTACTTCAAGTTCTCTTTTATGTAATTGTTATCCCTTTGTCATCTTGGTGGTGTTCTTCATTGAAGTTGAGTAGAAATTCTTGGCTTCCTGTTGGTCGCTTTCAATCCTTACAACTCCCCAAGGTGTGGGAAGCTTGATGCATTGATGATAAGTTAAAGGGACTGCTTTCACTTCGTGTATCCATGGCCTGCCAAGAATTATATTGCAACAAGAGAGAGAATCTATAACACAAAATTTTTGCATAGAGTTTACCCCCTCTATATATACTGGTAACCTGATATCCCCAACGCTGCTTTTAGTTTCACCACTGAAGCCAACCAAGACCGAGGATCCGACAACTATTTTATTTTCCGGAATCCCCATCTTTTTTAGCACATCAAGACTGATTATGTTTACTGAGCTTCCATTGTCAATCAGGATCCTGAGGACAAAATGGTTAGCAATATATAATGTTACCACAAGACTATCATGGTGGGGATCCTGGACATGAGAACGAACACTCTCATCAAAGGATATCAGTTTGTCTTGAGTTAGGGTGGATGTCCGGACAGGTCTGTTACCCTGTTCAGATTTAGACTCTTTCGCATGCTTCTTAGCTGAGGAATATGAGGTGCCGCAGATGTCTGAGCCTCCTGATATGAAGTTGATTATTTGAGCATCCTGAGGCGGAGAAGCTGCTGTATGAGGCACCTTGTCGGCTTCCTGAGTTTTGATCTTCTTTCTACCTATCAACTCTTTAAGATGCCCCTTACTGAG
This sequence comes from Deinandra increscens subsp. villosa, assembly GCA_039602395.1. Lineage (NCBI taxonomy): Eukaryota > Viridiplantae > Streptophyta > Magnoliopsida > Asterales > Asteraceae > Deinandra > Deinandra increscens. Next base: position 43,497,784 of record JBCNJP010000008.1, on the reverse strand, counting down.
TAGATATCTGATTTCCTTCCGAAGTGCTATGCATTCATCTATTAGGTGGCCAAAGTCTTCATGGAAGGCACACCACTTGGTTTTGTCTTTCCAGGATCCCTGCTTATCATTTTTTCTAGGCCATCTTGCCTTTTCACCAAGATCCTGCATTGCACACATTAAGTCACCAATATCAATAGGGAAACAATACTCAAATACCTTAGGATACTCCTCATTATTATCGTCTTGATCCACATCATTGACTTTGTGATTATCTGGTTTGGAGTATGGATGGGATCTATACGGCTTCCCGGGGGATTCCGACTTCTTAGTGTTGGGATCATATTTAGGAATATCCAGCCTTTGGTGGATCTTCTTGTCGTCTTCTAGACGGATGAATCTCAAGGCTCTGCTGCGTACTTCATCAAGATTCATGCAAGGAGTCATGACAAGGTCATCATAAAAATGGGAATCCTTAAAGAGCCCCATTTTAAAGGCTTCTACGGCTGCTGCCATATCTAGATGGGGAATCTCGAGAGATTCTCATCCGAATCTAGCAATGTATTCTCTGAGCGGCTCATCTGGCTCCTAAATTACTCGATATAGGTCGCCTGTGAGCTTCTCAAAGGTTCCGTTGCAAGAAAATTGATTGTTAAACATGTTAACTTGATGGGAAAATGATGTAATGGTATTAGGAGGGATGCTCAGTAGCTATTTCATGGCTATTCCTGTTAAGGTTGAACCAAAGCCTTTGCACAGATAGGCTTCCTTGATTTCTACTGGAATGGGGTTGATCTCCATGTGCTCCCTTTAATGTGCCACGTGCTCTTCAGGATCCGTGGTTCCATCATAAAGTTTCATGCTTAGAGTCTAGAAACGCTTCGGGATCTCAACTTGAGAAACCGACCAAGTAAATCTAGAGATCTTGTGGCTTTCCAAAGGAACCTCAGGAATAGGCTTCAGGATTCCAGGAACACTCGATATCATCTCTTTCAACTTCTGGAGCTCCCTGGAGATACTTGGATGAATACCCGCGTTATAAGGAGCACCTTGGTTAGAAATTACGGGAATTGGGTTGGACACATTACCTGGGCCAGGATTCTGGACTGGGATCATGGGATCATATCCATAGTTTGCTGGGATGCTCAGCTGTAGTCGCTGCTATCTGCATGGGAATGAAATCACCATCATGAACCTGTGGTGAGGCAGTCCTGAAGGCTCCTGCATAAACAGAAGGGTTAGAATGTTGATATCCGTGGGAGTTCTGGCCTGGGTTCCCAACAGAAAAAAGGATATCCTTGAGATGGTGCAACCAAGGATCCCAATGATAATGGAGTCCAAGGATCTTTGGAGCGTGGCTGCCAGGATTCTGGCGGGATGGCTCCTGAGAATCCAGCAGTACTCCTTACATATCCAGCGGCCTGGGAAGTCATCGTAGGGGCTGTAGTGAATCCTGCTGCCGATTTGTAATTGTAGCGAGTCGGATCTGAGGATCCTGAGGCATTGAAGTCAAGATGCCTGGGAAATAGAGGACTTTGCTCCTCCACAGGTTTCTTAGACTTCTTAAGCTCTTCAATTTCCTTCATCACCGTTTGATTAGTCTTTTCTAGTTAATCCATCTGATTTTTCACCTGCTTAACCAAAGAAAACAAATCGTTGTTAGTAATAATAGGATCAACAGATTGGACCTGGGATCCCGTGAATGCGGGATAATCAGTTTTTCTCGGCTATTCAACCACTTTCTTCTGTCGATCATTGGTCTTCTTCTGGCTTCCTGGAGCGGAAGGAAGAGGAGGAATGGAGGATGACATGGAGGCCGAGACAAATTTTTATTGGTTCAACATTTTTGGAGTGGAGATCAAATTGAATTAAAGAGATATCGAATTCTTGTAGGATGAAGCACCACCTGCCCCACGGTGAGCGCCAAACTGTTTTTGTCAAAAATCAACAAAGTGATTTCGTATTCCAAACTTAGAATGTGAGGTAGTGTGCTTGTCAATATGCTCAAAATGTAAAGTTGAACACAAGGATGTAACGAGGAAAAAATCCAGGATCTTTCGAGTTGCCTCTAGGAATCCTAGCAAAAAAACCTCGGGAGCCGGCCTGAAGAGCCTGCTTCCTCACTATTTTGTTGATACGAAACTGGAAATTACAAGAGTTTTGGAGGTTTGATCGATCGATGCTAAGTGTTACAATGATTCAACGCTATCAGAGCTAGAGTGAATCGGTGTTTTGTGTGTCCCTAAGTCGATCGAATCCTCGATTGTATAAGGATTACAAAAATAATCAACTTCCGGGATTCCCGGGATCTCATCATCCAACTAACTTGACCGTTAGAGCCCTCTCATTCACTTGGTCCATTATCTTCTTTAGTTAGAGCTTGAATCTCGGAGGTAGTTGATGACTCAATGGTACCTGGGTCAAATAAACACGTGGCAATTATAAGGGTTAGTCGAATAAAATAAATCAGGATACCCGGACGAGTGGGATTTCTAAACTGTAGTAGGATTCCTGAACTATCTGAGCTTCCTGGAGCATCCTGAAAATACACTCTCAATAATTATGTATAAAGCCGTTGTTTTATATATATGAATGTTTTGCTAAGGGGTCAGGGGACCCAAGAGTTTTAATGCAGGGTTTAAGGGAAATTAATGGTTTTAAAACTTAGAACTCACCCGCGTAAGCTTACTTTTCAAAGAATGCAAGTTAGGGGAAGCAGTGGCTTCAAGTAGCAAAGGAAAGGATCATGCGTGAGCAGGGTATGAGGCATAATTCCAGGGGATGGCTATCGACAGGCTGGCATAGATAGTTTAGTTATGATGGAAGTTTCTTTAGTATTCGTAGTTATGTTTGTAATATACTTTGAAGGTTAGACTTGGCTTATTAATTATGTTTTATTTTACTTTCCGCTCCTTTGTTATCTCTATTTATGCCATGTGTTCATGAGTAAATCCGATGAGTGACCACTCCTGGTGCCAAGTCTGGGAGGGGTGTCACAAGTTGGTATCAGAGCCTTGGTTAAGGAGATTTAGATACAAGCGCGGTATCTAGACTTAAAATAGGACTCTGGGAAGTTAGGAATTAGGATTAGGAGAGAAGAATGCCATCAGGATAGCTTGTGCCCGTAAGGAAAAGAGGTTGCATTAGGCATGCATCTAGAAGGACCTAGGGTATACAAGTATGGAAGGTACTCGATGAAAATTAGCTACTGCCATTTGGTATTGACCATAGGAGAATTCACGGGTACGAAATGTTGTGTGGCCTGAATGCGGGGAAGGTCACGTGACGGTAAGATACCTGGTCAGTGACGAGGAAGGAGGGGACACCTGGGGGGTGGTTCAGAGGCCTGCGTAGCCTTTGGGCTACAGGTGGGATGTAGAAAAGCAGGGAGAAAGGGATGAGGACATTAAGAACACAATATGATGAATAGCGACTGGGTCTTGACTACACTCTAATTATGTAACTATATTGGTACATGCATTTATTTAATTATTAGGCATTCAAAGTCCAGGAACTTATTATCATATGAATTCTGAATGTTGCTCAATCTCAATGCAGGTTCAGGATATGGCTAAACGTTGGTGCACTGGGAGGCACACACGTGCAAACCCTGGACCAGAAGGTAACACGAGAGCTAACGTGTTCAATGATGAGAAGAGATCAGCTATTGCTACATAAGTAACTCATGCGGTGCAAGCTGCAATGCTAGCATTAGTAGCATAACTCTAGGGAGCTTCTGGCAGGGCTGGTGCCGGGGGAGCTACTGGTGGGGGAGCTGGTGGGGCTGGTGCTGGAGGAGCCGCTGGTGGAGGCGCCATAGGGGACGGTGTAGGGGAGCTAGTGGTGCAGGTGTAGAAGGAGGAGAAGGTGCTAGGGGCGGACTAGGGGGACATGGTTGTTCCTTCAAGTCATTCAGTGGGTGCAAGCCTCCAACATTCGAAGGCAAGAGGGATGCAGTTTCCACTGTCAGGTAGATACAAGAAATGGAAGCTGTGATTAGAATCAGTGAATGTAGGGAGGACCAAGCAGTGAAGTATGCAGCTCGTTCACTTGTAGGAGGAGCACTGTTCTGGTGGGATTCAGTTATGCAGTCCCGATCGGAAGAAGCCATTGCTACCATGCGATGGAATGATTTGAAAGAGTTGGTTATAAGTAGAAAGGAGGAGCATACTCCAATTCGGGTGAAATCATATAAGTTGGCTATTACTCCAGATTTTTCTGGTTCAGCTTAGAAGAGACTAATGCGATGCTTTGAAGGGAGAAAATATTAAGAAAGAAAGAATGGTGGGTCAGCCTGATGCTTTGCAAGAAAATGAATATGGTGTAAAAACCAGATTCAGAAGGATGTGGTTGCCACTGTTTGGTGATGTCCGTAGTAAAATATTAGATGAAGCACATAAGTCGCGTTATTCCATTCATTCGGGTGCGACCAAGATGTATCAAGATCTGAAGAGTGAGTATTGGTGGCTAGGGATGAAGTTTACTGTTATGTAATATGTAAACAGATGTTTAACTTGTGAAAAGGTTAAGGTAGAGCATCAAAAGCATTATGTGAAGCTTCAACCATTAGAAATTTCGGAGTGGAAGTGGGAACACCTTAAGATGCATTTTATAACCAAATTGCCACGAACTAGTTCAGGCAATGATACCATCTGGGTAATAGTGGACAGGATAACGAAAAGTGGTCACTTTCTGCCTATTTATGAGACCCATTTTGCGGAGATGTTAGCGAAGTTGTTTGTTAAGCAGGTAATCACTCGTCATGTAGTGCCTGTGTCTATTGTATCAGATAGAGATATGCGGTTTACCTCGTGATTTTGGAAGAAGTTTCATGAGCAGATGGGAACCAGTTTGCACATCAGCACAGCATATCATCCACAGACAGATGGACAGAGTGAACGGACGATTCAGATGTTGGAAGATATGCTGCGTGCTTGTATAATCTACTTCGGAGGAAGTTGGGACAATCACCTACCACTAGCAGAGTTTTCCTACAACAACAGTTATCATGCTAGTATCGGTATGCCACCATATGAAATGTTGTATGGAAGAAAGTGTAGGACACTAGTATGTTGGGGTGAGGTCAGTTAGCATGAGCTGGGAAGTAAAGATGAAGTGCAAGATTTGGCTAAAAAATTTGAGATAGTAAAAACACGGTTAGAGGCAGCTCAGGATCGACAGAAGTCATATGCCGATAGAAGAAGAAGACCGATAGAATTCTAGGTTGGGGATTATGTATTGCTAAAGGTATCCCCATGGAAAGGAATTATTCGGTTTTGGAAAAGAGGCAAGCTGGGTCCAAGGTATATTGGACCTTTCCAGATAAAGGAGCAGGTAGGAGAGGTGGCCTACAGGTTAGATCTGCCCGAGGGGTTGTCCGGGATTCATCCGACATTTCATGTTTTCTGTTTGAGGAAATGTGTGGCAGATGAGTCAGAGATAGTTCTGTTGGAAGAGATTGAGGTGGACGACAAATTGTCATATGTTAAAAGACCAATTGCGATTTTGGATCGCAGTGAGAAGAAACTTCAGAACAAGGTCGTTCCAATGGTTAGGGTGCAATGGATGCACCGAAAAGGTTCAGAGTGGATGTGTGAAAGGGAAGATGAGATGAGAGAATCTCATCCTGGACTATATGCATGATTGAGGCAGGCTTTGGGGACGAAAACTCATTTAAGAGGGTAGTATTGTAACACCCTAGATTTCATTAACAGACTAAGAGAGAGGTTCAGGAATGATTGTGAATGGATATATGTGGAAGTGATAGGTCGGGACATCGAAACGGATCAAGAAATTAGAAAATGGGAGATTTATCTAAGTTTCTGAGGGGATACGGCTGTATCCAGTTAAGTTGATACGCTCGTATCGAGTGGGTCGGATTCGGGCCGCTTTCCCGCGAGCCGCCATATGGCCGTATTGGCTTTTAGGCGGTACGCCCGTATTGGTCCATAAGTATAAAAGTCCATAATTGATCATTTTTTGTCATAATTTCGGTGTTTCTTGAAGTCTCCGACTTTGAGAGCTTCTGTGGAGTTCTAGAGGGGTTGTAGGTCGAATTAGGAGGCAAGAATTCATCAAGAATCACTAAGGTAAGTGATTTCATGCTTAATCTCATGATTATGAAATTTTAGAGGGTTGGTCATAATTTCTGTTATTTTGGTCAGTTAAAGGATAGTGGTGGATGATCTGTGAATGCTAGGGTGCTTCTGATCATCAAGGGAGAGCAGATTCAAGGTTAGATTGTACATGCATGCATAATTTCTAAATTTGGAAAGTTTTTGGGTTCATGCAATGATCAGGGGTGTAATTGGTTGTTTCCAGTGGTTTGTTGAAAGGGTAATATGTCCCTTTGGGTTGGGGATAATTCTAGTAACAAGAAACGGGTAAACGACCATTGGAAATGGCCAAAATTGGCAGATTTGAGTTCTGATGGGATGAATACGCCCGTATGAGGCTTGGGTGATACGACTGTATTCATGGGAAAAGATGAATACGCCCGTATTGTGTTATGTCGATACGGTTGTATTCATGTGTTGAATATCAGTGAGAGTATTGGGGGTCATATTGCATGTGGGGGAAACATGCAATTCCGACTTTCAATCGGCTCGCGATACGACCATATTAGGTGAGTGTAATACGTTTGTATTCATGGTGGACAGAATGTGATAGTTGCTTTAGTTTGGGGAATTGAGCTCGTAGGGCCGAATTCGAGTCAGAGGGTTAATCTATAATCATTGTGGTACCCTTAAGGATGTCTTAGCGAAGACATTGGGATATCTGTGTGCACAGTTGATTAGCAAGGGATTAATAGGGAAATTTGCAAAGCTAGCTAAGGTGAGTTCTAAGAGCCCACTTTTAAATGTTTTGAATGTTTTGGGCTGATATGCATACATGTTAGTTTTAATACGTAAATTGTTTGTAGAATTGTGAATACCTGTATTGAAATTGTTTACTGGAGGGGTAACGGGTGTTGCAAGAGGGAAATTCTAATATAACGGTTTGAGTTATCACACTGCGGTGTGGGGGCTAGGGTAAGGAAGTCTAAGCGAGTTTATGTAATAGTTGGTGGTTGCATGTAAATTACGTTGGTTCATGTCGTGGTAAAAACAGTGGAGTCGTCCTGCAACCGGATTGAGGATAACCCATCTCTAGTTGTATCAAGGGGGTGGTGGATTCACCGCTGGTACATCCTATATATAAACCTCTGAGGTGCAGTAGGAGATGACGTTGGACTTTATACCGTGCAAGTAGAAGTCACGGGCCACAGTGGGATAGAAACAATAGTGTTTATATGCAGCGACCATTTGTTGGGTAAACCGGTAAGGGGCTTGGGGGATGAGAAGGGTTTTGACTACGGTCTTAACTCATGGACATTGAACCAATGGGGAAAGGTTCACTGTTCCAGGCAGGGTCAAGAGGGGGAAATATCTTTACAAGGAGCCATCTAAGCCTAGGGAGGTGTGATGGAAATGAGATAATGGTCCAAGGACAAGGCTAGGCTAATCTACTACCTTGTTCTTGGAACGAGGCTGAAGACCTCACTAGGGGACGGGGCCTCTCTAATGGAGCGGGGAGGGAGACTTTACTAGGGGGTAAAGTGGAATGTTAGGTTGTACAGTTAGGACTGTGTGTTGTTGCGAATACTCAGGGTTAGTGACGACTGACTCTGTTCATAGGCGATGATGATTGCCTTAAGTGGTACGCAAGCAAGACTAGGATTATGCTTTAGTAGAAACTTACAAGGACTAGGGGGTATAATGGGGGATTGTGCCCCGGGTTAAGGTTATAGGGACAAATGGGGTGTGATGGGAAATTACACCTGGGGTAAGGTTTTCTATTGAATGGTTATTATGTATAAAGCTGTTGTTTTATATATATGAATGTTTTGGTAAGGGGTCAGGGGACCCAAGAGTTTTAATGTAGGGTTTAAGGGAAATTAATGGTTTTAAAACTTAGAACTCACCAGCATAAGTTGACTTTTTAAAGTATGCATGTCAGGGAAAGCAGGGGCTTCAAGTAGCAAAGGAAAGGCTCATACGTGAGCAGGGTATGAGGTACAATTCCAGGGGATGGCTATCGGCAGGCTGGCATAGATAGTTTAGTTATTATAGAAGTTTCTTTAGTTTTCGTAGTTATGTTTGTAATATACTTTGAAGGTTAGACTTGGCTTAGTAATTATGTTTCATATTAGTTTTTGCTGCTTTGTTATCTCATTTATGCTATGTGTTCATGAGTAAATCAGATTAGTGAGCACTCCTGGTGCCAAGTCTGGGAGGGGTCTCACAGTATACTATCTTAACAAGGTATTGTATGGCTTGAAATAGGCCCCCCAGGGCCTGGTACTCAAAGATTGACAACTATGTTACCAATCATGGCTATATTAGAAGTGTCATTAAGCCCTCCTTGCATGTAAAGAAAGAAAAGGATGAGCTAATCTATGTCTGCATGTATGTTAATTATATTATCTGCAACAGTTCAAGTCATGATTTGGCTACCCAATTCAAATTAGGCCTGTAAACGAAACGAAATTTCAGCGAAATGTTCGTGAAATATTCGGGCGGGAGTTCGTTTGTGTTCGTTCGTTAAGCTTAATGAACAAACACAAACAAAATATTTTGTTTGTTTAGCTTAACAAACGAAAACGAAAAAAGCCCATGTTCGTTCGTTTATGTTCGTGAACATTCGGTAAATTTGTTCGTGACGTTTGTTCATTTGTATTGTTCGTTTGTTAACAATAAAATATTTTTAATACATTATATAAATAGTTCTAATTAGCATTAAGGACGATTTCTTTTTATGTAAGCATATATGTGTTTGTTTGTTTGGTTTCATTTTTGTTTGTTTGGTTCATTTCCGTTTGTTTGGTTCGTTTGGTTCGTTGGCTTGTTTGTGACTGTGTTTGTTTGGTTTGTTTTATTCGTTTGATTTGTTTGTCCAGAAATCTACAAAATTAACAAACAAACACAAACAAACATGAAAAAATTCTTTGCTTAACAAACAAACACAAACATGAAATTTTGTTCGAATTTTTGTTCGTGTTCGGTTCGGTTATTCGAAAAATTGTTAACAAACGAAAACAAACATGTCTCGTTCGTGTTCGTTTGGTTTGTTTATAGGCCTAATTCAAATCATGGATGATGAGCAATTTTGAAATGACTGATCTTGGAATGTTGTAGTATTTTCTCAAATTGCAGGTTGTTCGAACTCAAGATGGAATCTTTGTGGGGCAAGAAAACTATGCAAGAAATCTTCTTGACAAGTGTGGTATG
>JBCNJP010000008.1:43360867-43488036 GCA_039602395.1 Deinandra increscens subsp. villosa | reverse complement strand
GACCTGAACAAGTTAACAATCAAGAACAAGTATCCATTACCAAGGATCGATGACTTGTTCGACCAACTTCAGGGTGCAAGTTATTTCTCTAAAATCGATCTAAAGTATCGGATATCATCAAATGAAAGTACGCGAGGAGGCTTACACCGGCACAAACAGCTCTTCGCACGAGGTACGGGCACTATGAATTTACAGTTATGCCCTTTGGGTTAACAAATGCACCGGCAGTGTTCATGGATCTAATAAATAGAGTGTGCAAGCCTTACCTTGACAAATTTGTCATTGTTTTTATTGATGATATTCTAATCTACTCGCGTACAAGAAGGAGCATGAAGAACACTTGAGGAAAATGTTGGAGATATTGAAGAAATGAAAAACTTTATGCCAAATTCTCTAAGTGTGACTTCTGGTTGAGAGAAGTCCAATTTCTTGGACATGTGGTAAATGACACGGGAATCCAAGTAGATCCAGCAAAGATAGAATCTATTATGAAATGGGAGCAACCAAGATCACCAACAGAGATCCGACGTTTTCTTGGATTAGCTGGATATTATCGGAGGTTTATTCAAGACTTCTCCAAAATTGCCACACCTTTAACGGCATTAACTCAGAAGAATGCTAAATTTGATTGGAAGCAGAAGCACACTGATGCATTTGAATTGCTAAAGCAAAAGTTGTGCTCTGCACCCATATTATCTTTGCCAGATGGAACAAAAGATTTTGTGGTCTATTGTGATGCATCTATCAATGGACTTGGGTGCGTGCTTATGCAACGGGATAAAGTAATTGCTTACGCATCAAGGCAATTGAAACCACATGAAAAGAACTATACTACTCATGACCTTGAGTTAGGAGCAATAGTATTTGCCTTGAAAATTTGGAGGCATTACCTGTATGGAACTAGGTTTGAGGTTTACTCTGACCATAAAAGTCTTCAGCACTTGTTCAACCAGAAAGAATTAAATATGAGGCAACGGCGATGGATGGAGGTGTTAAGTGATTATGATTGTGAGATCAAGTATCACCCAGGAAAAGCCAATGTTGTGGCAGATGCGTTAAGTCGCAAGAATAGGCCTAAGCCACTACGAGTGAGAGCCATGAGAATAAATGTTAAAGTAAATATGATTGATGAGATCAAGGAAGCTCAGAAAAAGCAACTGGAAAAGTCAAACCCAGAAGAGGAAGAAATGATGACTAAAGTACGACAACTTGACGTTGGACCAGATGGAATTTTACGATTGGGAAACAGAATCTGGGTACCCAAGGAAGGAGAATTCCGGGAGGTAATACTGCAAGAAGCACATAGATCCAAGTACACAATGCATCCCGGTGGACAAAACTTTTCCATTACTGACACTCCCTTGAATGCTAGTGATAAATTCAAACTTGATTATGGAGAAGATCAAGGTGGCGATCTGATAGACAAAATTATGATTGGTGGGCTGCTGTACCTGACTCACACAAGACCTGACATAGTAGTTTTCTATAAGTCTTATGTCTAGGTTCATGCACAAGCCTTCAAAAGCTCATGCGGGTGTTGTTAAAAGAATTCTAAATTACGTTGCTGGTACTACAACACTTGGTATATGGTACAAGAAAGGAAATGCCAATGAAGAAGTTATCCTAACTAGATTCACAGATAGTGATTAGGGCAGTAGTTTGGATGATTGAAAGAGTACATCTGCCTATGTATTTACTATTGGAGATAGAGTTGTATCTTGGTGCTCAAAGAAACAAGGCATAGTGGCACTTTCAAGCATCGAGGCTGAGTATTTTACAGCCACAAATGCAGCCTGTCAAGCAGTTTGGCTTAGAAGAACTTTGGAAGATTTGGGCTGAAACAAGGTGTACCAACTACTATCACGTGTGATAGTAGATCTGCTATATGCTTAACCAAGAATCGAGCAATGCATAAGAAGTTAAAGCACATAAAACTCAATTTTCATTTTGTGCGTGATATGGTGAACCAGAAGCAAGTTGTTTTGGATTATTGTGGTATGACTTCCAAACTACAGATGTCCTAAACAAACCATTGGGTAAACACAAGTTCAAGCTTTTTAGAAATCTTTTGGGAATTAAAGAGTTTGGATTAGAGGAGGGTATTGAGAATAATCCAAACTGAATATGCCAGCTCAGCCTTTTCCCAACGGTCTTGCATGCACCTAATAAATAAGCTTTTGAATAAGTCTCTTTTAGTTTTGGGAAATTTACCAAAATGACCAAAGTGGACATTGACTTTTCTCAAATGACCCTATTAAACTTGCATTACCTAAATGACCTATCCAATAACTTGTTGACACCTCACCCCATCAGGCAAAAAAACCTCATTGAACCAACCATTAATCGCAGGACACACCATCTAACCGGCTAGAATGTCAACCCAACAGGCTGACATGTCATTCCTCTATCCCACCCCTTATCCAATGGTATTGTGACACGTGTTGGGACGGCAAAACCTTTGTTGTTTCTGCTTTAATTACCGGCAACCTTTGTTGTTTTCATCTCCATGGAAAAACCTTTGATGTTTTCATCTCCATCCGGCAAATCACCAAATTATTTTAAAACATAGCATTCCTCAAAACCTCACCACATTGTGTCTACTCCTCAAAACCTCACCAAATTATGTTCATCGTTGTTATCATCTATGGATCTAGTTTAAAACCTCACCAAATTATGTATATTCCTCATAGTTAATGTTCATCGTTCTTATAGTGTTCATGCCCGATTCCTCAAAACCACATCAAATTATGTCTATATGGATCTAGTTCTACTCATTTATTGATTTCGAGCGCAAATGTATAAGGAATTTCATGTTTCAACATGTGTTTAAAAGCTATGGTCGATTAAAGTCATCTGATCATATACGGTTTGAAGAACACAACATTTCTCTTTCCTACATAAGCGTGACATCAACAGGACCTAGTTTTATGCCGGATGAAGCAGAAACGACAAAGGTTTTGCCATCCCACCATGTGTCACAATTCCATTGAATAAGGGGTGGGATCGAGGAATGACAGCCTATTGGGTTGACATTTCTGGGTTGACGTTTTAGCCCGCTGGGTTAACATTTTAGCCGAATGGGTGACATGTCATGCTGTTAATGAATGGTTCAAGGAGGTTTTTCTCTTGATGGGGTGAGGTGTAAGTTATTGGATAGGTCATTTGGGAAGTGCAAGTTTAATAGGGCCATTTGAGCAAAGTCAAGGTTAACTTTTTCTCTTGATGGGGTGAGGTGTAAGTTATTGGATAGGTCATTTGGGAAGTGCAAGTTTAATAGGTGATGTAGTATTTTGCTTTCTGTTATTGTATTTGGCTATATAAAGGCCTACTTCCTCTCCATTTTGTATCTCAGTTTTTAGTCAACCAATAAAAGTTATTCATGTGCATTCCTCTTGTTTACCCTCAATCTAATCAACAAAACTGATCAAAGGCTTAGAAACCAACCGACATATATTAATATAACTAATCTAAGTTTATTTTAACTTTCAACATTACACATATATGTTACATATAATATGAAAATGCATTTCAACAGAAGGGGCGATCACTTTTCTTCCCAAAAATGTTGCAGCCATATGTGTTACTGATTAGGTCTTTAATCAGTGAAAACTATAAAGTGGCACAAGAAGTAACGGGAAGGCAAGCCAATGCAGCAATGGGAAAAAGAATTTGTGGGTTATTCTGTCCAAATAAGAGAAATAAGGTTGCACCAAAACCTATGAGCATTGTTGTTATTGAGATGAACAAGGTGGTGAGACCGATTATCAACTTTATAGGCAACTTGAAGAGAAAGTCTTGCTCAGCAAAACACGTAGTGAGGACGGAAAAGAACATGAGTAACAATGTAGTATATGTAAGATCTTTATAGGGTTGGTGGCAACTCAAACATAGCATCCTTTGTATTTGTGCTCAAATTGTAAATCTTTCACTTTAACTTGTATTTTGTACTTGGACAATTCTCTTAATGTTTATGTTAATCATTCAAGTTTTTGATGTTTTGCATTCTATATGTAATATCATAACTTGTGTTGATCATTGATATTGAGGAAATTGCCCATGTATATTTCCATTGTGATGTGAAAGTCTTGATCCATATTCTGAGTCATTTCATGATAATTTACTTGGCTAATGTTAATAATTGATTGTGTCTTCATAATAACAACCCTTAATGGTTCAATAATGATTCTTGATGTTTTACGAGCGTACTTGATGATTTTGACTTAGTCTTGGGGACCTCACCAAGCTTGGCGACCTCACCAGGTTGGCGACCTCACCAAAGACTTGGCGACCTCACAAAGCTTGGCGACCTCACCAAGAAGTCTTGGCGACTTGGTTTTACACTTGGCGATCTGGACAAGTATTCTTGGCGACCTCACCAAGGTTGGCGACCTCACCAAGTGGGCTTGGCTATGTCAGGATTTGTTCTTGGCGATCTCGCCAGTCTGATGACATAATTTTCACTAACTTCAATAACATTCTCTTGATTTCAGTGCAATGAAGGCAGGTGCTCTCCCCAGTATAAATAGCAACATGAGAATAACCTAAAATAAGCTTTTGGACGGCTGTTTTAAAGAGAGAGAGCACTTGTGTGTAAAACCCTAGTGTTCTTGAGTTTCAGGCTTGAAATCTAAGGATTTCAACACACAAACAATATGATTTGATCAAAGATTCATGAATTCCGCACTTGAATCTGTGTATTGAATGGGTAAAGGCTCCAAATTGGTCCTGACAGATGGTATCAGATCCATTGTTCTTCATGTTCTTGAGGTTTTTCTTAAAAACTTGAAGAATCACTCATTCAAGTCATCAAATCTTGTTGTTTATATGATTCCTTGAACCATTCTGAACGAAATTTCACAAGGAATCTGTTAGAATGCTTAGATTTTATCAATAATCACAATTAATGGGTTAATTTTTGAGTTTTTCAGATTTATGCGAACACAGAGCATACGTGTTGTGCGTTTCTTTTGAAAATTAAAGTCTATCTTCCACTGATTTTGAGTCAAAATTGAACATGCATACATGTTAGACTCATGATTTAGGGATTATAGCAACTTGAATCATTCAAAGACATCCAGTATTGAAGATTTTAGAGCAAAAATTGTGTTCTTGGAAGTTTTTCATAAAAATCACTATTTGATCCGATTTCACATAGATTAAGTGGTTTTTGGAGTTTGTTACAGTTAACAAATATGTTCCTAAGCAAATTCCTAAACTGTTGGTGCAATAAAAACTTGATTTCGTGAAATTTGATTTTGATCTAGTGATTATGCTCAAGAACATAGCTGGAAATGTTCTAAGTCTTGAAAATTTTGAAAATTTCAAATTTCAGATTATTGCTTGATTGATTCAAACTAAATAAGCTTCATGATGTTTGTTTTGTAGGTTTTGAGCAATTAAACTCAATCTTAGCATCCGTTGAAGCAATTTCCGAGATCTCGACCCGTTTGACCCATTAAGCAATCTTATGAAGAAACACAACTTGTTTCATCATGTCTGAATTCAATTCTGGAAACCAAATGTTCCAAGGGCATAATAGGCCTCCTAAACTACTCGGGGCCGCTAACTATGATGACTGTAAAAAGAAATTTCAATGTCACCTCTAGTATCTGGATTATGACCTATTGACATTTGTGAAGTGTGGTCCTAAGGGGTTCTATGTGGATCATGTGCCTGTAGCTGGTGCTCATCCACCTCCCACTCAGAGACGTTGTTGCGGACAAGAGGCGAAGGCCTATTGAGTTCAAAAAGGGGGACATGGTCTTATTGAAAGTGTCTCCATGGAAGGGTGTAATCCGCTTTCGAAAGCGGGGTAAACTAAGTCCTAGGTTTATTGGACCTTTCAAAATTCTGGCACGAGTGGGTGACAATGCTTATCAACTGGAATTACCGGAAGAATTGAGCGGAATCCACAACACATTTCATGTATCCAACCTACGAAAGTGCTTGGCGGATGAAAGTGCTTATGTGCCTCTAGATGATTTGGTTGTGGATAAGAAGCTCAACTATGTAGAAAGGCCGATTGCGATCCTGGATCGTAAGGTGAAGAAGCTACGAAGCAAAGAAGTGAACCAAGTATTGGTTCAATGGGAGCATAGAAAAGGTTCCGACTTGACGTGGGAAGCTGAGGATGAAATTCAACACTATTACCCCCATTTATTCGGTACGTAAAACGTTTCGGGGACGAAACCCCTTTAAGGGGGGTGGAGTTGTAACATCCCAAATTCTAATAGTTAAATTTCCCCGTCAACGTCTAGTTAACTAAAATTATTATATAGTTAAGAGTTTCCCCAAATATCTATAGAAATTCCTTTATGTGTTGATATGGGGTTAAATGAGTAATGTTTATGTTTTAGTTGTAAATAAAACAAGAACCAAACTTAAAGGGCCAGAACTGTCATTTAGTGATAGTTGAATAAACAAAATAGAGAAAGGGGAGGGGGAGATCGCAGATTGCGACCTACCCAACGTCTCCCACCTCTCTTCTTCTTCTCCATCTAAAATTCTGCACAATTGGTGCTAGAGCTGCGATTTAGGTGGTTAAAGTCAAGAAATTGGAGTGTTTTCTAGCCCTAAACTCATACTTGGAGCAAGTAAGTAAATCCCCAACTCGATGCATGTGTGGGTCTCGAAAATTAGAGCCTCAAATCTGTAAATTGATGGTGTTTTATGAATCCCCTGATGTTAGAGAACCTAAATGTGGCATAAATGCCTATTTTGATTAACAATTTGTGTAGTAGTTACAAATTTCATGTTCTTGAACTTGCATGACAAGTGACTTCATATGAAGTTGGAGAAATTGATTTCCATGCTTGAATAATTGTATGAAATTGATGCTAGATGATGAATTGTTGATGGGTTGGTGATAGATTTCATCAAACCTAAGTTATATGGTCAATGGGGAGGTTCAAGGGATGGGTCGAATGTGTGCGAATTTGCATGCACACAAGGTGTTCGATGAAATGCCTAAGAGAGCCAAAATATGATAAATGCAACCAAATTTCTAGTTTTGATGTTAATTGGTCATAGGGAACTATAAGTTCACAAAATTGACTAACTTGATAAAAATTAGGTGCATTTGCTAACATGAACATTGTATGCCACAATCAACAAGATAATGTCAATGAAATCATAATGCTAGGTGCAAACTTGTTGAATATACTTGATTACCAATCCTTGTGAATTTATGAATATGTATGTAGCATAGAAATCATGTTATTGAAATGTGATAAATGCTACTATGATTATGGTCCTAACGGGTTAGTGACCCATTAGGAAATCAAGGTGACCAAGGGAATAGCTCCGGTGCTGGAGGAAGCAGTGGATCAAGCTCGAAAGGTAACAATTTTATGTTACACGAAGTAGTTAGTAAATGTATGTTTGAGATTTAATAGAGTAAACTATGAATTGTGCACATGGGTGACGAACGGTTGTATGAACCGTGAAGCCCCAAGCCTTGAGGTTCCCCAATGATAAACTTGACTATGGAGGGGATTCGGTTGAATCCTAGAATAGGTGGAAGTTATAAGGGCGAAGATAGGCTCATGAAGCCTATGCCAAGTAACAAGAAAAGAGGAATCACAAATGGTTGGGTAACCATAGATTCCAAGGCTTACATATGGTCAAGTTAGGCATTGGGGTAAACCAAAGGCAAGGACCCGTCCTAACGGGTCAAATAAATTGGTAGAAGGAATGAATTATATGTCTTGAGTCTTAACCTTAAACGTATGAGTAAAGTGCAACTTGATAGATAAGGAATCATAGTACTAGTTGTATGTACGCATAATAACATTTTGAGGTTAGTTTACTTGCATTATAATGCTTGTAAGGAGTCATTCTCTGCATCAAAGTGAATGTGGAATTACAAGGAAACTCCCTAACGGGTCAACGGGTTGGGTGAACCCAGGGTCGGTCATTTTAACGAAAACATGACTAAGGTACGTTAATGGGTGTGTTTTATGCTTGAATTTATGGTTGGGAGTTGATTTAGTGGTCAACAATGAGTTCTAGCACTTAAAGTGCAAAACTGCCAAAACAGGGGAATGGAGCTGGAAAATTGGCTAAGTATAGAATCTGGCCGGATTAGCTCAATCCCTGGAAATTAGGCTCCAAGCGTATCGCTTGGAGCTCAACAAGCTAGAGGCGATACGCCTAAGGGTCCAAGCGTATCGCTTGGAGGTTAGTAAGAATCCCGGCGATACGCCTGGAACTCTGATCCGACTTCACTTTTATTATTCATAAATTATGATTGTTACATTCATTTGTGCACTAGAAACTCACTATTTAAAGTGAGTATGTGCAGGTAAGGGAATAGCTTGAAGGATGCTCATCAAGGCTACGCGGACCGATTCACTTGAAGAACCGTTAATCGTATTACGCTTTTGGGTTGTAAAACATGTAATCAATGTTTAGACCGTATGGATGTCGAACTTAAATGTTATTTTGTAAAGCTTAGCCACAATAGTGGCATTTCATGAATATTAAAGCATATGTTTTGAAAAGAAATTTTTCTGGGACCGAATCTAACATTATAAACTATGGTGTTTGGCATCAAATTGAACATGGGTGTTACAGACGTGTAATAAAGAAAGTTGAGGACTATTCACTAGCTGAACATAACCAAATAAAGGTTGACAAACGTGCTCTCGGGTGCATCAAAATGGCATTGTCTGATGACATTGCCTTCCACTTCACTGAAGCAACCTCTGCTCATGAAATCTGGGTTGCACTTGAGAAAAAGTATGAGGGGAACATTGAGAGCAAAGAGAGGAGACTGGACTCTCTCAAACTGCGTTTCAACACTTTTGCTCACACTGCTGGAGACTCAATTAAGACTCATGTGACAAAACTTGCAGACTTATCTGTGAAATGCAAAATAACCAGATCCGACCTGAGATGCCAGCTATATCTAAGAAGATTCTGAAGTCACTTCCTCGGGACTTTGCTCCTTATGTTATCTACCTGCTTGAAAGCAGTGATTTAGCCACTAGTGACTACATGGATCTCATTGACAAAGTCAGAGGCTATGAAATTGCAGCTATTGAAAGAGATGGAAATTCACTCATGGGGAAAGTTACAAATAAAAGTTCCACTCAGATTGCCCCAAATGCTGCTTTCATTGCTCCAAATGAGACTGACATGGAATTTCCTTACTTTGCTGGTGGGTCCTGTTCCTCTGTTTAAGCATCTGCTCTAGTTCCTGCTCAACAACCTGTTTGTCAAGCTGCCTTCGTTGCTCAGCAACCCGTCTCACCAGTGATTCAGTCACCTGCTACATACCAATCAGGACCTTCAGCTGTTGGATTAACTGACAAAGACCAAGAGTTGTGTAATGCTCTTGTGGCATGCCTTGCTTCCTAAATGTAAGGAAGTATTGAAAGTATGACTTTGTGCCAAGAAGACTTAGACTAAATTCCTGCTGATGACCTTGAAGAAATGGATATCAAGTGGCAACATGGTATGATTGCTGCCCGCACAAGAAAGTTTTTCAAGAAAACTAGGAGAAAAGTGTTTTAGTCACAACCCAGTGCTATTATTGGTTTTGACAAATCCAAGGCACAGTGCTACAACTGTCAAGGTTTGGGTCACTTTGCACGTGAGTGTAAGAATCCAAGGCTGAGACAGATCCCTGTGACATCTGAGGGAAATAATAATTCGAGTCAAAATCAGGGCAACTGTTCATACCAAAAGTCACAACCTGCTGGCTCATCTCACCAGGGTTCCAATCCCAACAATGGTAAGTGTGCTGACAACCCAGAACAGGCATTTGTGTCACTGAGTGATCCGAACTACACGTGGTCCAAATCAGACTTAACCATCAGCTAATGTTGATTATGCACTATTGGTGAACTCATCTGCTGAGTCCAAGATTGAGGAAGACTCCTTCTTTGATCCGCTTTATCCCACCGACTTTGCTCTCATGGCTGATGTGGATGAAATCTCTGAAGATGTTGCTCTTGTGTCTAACACTGCTGATGGTACTTACAATGGTGAATCTGATGCTGAACAAAAGTCAATAAACCGTCAGAAGGATCTCATTCCCGATACGGTAATATCCAAATTATCCTCAGAGTCCTGTGTAGAGGAAGTTGCTCGGTATCGCCTTTACAACGAAGAGTTGGTTGAAAAGGCGATTGCGAATGAATTTCTTGTCAAGTCTATACAAGCTAAGGAACTGGATTTCCTGGCCAAAATAAAGTCCTTGCGGGTTGATATTGAGGTCATGAAACATGCCGAAGTGGCTCTTCGCACTCAGTTAGAGGATTTAGTGACTCGTTACTCATCCCTGAGTAAGAAATATGTTCAAGATCGGGAAATTATTGACTTAATGAAACTTAATCCCTCTAACTTTCAGGTGATGTGGCTAAGGATATTTTCAAACGTTTTCAAAGTGGTTTGGGTTTAACCAGGGAAATTGATGATGCTGCTGTTGAGCATCCTCTCAATCATAATTATTTCCCAATACCTGAACTTACTAAAATAAACTCCCGAAGCCACATCAGGTTTTTGAATAATGAGTCTGTTCCTAGCAAGTCAGAAATTCAGCAAATGGAAGACAAACTGTCTGGCTATGAAAGTGGCTCGAGTCTTCCATCTGTTGAAAGTGCACTGAAATAAACGATTTTGAATCCAGCTCATTTCAATCAGTCGATACTGGTCTATCTGAGGATACGGTCAGGCACAAGGCAGAATCTGAGTTTTTAAAATTAATAACCAGTAATGAGATAACATCTCAATCATCAGTTTTTAGCGAATCACAATCTTCAGCCTTTAGTGAATCTCAAGTGATGTTTAAGGAAAAATCTGTTTCAAAGAGACATAAAGCTTCGAAGAAGCGAAAGCCCAAAGCTAAAACTGTTAACTCAGATTATGGCCATACTGATCTTTCAAGTGAACTGGCTTCTGTTGCACTTAATAAACTGAATTTAGGTAATGGTAAGCCCAAGGGTAACACATAACACTTTGTCACAATCACTGATGGTAATGTGATTTCCTCGGCTCCTACACCTGTGATGATCCCACCTCAAGTCACTCCGATGTCTTCCATAAAAATGTTCATGTCATGGAATACCATACCATTAAACTCTCAAGATGTCGCGAGCACCTCAAAATCTGTCAAGAAGCCTGCAAAGAGTAAGAAGAATGAATTTTCAACTGAAAATGTTGTTTCTATTGAGAAGATTGTGGTATCTCATCCACACAATGCTGAACCAATTGCTGATGTACCCGTGAACTTGCGAGGAAATAAAGGTTATGGTCAAATTGCTAAAAAGAAAAACAACAACAAAAGCCGAAATAAGAAAGCTGCTGATCAAGGGGAAGGAGAAACTGTTGCTGAGATAAAGGTCACTCCAGTTCAAAATGTGGTTCCAACTACCACCATGAATCCAAGTGGGTCTGCAAATACTATTGGGTGTTTTGTATGCGGAGACCCAAGTCATGCTACTCAGGGCTGTCCATTCAACTCGACAAAAGCACACATGGGGTACAATCCACCAATGGTTGCTCCCTATGGACCAAGAATGATGAGGCCACCCTTCACTCAAACATGGCCTCAGTTTTATGGTAACTACAGTGAAGAAAATAACTACATGAATAATCAGCAAATGTTCATGCCAAATTTCCAGAATCAAAGTTCTTTAGAGGAATGACCTCTCATGCTACACGAGGTTTAGGTGCAAGTACCGGGTACTTTCAACCAGTGGTCCCTGGAACTATAAGCAGTCAAACTCCAATAACCTCACGTCCTTGTGCTCCATGGTCACCTTTGGCTGATCCTCAAAAGCCTTTTGAACAAGCCACCACTCCCGCTCCTCATCGACCTAAAAAGAAGACCACCAGGAAGAACCAAGGTCCTAAAGACCTGGGTTCGTCTGCGAACTAATCTTTTCTTTGTTTATGTAGGAACAGCGAAAGAAATCAATAAATTTGTGGTACATGGATAGCGGCTGTTCCAGGCATACTATGGGTGATAAGTATCTCTTCCATGAGGTCAAACTGATATCTGGAGGAGGTTCTGTTGCCTTTGGTGGAAATAAGAAAGTTGGTCAAATAATAGGAACCGGTCACCTAACAAATTCTGAAGTCTCTTTTGAAAAAGTCAACCTCGTGTCAAATCTGCGATTCAATCTGCGGAGCGTCTCGCAGATATGTGACAATAGGATGCCAATGTTCTTTGACGATCGAGAATGCTTCATTCTGAAACCTGGATTTAAAGTACCTGAAGATCAGATTTTATTCCGGGTTAATCGTAGGTGGAACATGTACGCACTAGACATGAATGCTGCAAAGCCGTCGAGTTCAATTGCGTGCTTTTTGGCTAAAGCTTCAGAGGAAGATTCAACCTTGTGGCATCGGCGGATGGGACATGTTAATTTCCGTAACATGAACCACTTGGTTAGGGGAAACATGTCTTTGGGCTACCCGATAAAGAATTCATGCAAATCGATAACTGCGTTGCATGCTCGAATGGAAAGCAACATAAAGTGTCTTATAAGCCTAAGCCACCTGGAAGAACAACAATAATCCTTTAACAGTTACATATGGATCTCTTTGGGCCAGTGAATATGAAGATTTTAGGGGGAAAGTCTTTTTGCCTAGTCATCACTGACGATTACTCAAGATATTCCGTGGGTATTTTTCTTAAGGGAGAATCTGAGACTCCGGTGATACTCAAGGATTTTGTTACACGCATTGAGAACGCAAGCAGAGAAAAAGTTCGAATAATCATATCTGACAATGGGACAGAGTTTAGAAATCACGTCTTTGACTCGTTCTGCAACGAGAAGGGCATAACTCGCCAATTTAGCTCTCTCTATACTCCTCAACAGAATGGGATTGCTGAAAGAAAGAACCGCACAATAATCGAGTGTGCTCAGACGATGCTCACTGATTCTAACCTTAAACTGTCTTTTTGGGCAGAAGCAGTCAATACTGATTGCTATGTCCTGAACCGAACTCTTTTGGTCAAACATGCCAACAAGAAATCCTTTGAGCTGTTTTCAAAACAAAAACCAGTGTTGTTGGAACCTGGAGGTTGGTGATAACACAAACACACGAACCCAAGAACAAGATCAAAGGTAAAGCTGGAGAACCAACATGTATTTTGCTATTTATGTATTTGAACATTTTGGTTTGTAATAACTTAGTTACTGTTGAACTTTGAATATTTACTTTGAATGCTTGTTTATTATCTTATGTTGGTTCAGCTTGATTTACACTTGTGTTGATCTTGTGTTTGTATGTTTGTTTGGTTGTTCAACACTTAGAATATTTTCATGCTTGAGTTGTACTTAACGATCAGGGCCAACTACCCTTAACGATCTGACCCTAGTTGTGCTTAACGATCTGCCTGACAAAGGTCTTAACGATTTGGGTACATTGGCCTTAACGACTTGCATGTGAAATGTGCTTAACGATCTGACATTGTTCATCTCTAACGACCTGCCTCACATGTCTTAACGACTTGCTCTGATCATTTAGCCTTAACGACCTGAAGAACCAATCTATCGATCTGGTGAAACCTTAACGACTTGCCTATGGTGTGCTTAATGATCTGGCTAGTCTGAAGGAGCCTTAACGATCTGATACATTGTTCTTAACGACCTGGCTATGTGTTCACATGTGGCTAACGATCTGACCTGTGCAACTTAACGATCTGAAAATAAGTGTTAGACGAATTTAATGATTCCTTGATGTGATGTGTGATTCTCCTTGTATTCTGTGCATAGACACTTGTGCTCCTCATAGGGTATAAATAGGAATTCTTAGGAAACCCTAGACAAGCCTTGAGAGAACCTCTTGAGGAGCACTGTGTGTTTGTGTGTGTGTTCTTGGTGTGGTTTTGAGTTTCATAGATTTCTTCAAACCATGGCAAGGCAATGTTGCTGATCCAACCAAGGATGAAACAGTCACCAGATGGTATACTGATCAGCCAAGGAAAATATGTTAAAGCAATACTGAAGAAGTTCGGTTTTCACGACTCTATGGGATTCTCTACACCAGTAGAAACTCGTCACAGACTGAATACTGACGCTCAAGGAGTCTCGGTGGATGAGCACTTATACCGTTCAATGATCGGGTCGTTGATGTACTTGACGGCAAGTCGTCCCGATATCATGTTTGGAGTCTGCCTCTGTTCAAGATTTCAGAGCAAACCAAAGGAATCACATTTGACTGCGGTTAAGAGAATTTTTCGATACTTGAAGTCGAACCCCAACCGAGGGCTGTGGTATCCAAAGGATTCGGCCTTTGATCTTAGAGCCTACTCGGATAGTGACTATGCCGGTAGTCAATTCGATCGGAAGTCTACAACGGGTGGAGCTCAGTTTTTGGGAAATCGACTCGTGTCATGGCAATGCAAGAAGCAGACTACGGTGTCCATTTCAACTGCCGAGGCGGAGTACATCGCTGCTGCATCATGCTGCTCTCAAATTCTCTGGATCCACAATCAATTGCTGGACTACGGTTTGAATTTCATGAGTACCCCTATACATATTGATAATACTGCTGCAATTTTTATAGTTAAAAATCCTGTTCAGCATTCTAAGACTAAGCATATAGAGATTAGACACCATTTCATTAGGGACTGTGCTGAGAAGAAACTAGTCACCTTAGTTCAGATTGATTCAGAGAATCAGTTAGCTGACCTATTCACTAAGTCATTTGATATGTCTAGGTTCAATTTTCTGGTTACCTCTATAGGAATGATCAACTTTGACTAGGACTAGAACTTGTTGCTCCCTGATACGTTAGTGTCTTGCTCTCTAGGTTGCTTTCTCTTGAGTGTTATCTGTGTGTATATCCTAACTCTTGCTTTCCTCTCACAAAAATCACCAAAAAGATTTTTCACTTCTTGCTTGTTTTGCTATTTATCTTATCCCTGATGTCTTGCTTATCTTATCTTACGATTATTGCTTTAGATTGCTAAATTGACTCACTTGAGTCTGTTCCTGTGTTGTTTGACTTGTTTTGGCTGAGAAAAATATTTCAGTATGTTTGTGTCTCGAGTCAAAATGTGTTATGACCAAAGGAATTTCTTTTCATTCACTAGCATGTTTTTGAGTCTGTCTGTCGTGCCTGCACCTGTGGAAGATAAAACCAAAAATAGTGTCAATTCAGTAATTTTCAGTAAGTGTTTATACACATGTGCAGAGAAAATAGCAGAAAAATACCAAAAACAATTGAAAAAGCTAAAACCTTTTGGTCTGTGGTCGGACAATATATGAGGAACATGATATGATTCTGGTCTTGTGATCTAACCAAAGGATATGATCCAATCGACCGGTAACTCTATCATTTGATGTGTTGGTAGGCTCAACATACTGAGAAGTAAACAAGTCTCTGTGATAACACATTAATTTCATTGAGAAATGTGGACCTTGGAAGTTTAAACAGTGGCATATTCTTTAAAATTGCCCTTCTCATTAGTACTAGTAAGAAAACTCTAATCACACATCCTTTGTTTCTTCAGTATTAAGTTGACTTATTTCAAAACCAACACATGAGACTCATCTGCTGAGGAAACTCTGACCTTGAGTCTCATCCATAAATAAAGCTGAGACACATCTGCTGTGAGAAATCACTGACCTTGTGTTCTTACGCTCCATCATTCCATAAAATAAAGTGAGAAGTCATCTGCTGAGGAAACTCTGACCTTGACACTCTCACCCCATCAAAATTCATTCATCTATAGTCATGAAAGAAGGGTTATCATGATTTCATGACTATATCCATGAAATAAGTCACTTAACACTAAAGAAAAGGGGGAAAGATTACTTTTAAAAGTGTGATTGAATCTGAAAAGCTATTTGATGATTGGTAGAATACTGTTAACTTCCAACCTAATAAGGACCCCACAAAATATTTCTCTGAACTGGACAGAAAACATGATAAATACATCACATGAGACAAGTTGAAAATTACCTTGTTTGAGCTTAAGTGGATAAACAATACCGACAATCTGATTTAGGGTACTGGATCCGAAAGGTGATTTGAATTGTAAGTGTCATTGATCACGTAATTGATCGGTATGATTCCTGCATAGTCTGACCACAACCATTCAAAATTATGTACATTACGGATTTCTACCTTGAATAAGTGAAAAGTAAGCCAAAGTGCTTATACTTCCAAGTTTGATGAAACTTTGGTCGACTTGTGCAAAAGTCAAACTTGTGTTGGTGGAAAATTGATCAACCTAAAAGTCTTGGTAAATTCTTGAGTCTGGTGAAAAATTGACCGACTCGAATGAAAACGGATTTTTGGAATGTAAAATTTGACCAACAAAGTTAAACTAGGTGTTTAGTTGTAGTTAAAATCAAACTTGTTGAAATCACTAGTGCTAATGGCATAAAGAATAAAACTTTATCTTTCTGGTAGGCATCGTGCGGGCATGACTATGTATTTATCTTTTAAGTATTTGTAAATTTATTTTTTGAGAACACTTAAGAAAACCTTCAAAAGTTGTTAAACTGGAGAATTGGCCTTAACGATTTGAGGGAAAAATGGGTTTAACGATCTGGTATGACCTTTCCTTAACAATTTGGCCTTTACTTTGAAAGTTTTTTTTTTGTGTGTGTCTTTTAACGATCAGACAAGTTTTGGCCTTAACGATTTGGGTCCCCAAAATTGTCCTTAACGGTCAGGCTACCAAATAGTCTTAACGACTTGGCCTTTTATGTCTTAACGATTTGGGTTGACCAAATTGGCCTTAATGATCTGATGTTACTTGGTCTATTTTTTATTGTTCTTAACGATCTGATCAAGTAGGCCTTAACGATCTGGCTTTCGGAATGGTCTTAACGATCTGGCAAAGTTTGCCTTAACGATCTGATAGCCAGTTGGTCTTAACGATCAGGTCCGTTTATGAGTTTGCTTCTAACGATCAGGGTCTCGTCTTTGTAACGATCTGACCTTGAGAATGGTCTTAACGATCTGGGTGTAAATGCCCTTAACGATCTGACCTTCCCAATCGGTCTTAACGATCAGACCCAATGAAGCCTTATGTTTTTTCTTCTTTAACGATCAGGGGACAAGTTAACGATCAGCCTAGCTCTCGTTTCCTCTTAACGATCAGAGCTAGGTTACCGACTTGACCTCCCTCACTTAGTTTTTTCTTTGCTAACCTATATATACAAATCAAACCCCTCCATCCTCCTCACTCGTTCACGAATACGCAAACACACACAAACACTCCCGTCTCTCATTCTCTCCGGCGACCTCGAACAAGAAAATCCGATACTCAGACAGTGAAATCGAACATCACTTCGTTCACGTTTGGCTTGCACAATCCCTACGAAGTACTCGGTATGTGTCTCATTCTTGGATTTTGAGTTTTTGTTGGTTTCTGTGTGCGATCAGTCTTGACGAACCCCACTTGAACCTAAACCCGAATTAATCACAATTTTGTCTTGAAAATCTCAGATTTTACACCCTTTGAGTTCGACTTTCTTCAATCTCATCAAAGTTCAAGGTAAATCCGAGTCTTTCTCCTAAATTTTGCATTTTTTTTGTTCAGTTTGGGTCCAGGGCGCCGCTGATTTTAGAGAAAATCTAGGGTTTTTTTATTTGTTTGTGAAATTTTAGTGGAATTTAGGTCAAATCCAATAGAAATCGATAGATAGGTCTGATTATGTGTTAGACTGCTTCAAATTTGATTTCGGTTGTTTGATATAGGTGACCGAGATATCACTGATAGTAGAATCAGGAGGTTGTAGGGTTAGGAAGTTAGAATTTGTGTTTTACTTGTTTATTTTTTCTCAAATGTGAACTGTGTATCAAGTTTAAAACCATTGGAGTTGTTGATTTGAGATGACTATTTGTCTAAAATATGTTTAGTTGATTGCTCATCTTGTCTATCAATCACATGTGTAACTTGTAAATTCAGTTCTCACTGTTATTATTTATTTTTATTTAAGTAAGTTTGATCGAATTGAGTTGTTGTTCAACACATGACTCTTTGGTCAAATAATAGAAAGTTTACTTTTAATATGTTAATTTGATGTCCGGGTGTATTGGAAATTGCTTATAATGTGCCTGATTTATCTAAATGAATGTGATTAGGTTTAACATGTAGCAATTGAAATACATAAGACTCAAAATAAATAGTTAGGATATACTTGTTTAGTTGACTTTGACTTCACTTAGAAAGTTCCAACACTTGTAAAAAGGAAGTTAGATAAACTCTCATTAGGTCATCCAAACTTCAAATATGCATGACTTGTTGTAGAACTTTGTCGTAAGTCAAGGTGTCATTTACTTGTTAAAATTACTAAATTTATGCAGTGATAATGTGATTGACATGCTATCTGTTGATTTGTCTTAATTACTTGGTTCTAATGCACATTTGCCTGATCCTAAACAGATTATTCTGTGATTACGAGTGATATCATTTCCGTGTGATCTTTACAAACTGTTAGATCATCAAAAGAATTCTTTTGTAAGCAGTAGCTCTCTGAATTCATTTATCTCTTATAGATCTTAGAAATATCTAGATCTACTTCGAGATGCCTCCTAGACGAGCGGGGAATGAGCCATTAGGCTATGGTGTAGCCCACAATCAAATAAGCATTTTCAACAGGGAATGGAAACATGCTGATGCCTTCGAGCAAACTTTTCAGATTCTGGAATACTCCAACTGGGGTTATTGTATGCTGTTAGATCTTCCAATATACAAATCAATAGTGGAGAGTTTCTGGATGAATGCTCAAAAGGTGGTAAATCAAGATGGGTCATAATACTTGAGCTCCAGAATTTAGGAAACCGACGTGGTGATGACTGAAAGTATAGATCAGAACGGCCATTCGCCTAGATGATGCTGATTGCCCTGATACTTACAGTAAGCAACAGTGGCATGATAGCATGAGGAGCATGGGTTATACTGGTCCACTTCCAATTGATACAAGTTCCATGATTAAGAAACCTTTGTTTCCTCTCAACTGGAGAAAAATGCTAGGCTTTTTCATTCTGACCTTCTCCCCGAGGAAGATAGGAACTGATGACTTCAAGGATGAGCTGGCTCATGCCCTTCATGGTTTTGTTACCGGAAATGGCTACAACATGTCAAGGTTTCTCCTCAGAAGTATGATTAGGAACCTGACTCCTGCAGGTCGTGCTGAGAAGTTCATTATGTATCCCAAGTTTCTGCAGGCCATCTTGAACCACTACTACCCAAATTTGGTGAAAGCTGGAGAAAAGTTTACTCCCCGAATGACAGATCATGATTCTTACAGAAAATATCTGTTACCTGGAAATGAAGGACCAGATGCACCTTACTTTCAAAATTTGTTGGATACTATTGGTTATCTAGGCCACGCCCAGTACTACCAAAATTCAATGAGTGCAACTGCAGCTGCTGCCCTCAAGATCAGCCAAATTTAAATGAGCTCGCAGCAGAGGTAGATCCCTTTGCACACTTGGAACTTGCGGCTGTTGGCTAAAACCAGTCACCTAGTCACCAAGGCTCTGAGCACACTGATTCAGAAGAAGGTGAAAATGAGAGTGATGCTATTGAATCTGAAGGAGATTCTGACAATGATTCAGACGACAATTCAAATGATGACGCCGGAAATGTTTCAGTACAATCATCACCTGAAGAATCCCAACATGAAGCTGAAGCAAGCGGTTCTAAGTTTCAACCTTCTCAATCTGATTCTGAGGCTTCTGATGCTCGAGCCCCACCGAAAAAGAAATGGAAGACCGGAGCTGACACCGCCGGATCTTCTCGTGCCAGAACACAGGGAGACGAACAATCTCAAGAAGAACCTTATTCCACAAGCATTGAGTTAGACAAGGTCGTCTATGAAGAGAAGCATTGGATTGTCACTTCTTATCCCAGACCGGCTAGGAAGAAGATGTTCTATGTGGAAAACAAGAAACATCTAGCAGAGCAAGCTAAGTTAGACACTACTGCTCATTCCACTAGAGCTGATAATGAACAACCTGTTGATCAAGAATGTCAGAATGTTCAAGACGAGCCGATGCCAGACATTGCTGCTCAAACTGAACCTGCAACTGAAAAGATGGTGGAAGCAGTTGATGCTGATGTTAACAAGTCTGCAGAGACTGAACATGTGACTGTTGAAGCTGAAATAGAAGCTGTTACAGAACCTGTCACCCTCCCAAATGAACCGGCTGTTTCAGCTAAACAGGGTCAAATGGTACAAATGATAGTAACTCCAACCGCTGTCATTGCTACCCAACCTGAGGTAAGAACTAGCCTTGTTGCCAAAGCAGGAACTTCTGAAGATGGACCGTTAGGTGCAAACCCTTATGATGTCTATGACTATGAGGAGATGAACTCAAAAATTGAGATCCTGACAATCCAAAACTCTCACCTTGAGGCCGAATTAAGAGTTGCAAATCAGACAATTCTGGATCAAGCGGTTGAGATTAGAAAGCTCAGGGAGTTGCTCGATAAAGTGCATAATGATAGGCAACAAAATGTTCCAAAAGATGGTAGAGACGGAGATGGGAATACAGACACAAGCACACAGGCTGGTGAACAACCCTCAACGACTGAACCATCTGTTCAACCGAGTTCACACGCTCCTGGCAAAGAATCAATTTTCCCACGTTCTGATGAAAAAGGCCCACAAGACAGTGATTCTGACGACTCTGATGATGATGATTCTGAAGTGGATGCATCATATGGTGACGCATTCTTGAATAATGAACCATGTGAAGATGAAGAAATGCAAATGCAGATCTACAACAGCTTACAGTATCTGGTGCCACCGCCTGAAAATCCAAAGCTCGCAAGGTTTACTACGGCTGCACTAGGAACTGCTGCTGCTTCTTCCTCAGGAGCCCCACTGGCGATCACTACTGGTGCAATTGGAGTTGCTCCAGACATTCCTAGGAGTGTATCATTACAGCTCCAACTTGCTCCTCCAGTCCAACCGTCACAGACTAACCATTCTAGTGCATTAGTTCCAGCAATGGAAGATGTTCAGCATATGTCTGTTGACCCAGCCTTTCTGGATGCTGGTAGAGAAACCTTCAAGGACTTCTATTCTATTGTTCTTGCTACTGATCCCAGCTGCAGAAGCATAGTGACTGTCAATGATGAAAATTCAGAAGAGCAAGCTATGGAAGATATCTCAGTAAATCCAGATGATTTGAATGACGCTGAAGAGTTGGGTGACCGTCTTGACCTACTGGTAAACCGGTCAAACCCTCTAAACTTCATAGATTTGGAGTTTGCTGGTGATGAGTATGATGAAGACATTCTAGACAATGTCAAGGAAGAAGGGTTTGAAGAAGAAGCAGAGGCTGAAATGACACACCTTGATCCCATATCTCCACTCAATGCAGTGCCATTTGTGGGAGAACAGGTAGAGATGGTGGAACATCAATTAGCTCTAGCCTTACCATCCACTGAAAGAGATCAGAATGTATCATTAGACAATGTCACTGAAGATTAAACTTCTACTTTACCCTCCAACTCGGCTGAAGCTGCCACTGGTTCATCTGTGATGGCTACTCAAGCTGTCCAGAGAAGACCATATCCCGAGGATATTTTGGGACCTGAGCCTGATGATAGTCCTGCAAACCCTGGAAGAAATTGGTTGAACATGGCAAGCAGAATTGATCGAAACAGAGGCTTTTATCCATTAACCCTTGAAGAATATGAATACAAGACAGGGATAAGGCGAATCACTCCGGAACGGTTAAGATATAGTCCTATGGGTCTCCCTCCTCGACCAGAATCACCGTTGGTTGGTGATAACGTACATGTAAACGTGGTGGATCCAGAGCTCCCGGAACAACCTACTGCTGTGAGAACTTCTGCAGAAACCGGTCCATCAGGTACCACTCGAACACTGAGTCGAAGAGACAAGGGGAAACAAAAGATGACACCGCAAGAAAAGTTTGAGGATGCATAGAATAAGCGGAGAGCTAAAGAAGAAGAGTTTAGATTAGCTCAACAGGAAAGGGCAGAGGAAATTTTGAAGGTGATTGATGATAGAGAAGCAGAAATGCTTCGTCAAACCCGACACCTGAATACCACCATATTGGGAAACGACTCAATGCCAATTGAGCCAAACTCAAATCTCTCTGACCTTTTGATCCAGGTGATTCCCAATGAAACTGGCGATGGTTTCCACCCTGATGACCACTCTGAGGCTGCAAGATACATTAGAGCACTGGTAGAGCGTGGTTTATCCTTCCAATATCTCATGACTTTCAACACCTACCAAATTGTTGAGTTGTACACTGATGAAATGGATATGGAAAAGCTACTGAAGGAGAACCCTCACTGTAGTCTGAGAGACCCGAAGAAGGCATTTGTGAATCCGTATGCTGACACAGATCAAGATGTAGACTACGTCCAATTCAATGACGGCTTGTCGGAAAAACTTCATCAAATGCATATTAGATATCGGGCACCTCCGGCCGACCTAGATTGTCAACTACCCAGCCCTCCTAGTCCCAAATCTATCCAGGCCAAGGTCAACTCCATGACTAAACGAGAGCTCCGAGAATTCTTAGCAGTCAGGAATGTTGCAAGAAAAGACTATATTTTCAAGCAAATTCCCGGACTAAGAAAGATGGCCAAGCAATTCATGGATGATGACGCTGAGTCCAGGAACAGAAGAATCAATATGATGGAACAGGAGAGGGTAGAGAGCCATCGTGTCAATGATGCTCCCACATTGGTAGACGAATGGAAGGAGATGCTCCCACACACTAAAGCTCTGATGCAGTTCACTGCGCGTAAGCTAAAGGAGATGCCTTCTACTTCCGAGCATCCTGATGCAATGAAAATACTGGGATGGAAGTATGATCACGAGTTTGGGGCTTTCATTGTTAAAAGAAGAAACGAGTTCGTTCAATTCTTCGCAGCTATCAGAGACCTCATGAAGCTCTTCTCCTAGGAACTTAAAGAATTGAGACGGTTCGACATTGTCAATCACTCAAACGCTGAGATTGCTATAATAGCTCAGAGTTTAGTGCATTCCACATACCTTAACAGGTATCACAAGCAGACCAGAGAGCAAGAGAGTAAGGAACATGAACGGTTTGAGAAGAGACGAGCTAAAGTCCCTTACAAGCAAATCTACTCCAACATTGGCAAGAATATAAAAACTAAGAAGATTGAGGGTAATCTGAAGAAAAACCCAATCAAGGATTGGTAATATAGTGCTCAAATGCATGAGTTAGTGATTGAACGAGAAAATGCAGAACCAATCAGACTCTTTGCTGCCATAGAGCTCAGGCTGTTACCCATCTGCTACTTGCGTTGGATCTTTTATGGTTGCCTTGAAACTGTTCCACCCAGACTGAAGCCCTATGAGGTATTTGATGCAAATTACTTCTATTATTCCTTAAATGGTGGAGCTGGGAATGTATTAACGCCGGAAGGATGAAAACTGAAAGTCTGATGAACTTGGAGAGGTGGGAAATAGACAGTCGCGGGATATGTCATTTGTGTAGAGGACCGGACAGGAAGCTTGAAATGTGGCCCTACTCAGATATGAAGAAATTTGCAAGAAAATATCTTTGTATGGTGTGGCAAACCGAGATCTACTGCTATGACCGCAAGTATAACAGGTTGGCAAGGAGATACTGGTGTTTCCTATTGAAGCTTCTTGGACAGTTAAGATGATGATGATGGAGGTTGTTCGCATTACTACCAAAGGGGAAATTGTTGGAACCTGGAGGTTGGTGATAACACGAACACACGAACCCAAGAACAAGATCAAAGGTAAAGCTAGAGAACCAACATGTATTTTGCTATTTATGTATTTGAACATTTTCGTTTGTAATAACTTAATTAATGTTGAACTTTGAATATTTACTTTGAATGCTTGTTTATTATCTTATGTTGGTTCAGCTTGATTTACACTTGTGTTGATCTTGTGTTTGTATGTTTGTTTGGTTGTTCAACACTTAGAATATTTTCATGCTTGAGTTGTACTTAACGATCAGGCCCAACTACCCTTAACGATCTGACCCTAGTTGTGCTTAACGATCTGCCTGACAAAGATCTTAACGATTTGGGTACATTGGCCTTAACGACTTGCATGTGAAATGTGCTTAATGATCTGACATTGTTCATCTCTAACGACCTGCCTCACATGTCTTAACGACTTGCCCTGATCATTTAGCCTTAACGACCTGAAGAACCAATCTATCGATCTGGTGAAACCTTAACGACTTGCCTATGGTGTGCTTAATGATCTGGCTAGTCTGAAGGAGCCTTAACGATCTGATACATTGTTCTTAACGACCTGGCTATGTG
Source organism: Deinandra increscens subsp. villosa (assembly GCA_039602395.1). Classification (NCBI taxonomy): domain Eukaryota; kingdom Viridiplantae; phylum Streptophyta; class Magnoliopsida; order Asterales; family Asteraceae; genus Deinandra; species Deinandra increscens. The sequence goes on along the minus strand of JBCNJP010000008.1, from coordinate 43,463,792 downwards.
TTCACATGTGGCTAACGATCTGACCTGTGCAACTTAACGATCAGCTTCTTATGACTAACGATCTGACAATAAGTGTTAGACGAATTTAATGATTCCTTGATGTGATGTGTGATTCTCCTTGTATTCTGTGCATAGACACTTGTGCTCCTCATAGGGTATAAATAGGAATTCAAAGGAAACCCTGGACAAGCCTTCAGAGAACCTCCTGAGGAGCACTGTGTGTTTGTGTGTGTGTTCTTGGTGTGTTTTTGAGTTTCATAGATTTCTTCAAACCATGGCAAGGCAATGTTGCTAATCCAACCAAGGATGATCATCACACATGATTTCCACACTCGTGTGATGAATCAAATGATGATCTTTGGCTAGAAATCGGTCCTGACAAGTGTTAAAGCGCTTAAAACCCTTTGGATGTCCTTGTACTGTATTGATTCAGTCTGAGCAGTTAGCTAAGTTTGCCCCTCGGGCAGATGAAGGCTATTTTGTTGGATACTCGATGACCTCTGCGGCGTATCGAGTGTACAACAAAAGAACTCAGGTGATTATGGAGTCGTGCAACGTTAACTTTAACGAGCACACCCATAATTCCAGAGAGCCTGACTCAGATGGCATGTATGACTTGGAGAATTTCTCTTCTTTTAACTTTGGTGATTCTGTGATTTCAGGTGATTCTGGTAACATGCAAGAAGGTGTCAATAATGTGGATGCGTCTGTACCCGAGAGTTCTGCTCCAATTACATCATCAATATTGGATACCATCTACTCAGATGATCTGCCTGATTTTACTTGGAGAAATGGATCAACGGACGCTCCTAACTCGTCTGTTACTCTTCCAGCTATCACTACTGATGAAAGCCAAATAACTGAAGAAGTTGTTCAGGAAGTTGTGTCAAATCAAGAAAATCAAGAAATTCCAGAAAATCAATCTGAGAATGAACTCATAAATAATAATTCAGACTCAGAAGACACAACTATGATTGAATCTGGTGATACTCCAGACAATGATGTGCAGATGGGATCTCTAGACTCAAATAATCCAGTTCCGGCTGTTGAAGAGACTGGAATTCACAAGAAACATCCCGTCTCAAACATTATCAGTCCACTTGATAAGAGAGTAACCAAAAGTAAATCGGGAACAATAAACACTTGCTTATTTTCCTGCTTCATCTCTCAAGAAGAACCTGCTTCTGTAGCTGCTACTATGAAAGACGACAACTGGATAGAGGCTATGCAGGCTGAGCTGCTTCAATTCAAACTTCTGGATGTGTGGCAACTTGTAGACACTCCTCCTGGCGTGAAGCCTATTCCAGTCAAGTGGATCTTCAAGAATAAAAAGGATGACAGAGGAATAATAATCAGAATTAAAGCAAGACTTGTGGTCAAGGGTTATATGCAGATAGATGGGCTGGACTATGATGAGGTCTGTGCCCCGGTAGCTCGTCTTGAAGCCATCAAGATTTTCTTGGCTTATGCTGCGTCAAAGAACATAACAGTCTATCAACTTGACGTGAAGACTGCTTTCCTGTACGGTGAACTAGACGAAGAGGTGTATGTTGATCAAACTCCAGGGTTTGTCAATCCTTCCTTTCTAAATAAGGCATACAAACTGAAAAGAGCCATCTATGGACTCCATCAGGCACCAAGGAAGTGGTATGAAACCCTATCTACCTTACCTATCTGTTAGAAAATGGCTACAAGCGAGGGGTGATTGATCATACACTGTTCATACGGCATGTGGGTGATGATATGCTACTGGTTCAAGTGTACGTGGACGACATCATCTTCGGTTCAACAAATAAAACTCTTTGTTATGAGTTCAAGTGTCTAATGGAAAAACACTTTGAAATGAGTTCAATGGGGGAACTCACATTTTTCCTAGGGATTGAGGTGAAACAGAATAATGAAGGCATTCTAATCAGTCAGGGAAAGTATGTGAAGGAAATGCTGAAGAAGTTTGGATTTCAAGACTCTAAAGGCTTTTCCACTTCTGTCGAGACTCGTGTCAGCTCCATGCACATCTTGAAGGTGAATGTGTTGATGAACACTTGTATAGATCAATGATCGGGTCACTCATGTACCTGACAGCCAGCCGCCCCGACATAATGTTTGCTGTGTGTCTATGCTCGAGATTCCAATCCAAACCGAAACAGTCACACTTGACGGCCGTGAAACGAATCTTCAGATACCTGAAGTCCAATCCAAAGAGAGGGCTGTGGTATCCCAAGGACGAGCTCTTTGATCTAAGAGGATTCTCGGATAATGATTACAGGGGTTGCAACATGGATCGAAAGTCAACCACCGGCGGAGCTCAATTCTTGGGGAATCGATTGGTTTCGTGGCAATGCAAGAAACAGTCAACGGTATCTACCTCGCCTGCCGAAGCATAATACATTGCTGCTCCTTCCTGCTGTTCTCAAGTTCTCTGGATCCAGAATCAGCTTCTGGACTACGGTTTGAATTTCATGTCCACCCCTATTAACATTGATAATACTGCTGCCATGTTCATTGTTATAAACCATGTTCAGCACTCTAAGACCCAACACATAGAGATTACGCATCACTTTATTAGGGACTGTCATGAGAAGAAGCTTATCACCTTAGTTCATGTTTCCTCTGAAAATCAACTTGCAGATCTCTTCACTAAGGGATTTGATGTTTCTAGGTTTAACTTCCTAGTTCTATCAGTATGAATGATTAACTTTGAGTAAGCTGATCATTAGGTTCCTTTTAGAATAGTGCTTTAGTCTTAGGTTGTGTAGTTTTAGAGGTATCGCCTTTGTTAGCCTTCTACCTCGCAATAATCCGTATTTGAAAAATATAAAAAGATTTGATTTCTTTTTCAATCTTTCTGTTATAAATTGAAAAACCAAAAATATTTTATCTTTAAAATTATCTGAAAACACAAAAAGATTTTAACTTTAGTTCCTTTGAGTCTTGTTAAGTTTTTGGTCATCCCTTCTTGACCATATATAAGAAATTTTATAAAGTGTGAATCAAATTTCAGAAAATACCAAAAATATTTTATTTTATTTTATTTTATATTTGAGTCTATGTGCCTAAACCGACTAACGGTTGAAAAAATTGGTGAAAATCCCAAAAAATTGAAATATTAATATAAATCACTAATAATAGAATCGGGTCATTTCAAATAACTTATGTGAAGACACTTGTTGAATACCTGATGGAAAACTCAAAATTTTGAATTTTTAGTATGCTAAAATAAATGTTGAAAAAACTGGAGAAAAATACAAAAAATTGCAAAAATAAATAAAAATCATGTAAATTAGAATCGAGTAATTCTCAACAACTTTTGTAAAGGCGCTTGATGGGTACTTGAGTATGAGCATAAAATCTTTGCAATTTTGCAATGATTAAATAAACTTTGAAAAGAAAAATCAGAAAAGTTTGGTTTTTGGTTGGACAAACTATGAAGAAAATGATATAATTCTGGTTTTGTGATATGACCGTAGGATATGATCCAAAAGATCAGTAATTCTATCATTCGATGTGTCGATAGGCTCAACAAAATAAGAATTAGGCAAGTCCTGTGATTACACACTTAAAACATGAAATTATGGACCTTAAGTCAAACAGTTGGTAAAATACTTTAAATCTGCTTAAGTCTGAGCTAAGTAAGTCAACCAATACACTCGAGTATTTCTTTTGTGAAAAGTGTTGATTTCAAACCATTCAATAAGTGTGATTCGTCACACATCCATCAATAGGTGAGAAATATCTCATATCCAACCATTGACCGTGACACATCTGCTGAGGAAACTCTGACCTTGTGTTCACGCGTCCCATTATTATCATTGAAAATTTTCCGTGACACATCTGCTGAGGAAACTCTGACCTTGTGTTCACGCAAATCAAAAATATGCATCCACCTTGAAATCAGTACTTACCTCTAAAGAAATAGGGGGAAGAAATTCCATTTGTGTGTTGTGCATGTCTGAATTGCTAAATAGACAAAGCTAGGATAACTGTTGACTTAGTTGAATAAGAGGTCAACACAATTTTCATTAAACCGGACTAAAACATGATAAATGACATCATAGTGATTGTTAGGGGTCGATTTCAGGATGCTCACAGAAAAGATACATAAGATCAGGAATCTCACCACGGTTTGGGAATCCCGTCCAGTCAGGTATCCTGAATATTTATTATCAACTAACCTTTATTTTTGCCATGTGTTTTATTTGTTTTCAGAAACGTTAAAGAATTTAACCACCTCCTGAAGACTCGGCCTTAACTAACTTGTACGTGGTAGAGTGGGACGAACCTCCTTCAACGGTCATAGAGAAAGTGGGGAGTAGAGATCCCGAGAATCCCGGATAGTTAGTTAGTAGTTAGTTTGTTATATAAACGAGGACTCGATCAATAGGAACACACACAACACTCGGTACAATTTGATTACCATTGCAAACATTGTAACACTTAGCTTTGATCGATCAAACCTCCAACCCCTTGTACCAATTTATTGGAATATCAATAAAATTGACTAGGAGACGGCTATTCGGTCGGCTCCCGAGGTTTTTATCCAGGATTCCTAGAGGCAACTCGAAGGATTCTGTAGTTTTCCTCGCTAAATCCTTGTGTCATCATCCTAACTTGGATTATTTGCTCATTTGATCATTAAGCACACTACCTCATAATCTAAGTTTGGAATACAGGATTCCTAAGTGAATTTTTTACCAAAACAGTTTGGCGCCCACCGTGGGGCAAGTGGTGCTTAATCTTACCAAAATCCCATATCTCATTCACTTCATTTGATCTCTAATCTCAAAAATGTCAAACCCGCAAAAAACTGTTTCGGTTTCTGCTTCGTCCTCCATTCCTCCTCTTCCTTCCTTTCCAGGAAGCCAGAAGAAGACTAATGACCGTCAGAAGAAAGTGGACGAGCAGCCGAGAAAAACTGACTATCCTGTCTTCACAGGATCCCAGGTCCAATATGTTGATCCTGTTATTACTAACAATGATTTGTTTTCCTTGACTAAACAGGTGAAGAATCAAATGGATCAGCAAGAAAAAACCAATCAAACGGTGATGAAGGAAATTGAAGAGCTTAAGAAGTCTAAGAAACCTGTGGAAGAACAAAGTCCTCTATTTCCCAGGCACCTTGACTTCAATGCTTCAGGATCCTCAGATCCGTCTCGCTACAATTACAAATCAGCATCAGGCTTCACTACAGCCCCCACAATAACTTCTCAGGCCGCTGGATATGCTGAAAGTACTGCTGGATTCTCAGGAGCTGTCCCACCAGAATCCTCACAGTCACGCTACAAGGGTCCTTGGATTCCGCCATTGTCGGGATCCTCAGCGCTGTCTCAAGGATATCCTTTTTCTGTTGGGAATCCAAGACAGAATCCCCAAGGATATCAATACTCTAACCCTTCTGTTTCTGTAGGGATCTTTAAGACTAGCTCCTCAGAAATACATGATGGTGACGTCATCCCCATGCAAACAGCAGCTACTACAGAGCCGAGCATCCCAGCGGGCTATGGAGATAATCCCAGGATCCCAGTCCAGAATCCTGGCCCAGGTAATGTGTTCAATTCAATTCCTATCGTTTCTAACCAGGGTGCTCCTTACGATGCAGGTATTCATCCAAGTATCGCTAGGGAGCTCCAGAAGTTGAAGGAAATGATATCAAATGTTCCAGGGATCCTGAAACCTATTCCTGAAGTTCCTCTGTAAAGCCACAATATCTCTAGATTTACTTGGCCTATATCCCAAGTGGAGATCTCGAAGCGTTTCCAGACTCCGAGCATGAAGCTTTATGATGGAACCACAGATCCTGAGGAACACGTGGCACATTACCGGGAGCGTATGGAGATCAACCCTATTCCAACAGAAATCAAAGAAGCCTGTCTATGCAAAGGCTTCGGATCAACCTTAACGGGACCAGCCATGAAATGGCTATTGAGCATTCCTCCTAACACTATTACATCATTTTCTCATTTAGTTAACCTGTTTAACAATCAATTTTCTTGTAGCAGGACCTTTGAGAAGCTCACAGGTGACCTGTACCGAATAATTCAGAAGCCAGATGAGCCTCTCAGGGAATACATTGCCAGATTCGGACGAGAATCTTTTGAGATTCCTAATCTGAATATGGCAGCAGCAGTGGAAGCCTTTAAAATGGGGCTCTCCAAAGATTCACGTTTTTATGATGACCTTGTCATGGCTCCTTGCAGGAACCTTGACGAAGTACGCAGTAGAGCCTTGAGATTTATCCGTTTGGAAGATGACAAGAGGATCCACCAAAGATTGGAGGTTCCAAAATATGATCCCAACAGCAAGAAGGCGGAATCCCCCGTGAAGCCGTATAGGTCTCGTCCATACTCCAAACCGGAAAATCACAAAGTCAATGCTGTTGACCAAGACGATGATGATGAGGAGTATCCCAAGGTATCTGAATACTGTTTTTCTGTTGACATTGGTGGTTTGATGTGTGCTATGCAGGATCTAGGTGAAAAAGCAAGATGGCCCAGGAAGGATACCAAACAAGGATCCTGGAAAGACAAGACCAAGTGGTGTGCCTTCCATGAAGATTTTGGCCACCTAACTGACGAATGTATAGCACTCCGAAAGGAAATCAGCTATCTACTCAGCAAGGGGCATCTTAAAGAGTTGATAGGCAGAAAGAAGGTCAAGACTCAGGAAGCCGATAAGGTGCCTCAGAGAGCAGCTTCTCCGCCACAGGATGCCCAGATAATCAACTTCATCTCAGGAGGCTCAGACATATGCGACACTTCGTATTCCTCAGCCAAGAAGCATGCTAAGGAGTCCAAATCTGAACAGGGTGACAGACCTGTCCGGACATCCACCCTGACTCAAGACAAACTTATATCTTTTGATGAGAGTGACCGTTCTCATGTTCAGGATCCTCATCATGATAGTCTTGTGGTTACCTTATATATTGCTAACCATTTTGTTCGCAGGATCCTGATTGATAATGGAAGCTCAGTAAACATAATCCGTCTTGATGTGCTCAAAAAGATGGGGATCGCAGAAACTGAAATAGTTGCAAGATCCTCAGTCCTGGTTGGCTTCAGCGGTGAAACTAAAAGCACCGTTGGGGATATCAGGCTGCCGGTATATATAGAGGGGGTAAACTCTATGCAAAAATTCTGTGTTATAGATTCTCTCTCTTGTTGCAATATTATTCTTGGCAGGCCTTGGATCCACGAGATGAAGGTAGTCCCTTCAACCTATCACCAGTGTATCAAGCTTCCTACGCCCTGGGGAGTTGTAAGAATTGAAAGTGATCAGCAGGAAGCCAAGAACTGTTACTCGACTTCGATGAAGAACACAACTAAAGTGACGAAGGGATAGCAATTACAGAAAAAGGCACCTGAGGTGCAGGAGGACAGGGAGCTGGAAGTCAAAGAAGTGCCTCTAGACCCTGGGAATCCTGAAATCAAGGTGCTCGTGGGAACAAGCATCCAAACCAATGTTGAGCAGGAATTATTCCAGCTTTTCAAAGCTAGAACTTCAACTTTCGCCTGGAGGCATGAAGACATGACAGGTATCCCTAAACATGTAATTACTCATAAACTTGGTTTAGACCCTTCTTTCAGGCCCATACAGCAAAAAAAGGAGGAAGTTCGCTCTAGAGAAAAACGTAATCATCCAAGAGGAAGTCGACAAGCTTGTCAAAACAAAGATGATCAGAGAAGTCAAATATCCTAGGTGGCTAGCAAATGTGGTGGTCGTCCAGAAGAAGAATGGAAAGTGGAGAGTTTGTGTTGATTACACAGACTTGAACAAAGCATGTCCTAAGGATCCATTTCCACTTCCACATATTGATGCTATGGTGGATGCTACGGCTGGTCACGAGATGCTCACCTTCATGGATGCTTCAGCAGGATTCCAACAAATTCAGATGGAACCATGTGACCAGGAGCACACAGCGTTTATGACTCCAACAGGTATATATTGTTATACTGCTATGCCTTTTGGTTTAAGAAATGCAGGTGCCACCTACCAGATGCTCGTCAATATGATGTTCAAAGAGCAACTGGGGGACACAATGGAAGTCTACATAGACGACATGGTGGTAAATCGAAGAAGGCAGAAGACCATGTCAGGGATCTCCAAACTGCCTTCGACATTCTTGACCATTACAACATGAAGCTCAACCCCTCTAAGTGCCATTTCGGGGTGCGAGCTAGAAAATTCCTAGGTTACATGGTTACCGAAAGAGGGATCGAAGCAAGTCCAGAGCAGATCAAAGCGATCCTAAATTTGAAGTCCCCGTCGAATGTTAAAGAAGTACAAAGGTTGACAGGGAGAATCGCAGCACTCAACAGGTTTATTTCAAGATCCTCAGAAAAAAGCAAGGATTTCTACGATATCCTGAGGAAAAATAAGAAATTCGAATGGACTGAGAAGCATGAAGAAGCTCTGAAGTGCCTAAAAGACTACCTGTCAGCAGCCCCATTGTTAATGAAACCGGAAGATGGGGAGCCGCTGTATTTATATCTCGCAGTTTCCGGAAGCTCAATCAGTGCAGTTCTGGTAAAAGACCATTAAGGTCAGCAGCATCCGGTATATTATGTAAGTAAAACTCTGCTAGATGCAGAATCCAGGTATTCTCACCTTGAAAAATTAATTTTATCTCTTATAATGGCTTCCACTAAACTCAGACATTATTTTGAAACCCATACTATAGTTGTGATATCTAATTATCCTATCAAGGCAGTTCTCAGGAAGCCAGAAATGTCAGGAAGGATGGCTAAGTGGGCAGTCAAGCTGAGTGCCTATGACATCAAGTATGAACCAAGAACAGCAATCAAGTCCCAAGCATTAGCTGGCTTTGTGGCGGATTTCAGCAGTGACATTGAACCAGAAGTTAAAAAGGAAGTCCAGCAGCTTGAGAAGCTCAAGGAAGACTGGATCCTCTATACCGACGGCTCCTCGAATGTCAGAGAAACAGGGCTAGGAATCCTGCTAAAATCGCCACAGGGGGACATAATACCTCTATCCATATCCTGTGAATTCCAGGTGTTGGTCCTCACTGATCTTTATCAGTGCAAATGAAGGTGTTTTTGAGAAGAAAAACCAAATAAACAACACAATATAAGATTTCCAATGACTAAAATGGTTTTCTAGCCTTGAACAATCTCAATATGAACCAATAGATTGATAAGTGATGATTAACAAGCTACAATATACTGAAATAAGCTCCTAGCCGTCACCAAAACTCACCAAATGAAGATTTCTTGTATTAGGGTTCAAAATGCTTGAGAAAGTTACAAATGGCTGCACAAGGCTGCGCATTTATACTGTCCAGTGAACAGTTTCGCTGGCAGTTTCGCTGGCCAAGCGAAACTGTCACTGAGACAGTCTAACCTAGGTACCGAGCGAAACTACAGTTTCGCTCGGTAGCTTACAGTTTCGCTAGCCTACCAAAACATAACATTTACAAGAAACTAAACTATTACAATCAAACTAAACAAACTAATGAATTCCTCCCTACATTGATCTTCAATATTCCCCCTAGGGAGGGATTCAGCCACTGGATCTTCACTTGTCAGCATCGGCTTCATTCTGGTTCGGCTCCTTATTCAGATCAGGAGTCCCTGATTCCCCCAAAATAGTTGTCGTGTCAGCAACGGGGACATTTTCATCAGATTCCCCCACAATAGTTGTTTCAGCAGCACCTGGGGTTTCTGACTCTGGTTCCCCCAGATTAATTGTCTCTTCAGCAACGGGGTTGTCGGTCTCTGGTTCTGTGATTGTAGTAGAAGATTCTCCAAGCCCGCTTAATGATTTGTTCATTTGATTCGCCAGATCCCGATCTTCTTCCATTTTATCTTCAGCAGCCTTGACTTTGTCTGCTAAATCCTTTATTTCCTTGATAATTCCTCGGGCTTTATTGGCGACCCTCACAAACAGGTTTGCTTCTTCAGCAGTGTCATCGCCAGCCCCGTGTTTGATAGGATTTTCACATAATGTCTTGAGATCGTCATTACTAAAGGAGAAAACCTCCATTGGGTCGAACAGCCTGATCTCATCACTTTCTCCGATACGGATAACTGCTTCACCTGTCTGGTTATCGTAGAACCATTTCTTGAAATTTTGCAGTCTGGAAGGCTCTTGATCTGGTATTCTGATTCTACTCATTGTCTTTGCAGGCTTGAATTTAAGATGGACTTTTGGCTTCCCTGTTGCTGCATCAATTTTAGTCTTAGACTTGATTCTTTGGCCTTTCATAAATCCAAAAGATACGAAGTCGTCTTTTGCAGCTTGCTGCAAATGTTTCACCAAGTTGCCAGCCCTTTCACATTTATCAGCATCAATGAGGGGGAGCTCAGACAACCTTCTTAAATCCCATCTGGGCAGGGTCTTGAACTTTTCACGTTTGTGGAGATATGAAATGCTACCCCCCCTTCTCTTAATCATGAAGGCACGAACGGATGAATTGAATTTCCAGCTTATAATGTGACGATCAGACTCTTTTCTGCTGGGTTGAGAGATGTTTTGAAATAAGGGAGTCTGATCCACAAGCTCAGGTTTCTTGAACCAATCATCTCTGCTGAACTCGAGAACCTCTTCACTAACAGAGCTTATCTTTGCTAGATAAGTAAGACCATGCTCTTTCCAATCATAGCTTTCTGGTTCAGAGTGATCGTCAATTTCAGCTTCTTCCTCATCTTCATCGATCAAAACGAATTTGGCTTGAACAATCTCTGGCTGTGGTTGTTCTGTTTCAACACTAAATAGATTTGCATCACTGACATTGATAGCATCCAAGTCTTCAGCATTGGGGGCTCCACTGTCATCAGCATCATTCACACCTGTTCCACTTCCTCCAACTCCACCAGATCCACTTCCTCCTGCTTTATCAGCTTCACCAGAACCACTGCCACCCGCTGCTCCAGATGTATCCTTTAAGATGTCATTAACTGATTCGATCTCAGCATCACTCATTATACCTGGCATGTTCAGATGCTTCTTGATATCGTTCAATTCTACCATCAAAAATTTGATCAAGGAAGATTGTTTAGCTATGATCTCGTTCATGTTTTTGATCTGAGCATCTTTCTCCTTCTCCCGAATTTCAGAATTAACCAGCTTGGTTTTAATCATACCCAATTCATTTGACAAAGAGGTATTTACACCTCTGATGATGTCTTCGTCCAATTCAGCTCTGGGATCTATTCTTCTTTTCTTTGAAGCTCTCAGCTCATCTTCAGTCGGAACACTTTGTTTTTGAGTGGCCTTCTTTCCTTGACGAGATAGACTTTCGAGCTCATCTTCAATTTCATCTCCAGCTTCTTTCCCGGAACCCCTCACATATTGTTTCCGTTTCCCTTTTACACTCTCACTTACCTTTCCTTGAGTTTTTCTTTTGTTTTCGTCTTCGATCAACTTCTTGATGTACTCATATCTTTCTTCAGAATACATATGTTTCATTAGATAGGTGGTATGCCCAGAAAAATCCTCTCTTACGGCACAACAATCTGATAGAATCCTTGAGTGCATTGGATTTATAACAAGAGCTGTACTTTGCTTCGGCAACTCAGGTTCTAGATGTTCTATAATCATCTCCAGGAATCTCGGATACAGAAGCCATCTGGATTTCTTCAAAGCTTGAATATTCGCAACCATAGCTTCAAATATTCTCTGAGGAATGTTAGCTTTCTTTCCTTTACACAACAGCAACATTGCTTCAGCCCAGTTCAAATTCAAGCCATCTGAGCCACCCTTTCTGTCATCAATGCAGGAAATGATGACGTGAGCGATGATATCTCCACTCTTTAGACATATACGACTTCTTAATCTCTTTCTTATTTTTCCACAAATGGCCTCCTTCATAACCCATATGTCTTTCAAATCCCTTCAATACATCCATATCATTCAACTTGGGTGCATCACCAACATCCTCTTCCAGTTTAAGTGCTTCAGCGATGGTTTTCATTGTAATGACAATATCTTTCTGCATGACCCTTGCACGAATGCATTCAGGAGTGGCTTTGACGTCATATTCTGCAGACAGCCAGAAGTCTTTGATGTGCCTTTCGTCAATGATTGTAGAGTGTGAGATGGCATAATGGATGCAAGATTGTTTGAGCCACTTTATACAGTCTCGGAATCCGGTAGACTTGTCGAGGTTATCATTCAGCCAGGCAGTGACATTGCTTCGAGGATCGTGTTTAAGATTAGACATTGTCTGCACACGAAACGGAGATTTTGTGAGTTGAAAAGAATTTAAAATGAATTAAATTGAATTTTTGAAAAATTTGTTAGTTTCGCTGCGAAATTGTACTTTCGCTAAGAAGACCACAGTGTCGCACACGGCGAAACAGTTAGGTTCGCGACATTGGTCTCGGCGACACTGACTAGGTCAGTTTCGCCGAGAAACTGTAGTTTCGCTGCGAAATTGTAGTTTCGCCGAGGGCGAAACAGCAGTTTCGCTGCGTATCACGGCGAAACTGTCAGCGAAGTTTGGGCATGACCGCTAGACAGTTTCGCTCGAGACAGTGAACTTTCGTTCAATTTCGCTGGACGAACCAGCAGTTTCGCTGGTCGCGACTTTGCGAATTCCAGATTCTGTAATCCCATTTTAAGTCCCGATTTTTCAATCCAAACCAACAGTGAGCAACGACACATCAAACCGACCATAATGCGGGTTAGAAAACGGTTTAATCAACAGTTTAAAGAGATGAAAGAGTCTTGACGCCGATTCACTTTGAAAAACCCCCAAAAAAAATTGTTTCGGGTGCGGTAATGTATGCGAAAAACCGGAAAAACACTGAATAATTACGCTACCTTGAACCGATTAACGCTTAGAATGAGAGAATAATGAAACAGTTGCGGCGAATTAGGAGTTTCGCGAGAGGGTAGAGAGTTTCGGCAGTTAGGGTTTCGGTGAGACGGACCGAGAGACTCGTTGGATGTATATATACGAGGGCAGTTTCGCCCGTAATTTCGCTTAGGCGAATCAGTAGTTTCGCCCGAGCGAAAGAACAGATTCGCTCGACCCAAAGACCAGCCAGATTAATTTCGCCGGTAACAGATGTATAATGTCGCTGAGAGCAAATACGGCGAAACTGATCGGGCGAAACATAGTTTCGCTAGAAACCCTAAAAATCCAATTTTGACCCAAATTTGATTTTGACTTTTGGAAAACCGACAAACACACACAAAACGTCAAATTATTTACAAAGTATCGATCTTATCAAAAATAACGCAGACAGAAAATCTTTTTGAGCTTTTTCAAATGTAAATTAAAACAACTATACAAGCAGATACTAATTTAATTTGTGAGAAAGATCCAGACGTGAGATCACATCAACCGATACGCATCATACACATTTCAATTTCAATTTTAATCAGCATGCACGACAAGCAGATCCCGAATGCATCACATTGATATTAAGCATGCACTAATAGTATTTAACATTTTTGGATATGCTTAAGGTATATTAATCAAGCACTGATTACCCAGCCTCACTCTATCAAAGATGTTAACAAGTCATCATATTTATCATTATTTTTTCTTTTAATTCTTTTTCAAATGAGATATACGTTCATGATGTTTCATGCAAAAATAAAGCAGAACCCTAAGAGAACAGCAATCAGGTCGGCCGCTAAGCACGCAGAGAAAGCCCGATACACTTAGGAAAATAAAAAAGAAAAATAAAGCAGAAATCGTGTATATCAACAACAATCAGGTCGGCTTGTGGGCACGCAGAGAAAGTCCGATGATATACACTAAACACCAAGAAAATAAAGCAGAAAACTCAATCAGTAGGTGATCAGGTCGGCCGCCTAGGCACGCAGAGAAGACCCACTGAGTCGAGTGTAAAAATGGCATAAAGCCTTATTTGCAAAGCATGCGTACATCAGAACATCTCTTAATTGGCAGAATCATGGCAACACTTATCAAGAAATGAAAGCTAAAGTAAATCAGGCAAGCGTTATGTTTATATCCTACTCATAGATATCATATTAGGCATACACACTCAAAGATCATACAAGCACAATGCAGCCTTTATTTTTACTCTATCCATGGCAGATAACGCAGGTTGATAAACAATCATTTCTCACAAGGTCGGATCAATTTCTCATTTTCATTTTTGAAATTTTATTTATGTACCAAATTTTCTGAGGACTTCAATTTTCCCCCAAAATCCACAAATACTCTATTTTTGGATTTTCAATAAAGAAATTAAAACAAAATAAAATGATTCGATCGATACTTGACACAACAAGGAAAGACAGACACTGGAAAGAAGGCACACACTCGAAGAAAAGTTTGACAGGACAACCGCTTCGAATTCATGAAATTTAGGTATTTTAGTGTGATTTACCCCCGATTCCCCCACAAAATAACGGTGAAAACATTAAAAGCAGTTAAGAGAGAATTGCAAGGTAAATGAAACTAAAATACTCCCCTGATCATATTCAGATGACGAATGGCCAGAAATCATTTGTGGAGAACTGCATTATCATGATTTCTTGATGTCCAAATTCAGTTCCGGCCGTCACCTGATTCATTGACAAAATGAAATTGGCATTCAGGTTTAGACAATAACAAACAAGATGAAGTGAAATTTAAAGAAGTATTTACAAAAAAAAGGTTTATTTAAACCCCTTTTTTTTTTTTTTTTTTATTTACCAAAAATTTAAAATGTTATCATGCCCAGCATTTTAATAAGCTCATAAAAGCGGGGTTTATCAAAGGTTTTAGTAAAAATATCCGCTTTTTGAGCTTTGGTTTCGATGGGGACAACATCAATAAACCCTTTTTCCTGAGCATCACGGATTGCATGAATCCGTGTTTCAATATGTTTGGTTCGGGAATGATGAATTGGATTCTTGGAAATTCCGACGGCAGCTTCGTTGTCGCAGAACAATGGTGTATGAAGAAAATTAATCCCGTAATCCATCATCTGATGTTGAATCCACAGCACTTGGCAGCAGCAACTAGAGGCAGCAATGTATTCGGCTTCGCCTGTAGATAAGGAGACTGTTGTTTGCTTCTTGCTTTGCCACGAAACCAAGCATTCCCCCAAAAACTGGCATCCCCCAGAAACAGACTTTCTATCAAGTTTGCATCCTCCGTGATCACTGTCTGAATAAGAATTAAGCTCAAAACTTCCACCCTTAGGATACCATAAGCCCAATCTTGATGATCCTTTCAAATAACGGAAGATACGCTTGACCGCCTTTTCATGAGATTCCCTTGGATCAGCTTGATAACGAGCACAGTAGCACACAGCAAAGGTGATATCTGGGCGACTGGCTGTGAGATACATGAGGGACCCAATCATTGATCGATACAGTTTCTGGTCAACCCGTTTTCCTTCACTGTCGGGAGTCAAACATGTCTGAGATGTGAAGGGAGTGAGTTCGGCTGAGGCGTCATTCATCTTAAACTTCTTCAGAATCTCCAGAATGTACTTTTCTTGATGAATAAGAATTCCGTCAGGCTTTTGTTCCACCTGCAACCCAAGGAAGAAACACATCTCCCCCATCATACTCATTTCGAACTTTTCTTTCATCAATTCCTCAAACTCGCGACACAACTTCTCATTGGTTGACCCAAAAATGATGTCATCGACATATACTTGAACGATCAGCATTTCACCATTAACCTCTTTCTTGAATAAGGTCATGTCGATGGATCCTCGAGTGAAACCTTTTCCCAATAGATACTGAGTCAAAGTTTCATACCAAATTCTGGGTGCCTGATGAAGACCGTACAGAGATTTATCCAGCTTGTACACTTTGTCGGGAAATTCATGATCTTCGAAGCCAGGAGGTTGATTCACATAAATTTCTTCATCAATATCTCCATATAAGAAGGCGCACTTGACATCCATTTGATACACCTTGAAATTTTTGTGCGCAGCATGAGCCAGGAAGATTCGAATGGCCTCGATTCGTGCAACGGGTGCAAAAACTTCAGTATAGTCAATGCCTTCTTCTTGATAAAAGCCTTGAACCACAAGTCTTGACTTGTTTCTGATCACCACACCTCTATCATCAGGTTTGTTTCTGAAAACCCACTTTGTGCCGATTGGAACCTTGTTTTCTGGAAGGTCCACAAGTTGCCAGACCTTCAGCTTTCTGAATTGTTGCAGCTCAGCCTGCATGGAGTCCACCCAACTTGGATCTGCAAGAGCTTCATCAATATTTTTAGGAACAATCTGAGACAGAAAACACGCAAACAAACATTCATTAATCAATCCTGACTGATGACGAGTCCTCACTCCATCCGTAATCGAGCCAATGACGAGGTCATGTGGATGATCCTTTAAGGTTTTGAGATTTAAGTCAAGGTGAGCGGGAGCGGGTTCGGTGGTTTGAGGTAGTTCATGAGATGAAGATGGAGGATCGGGTTGATGAGGGGTTTCTGAGGATGAGGATGGGTTTTGTTGTGGAATTTCAGGTTGAGGGGTGATAATCACGAGAGGAGGATTGTCATTTGCTTCAGCTAGGATAGGAAGATTGAATGATTTGAACAGTGTGTCTGAATCATAAAACCATTCGGGTCCAGTTCCGGTGTTGGGAGAGTTAGATTCTTGCCAGTCCACGTAGTAGGATTCCTGCACAATACGAGTACGCTTGTTATAAACACGATAAGCTTTTTGTGATGAAGAATACCCCATGAAGAAACACTCATCGGAGACAGCTCCAAATTTTGTGATTTGAGCTTCGGTATTCAGCAATGTGCACGAGCATCCAAACGGCCTGAAGAAGTCAATCAGTGGCTTCCTTCCATGATACAGCTCGTATGACGTCTTCATTTTATCTTTTACGATCAGGACACGATTCAGCACGTACGACGCACAATTCACAGCTTCAGCCCAGAAAATGATTGGTAGCTTTGATTCAATCAGCATTGTGCGAGCAGCTTCAACCAGAGTGCGATTCTTCCTTTCTGCAACTCCATTCTGTTGTGGAGTTCTTGCTGCGCTGTATTGTCGAAGAATACCTTTGTTTGCACAGAATGAGTCAAAGATCTGATTTCGAAATTCAGTTCCGTTATCACTTCTGATTGCCTTGACTTTCTTGCTTCTTGAGCTTTCCACTGACAGAATGATATTTTGTAGAGCTTCAGACGTTTCGCTCTTGTGCTTCAAGAATCTGACCCAAGAGTACCTGGAATAATCATCAGTCACAACAAGACAGTAAGTTCTCTTTCCCAAACTTGGTACACTAATAGGTCCAAATAAATCAGTGTGGAGCAATTCTAAGGGACTTGAAATAGAATTCTCCAATTTGGGCTTATGTGGCTTCTTATGTTGTTTTCCTTTAGCACATGAAAGACATTTTTCAACAACAGAAAAATCTTTGTATGGAAGACCTCGGACCAAATTGTTTTTAACAAGGTTGTTTAGAATTTTGAAGTTTATGTGTCCTAGACGTCTATGCCACAAGAAGCACTCAGAAACAGATGCCTTTGAAAGTAAACAAGTCATGGAGGAATTGAGAGATGCAGTTGAGGTCAAATTCAGCAAGTATGTGTCATTGATGCGAGGCGCACGCATCGCCACCATCTCTTCGGACACAGAAAATTCAGGCTTGAGGAACAGGCATTCATTTGCTTTGAACAATACTGGAATATTCTTGTCGCAGATTTGTGATACGCTCAGAAGATTAAACTTTAATTCGGGTACATGATTGACGTGTTCCAGAGTAAGAGACCCAGTTGACACGTCTCCTTGACCAACCATCTTACCACCCTTTTTATTTCCTGCAAAAGACACGAATCCACCATCCAAGATTCTATAATTTGTGAGCAGGTCTTTCATCCCTGTCATATGCCGAGAGCATCCCGAATCAATATGCCAGTAACTGTTCTTCGGGAGTGCCTGGCAATACAAAACGAAAAATTACTTAATCACTGGTACCCAGACTTTTGCATTACCGGGATTTGTGACTTTCTGTTTTCCCCCAAAGAATTGTTTTACAAAGCTGGTTACCTTGTGTCCAAAGGATCTATCATGGTTTGTTCGATTTAATTTTTCTTTACAATTTTTAACAACATGATCATCCTTACCACATCTGAAACAGTGAGACCTGTGACTTGTGCAAGAGGAGGTTTCTGAAGTACTTTCCTCCTCAGAATCTGATGTTCTATAATCAGAGTCACTGTTGGTTTCAAAATCCACTTTTGTTTTATCTTTTGAAATCCTTGGATTATTGTTTTTCAAAAATGATTCCTTCTTTCGAGAAATATGTTTTTCTGTAGGTTCTGAAATTCGTATTGGTGTAAAAGAAGGAATTGGATTAGAAAGAAATTTGTTGAATCGATTTTGAGATGTACTAGCATGACAAGGAACATTTTCATTTGAAACAAATCTTTCTTGACTAACAGACACGGACTCTTCACTACTGCTATCTAAAGAAGAACTACTGCTAGCTACGCTACTGTCTGAACTAGACTTCTTGGAATTAAAACTACTACTTGAAACAGACTCCTTAGAATTTAGACTACCGCATCCAAGCCCACTTGTGTTACCGTATCCATTATCATAATCCTCCCTGATCTCCTTATGGTTCACTCCTTCTAGACCTGCATGCAGACTGTTAGCATCACTAGGAATTAAATCATTTAAGGGATGAGGTTTCGGAGTAGGTGAATAACAATGCGTGCTAGGAGGAGGATAAACCTTAGGAAACACATTCCCATTGTTCTCCATGCCTATTCCGGTTTTTATTTTAGCTCCTCGTTGTTTAACGAGCATCTCTTCAACTTTCATTTGTGAAACGGTCCATCTATCTAACTTGGTCTGAAGTTGAGAGGTTTCAAATTGGGCTAATGTGACTCTTTCAGAAAGCATGTTTATTTCAACATTTTTTGCAAGAAGAGTTTGTTTTAAATGTTCATTTTCATGCATTGCTTCATTTAATTTCACAAAATATTTTGCTTCATTTTCTTTTAATTGGGTGTTCATGGTTTTTAATTCGTTGTTGGTATCAATCAACAATCGATTGGCCTTGTAGATGCCGAACAAACGAATTCTACAAGGATGAGAGCACATATCTTGAACAGATTCATATGAGAGATCCATTATAACCTTTTCTGCAGCCAGGGCTTTTTCACATGTGCATGCTGGTGTGCTTGCAGTTTTCTCATTCACCTTCTTCTCAGCTTCTTCCTTCTGACAACTGTTAACTGTGTGCTCATGGCTTTGTTCCTGAATTTGAGCTGCAAGAGCTTGATTGATGGCTTCCTCGGTTTCAGAGACCTCCGAACTCCAGTCGAAGTTAGTCAGAAGAGCCACTTCTTTGGTTGGCTTGGCTTCTGCTTTGTCAGTGATAGGAATGGCGCGAGTTGCTGGCTCAGAGGTCGGTTCAGTGACAATTGGACTTGGGCATTCCCTTTTGAAATGGCCGAGTTGCTTACAGTTGTAGCATCTGAGCTTAGCCTTGTCGAAACCGACTCTTCCATTTTGGTTCTTGAAGGTGTTTCTCCCAGTGCGTTCGAAGAATTTTCTAGCTCGAACAGTTAACATGGCCATTTGCCATTTCAGGTCAGTTTCTTCTAAATCATCTGGATCAACTTGGTACATGTCCTCAGCAGTCAGAGTCGAACCTTGAAGTTCTCCAGCAGCGAAAGCTTGATAGCTGTTAGTAAACAATGAGAACAATCCCATGTATTCAGGTGAAATCTGGGATGTTTGCTGATTAGTGGCGGAAGCAGATGCAGTTGAGGATGACCCAGATTGAAGTTGTGAGAAAGCTCCTTTGGGTGTGACGGTTGAGATGAAAGCAGAATTTGGAGAGTAAACTTTGGTTGGACCCATGGTTTGATTGTATTCTCTCCTTTGCACATCCAACTCAAAGGATTTAAGCTTGTTAATAACATCCATGAGCTTGTAGTCGGGAAAACTTCTTTCTTGTTTTAGCATGCGGACCTGAATGCTCCACTCGGGAGGAAGAGCATCCAGCAACTTCTTGATTTGTTCTGAGTTTGTGAGTTTCGTATCATATTTCTTCAGATTGCTTGATACAGTTAGGAAGCGATTGGTCAAATCCACTAGCTTTTCGTTCTTCATACTTGTGAATGAATTGAATTCTTTGGTGGCTTGGGCTTCCTTGTCCTTCACCAGGTCTTCATTGCCATCATAGAACTCACAGAGAGCGTCAAACAGACTTTTTGCGTCAGTGTGCTCAGCAAAACGGTTGTAGATTTCTTGTGACAGGCATAGAGAAAGGGCACCGAGAGCCTTTTGATCACGATCAATGAGTTTCAAGTCCTTCTCAGAGAATGAAGACGGAGTATTGTTGATCTGTGTTACTTCACCAGTTGTAGTTGTAGGAACGTGAGGTCCATTGACAATTGACAACCATTGATTATAGTCGGTGTACAAGAAGAACGATTTGAGACATCTTTTCCAATCCTCAAAATTGTCGCCATTGATCAGCCTTGGAGGTCTGTTTGGAGCAATACTCTCAGTGTCACCAGCATTTGTACCTGACGCCATCTTAAATCAGCCTGAAATAAGAAAGACAAAGAACAAACCAAGAACAAGACAAATTGATTAGTTTCGCTGGGAGATATAGTTTCGCCAGCAATTTCGCTCGGAAATCCTGAACAGGTGAACAATTTCGCTGGATTTTATAATTTCGCCAGCAATTTCGCTTGACAATACTGAACCAGATCAGCAATTTCGCCAACTAGTTTCGCTGTATGCACGGGCAGTACTTTCGCTCGGAAATACCCGATGACACACAGTTTCGCTAGCTAGTTTCGCTGGAAACTGGTTTGAACTTTCGTTCAAGAAAAAGACAATAGTTTCGCTTCTCGATTTTCGGCGAAAGAATAGTTTCGCTCGGTGATGGTAGTTTCGCTCGGTGATAATCCGGCGAAACTGCCAAATGACTTGATAGTTTCGCTGTTTGAAGGCACAGTTTCGCTGAATAAGCAGCAGTTTCGCCCAGAACAGAAAACCCTCCTTTTGAAGAAGAAATGATCAGAAATCAACCCAAATCACTATGGATTAATGATCGGTTGATTGCCTAGTGTTCAAGACATCAAAACACACAATATTCAATCAATTTCCAGTCCAAAACAAGCTGATTTCAGAATCAAATAGATTTTTCAAAGTTTTACCCAAAAACACTCAAAAACACCAAAATCAAGAGCACAGAGGCTCTGATACCATATTGTTGGTCCTCACTGATCTTTATCAGTGCAAATGAAGGTGTTTTTGAGAAGAAAACCAAATAAACAACACAATATAAGATTTCCAATGACTAAAATGGTTTTCTAGCCTTGAACAATCTCAATATGAACCAATAGATTGATAAGTGATGATTAACAAGCTACAATATACTGAAATAAGCTCCTAGCCGTCACCAAAACTCACCAAATGAAGATTTCTTGTATTAGGGTTCAAAATGCTTGAGAAAGTTACAAATGGCTGCACAAGGCTGCGCATTATATACTGTCCAGTGAACAGTTTCGCTGGCAGTTTCGCTGGCCAAGCGAAACTGTCACTGAGACAGTCTAACCTAGGTACCGAGCGAAACTACAGTTTCGCTCGGTAGCTTACAGTTTCGCTAGCCTACCAAAACATAACATTTACAAGAAACTAAACTATTACAATCAAACTAAACAAACTAATGAATTCCTCCCTACATTGATCTTCACCAGGCTACCAACAATGAAGCTGAATATGAAGCTTTAATTGCTGGATTACAGCTGGCTAGGGACATGGGAGTCCTATCTTTACAAGTTTTTGTTGATTCTCTCTTATTAACTAACCAATTTAATGGCTCTTATGTAGTGAGAGGGGAGAATCTGATCAAATATCTTGAAATTGTTAAAAAATTGTCTCTATTTTTTGAAAATTTTAGTATTTCGCAGGTACCAAGAGAAGATAATGCAGAAGCCGATGCCTTGGCAAACTTGGCCTCATCGCTCAGGATTCCTGAGGATGTCAAAATTCCAATAACTCACATCTTGAGGCCAGCGATAGTTCTACAGGAAGCTCAGGCTGTTGACAATAATGCAGGCGCAGATGTTGAGAATCCTGAAGATGCTCGAGAATCCTGGACCTACCCGATCAGGAAGTATCTAAAAGACGGGGAGATTCCCAAGGGCGAAAATCCCAGAGCTTTTCGCACAAAGGTAGTACCCTATACTATAATTGATAATATCCTATATAGAAGATCTCTTGCAGGTGTCTACTTAAGGTGCTTAAAGAAGTCAGAAGCTCCAGAGGTGCTTGAAGACATCCACAGTGGAGATTGTGGGGAACCATACCGGGGGCAGAGCACTGTTCTCTAAAGTTCTCAGATTCGGGTATTATTGGCCAACCATGAAGAAAGATGTTGCGAGCTTCTCACAGAAGTGCGATGCTTGTCAAAGGCATGGCAATATCCTCCACCAACCTGCTGAGCATCTGCATCCTATAGTATCCCCATGGCCATTCATGAAATGGGGCATGGATATTGTGGGTAAATTGCCAAAGGCTCCTGGAGGAAAGGTGTTTATGCTTGCCATGACGGATTACTTCTCCAAGTGGATTGAAGCAGAAGCCTATGTTCAAGTGAGAGAAAAAGAAGTGATATCCTTCATCAAAAGAAACATCCTCACCAGATTTGGGATTCCGGCAGAAATCATATGCGACAATGGCTCCCAGTTTATAGGCAAGAGAACTACAAGCTTTTGTGAAAGCTGGGGCATCAAGATGATCACTTCAACACCTGTCCACCCTCAGGCTAATGGGCAGGCAGAATCTAGCAATAAGATCATAATCAACAACCTCAAGAAAAAGCTGGGCTCCAAGAAAGGGAAATGGGCTGAGGAGCTGCCGTTTGTCCTTTGGGCAGACAGAACTACACCTAAAAATGCTACTGGCCAAACGCCATTCTCGTTAGTGTTTGGGGCAGAAGCTGTAATCCCTACAGAGATGGTATTCCCGACAGCCAGAGTCAACTGCCAGGATCCTGAAACCAACAGCCAGAATCTCCTTCAGGATCTCGAAACAGTTGAGGAGCTCAGAGATATGGCCAGAATCCGAATGACATCTTATCAGCAGCGGATAGCAAAATCTTATAACAAGAACACCAGGCTGAGAAGATTCCAAGTAGGTGACTTGGTCTTGAGGAAGGCTTTTCAGAATACTACCAATCCTGCTGATGGGAAGTTGGCACCCAAGTGGGAAGGCCCTTACCTTATAGACTCTGAAGAAGGAAAGGGGGCATACCGTCTGATAAATATGGAAGGAGAACCTCTGCCAAGAGCTTGGAATGCTGTCCACCTTAAAGCCTATTTTATGTGAGAATCCCACTGAGAATCTCAGGTAAAATCCCAAGGATCCTCACTGTATAAATAATCCAAGGTACGTGTACTAATTCTATTTCAATTTATTCTTATTATTTTTATGACTCATTACTGACTTAAGCATCGGAGTGGTGTTAGCTAAGCTAACACCCACCCCTCACCAAGCGTTGAGTGTTTTGCAGATTTTGAGAATCCAAGAGAAATTTGGGTATATCCCCAGTTAGAGGTTGGCCACCTCTCCTACGTTTAAGGTATCCTGCATACCTTCTAAGGTTTGAGAGGCTGACTCCTCTCCTAAGTTTGGGTAATCGCCAGTAGCGCACGACCCTCGCCAGTAGCGCACGTTGTCCCCTAGTATGCTAAAGGTGGCAGGACCAGTCCACTCCAGGGGTGGCTGACAATCTTGTCACTGGAGGCTGCTGGGAGGATTCTCAAGGTTTATAACACTAACGTGTTATCTAAGGTTTTGGCATTTTCATGTCACATACGTATGGGCTTGTCCCCAGTTTTGGCTTAGTCCCAAGTTTATCGGGCTTGTCCCCAGTTTTGGCTTAGTCCCAAGAATCCTGGGTTTATTCCCAGCTTATTTTTAAACTTAACTTACTCTCGGAAGCATTAGCTTCGGCCGGAGGCCAAGAAGCTTCTTATGATTGTTTCAGGTTCTGGAGGAAGTTGAGACGAGTGCCAAGAAAAGTGTATTCAGGATTCCTGTAGGAACCCCAAACAAGGTGAAAGAAGAGATGGTTGTTTGAATCGAGAAGTCGATTGAGGTTTTGAGCTGCGAAAGATTATATTTGGTTAGGATTCCTGTTAGAATCCTGAGGAAAGGTCTTCCCAAGATCACAAGTTCCGACATGAATGAGATTCTCGTCAGAATCCTGAAGTCAACGGTCTAAAACTCTATAAGGTAACCTGTCAGGATTCCAGTGAGGTTTCCTGATAGGATTCTCGATTATATAAAGATTATTGCCTAAGCAAGATTCTAAAGGCTAGAATAGTATGTTTGTTTGATTCAATTGACCTTAACCCTATGGAAATTTTAAACTTCACTACAAAATTGATAATTGATTTAGATGAATTTTTGTTACCAACTATGTTTCGAATTTCTAGAAATATACAAAGTAAATACAAAACATAATCGAAATGATCAAAATACGGTAATATCATTAACATAATAAAACGGGATTTGAGCTCCCCAAGGTTCGTCCTGAAAACCTCAGGATCCCTCCCCTTGGGAAGCTCATAGGTCAAAAGCTTGTTGGGAACCCTGGCTTCGTCTTGCAAACTGCAAGATCCCTCCACCAGGATCCCCAACCATTGTTGTTACTTGTTCTAGTATTGTTGCAGCAAAGACAAGGAAAGGAAATTGTTTGAAGACATACACATCACCAAAACAAACTACAGACTAAAAAAGAGGGCTCAGACCGTTGCATCATCTTCATCGCCCATCGCCTTCTCGGGAACCTCCAGCTTCCCGCCAGCATCTTCTTCGCCTGCCTTCTCCACAGACTTCCCCTTTTCACCCGCATCAGCACCGGCAGCTTCAACCAAAGGAGGCTTATCCTCACTAGTCGGGATTCCAGCCTTCTCCAGTTTCTCCAAGGATAGCTTCCAGGCATCCACCGTCCATTTCGAACAAGTGACCCCCTCAGCCTGAGCTTCTGCTGCCATCTTCAGCATTGCTTGGAGCACGCTGCAAGCAGCTGACTGCTTCGAGATGGCATCCTCCATCTGCGCGGCCACCTGGAACCTCAGCTCCTGCTCCCTCAGCTTGTGCTCATAATCACGGGTTTTGCCCTCAGCTATCTCACCTTGGATGCGGATGGTGTCCCTTGCCTCATCAAGCTTCTTTTGGACCACCGCCAGCTTAGTCTCAGCCTCAATGCACGCAGCGCTAAGCTGCTCGATGCCCTGTGAAAGAAAGACAATGAAATCAATTAGGAATCTCAGCCATTTGCCGGATGCCGCTAAGGTATGAGAATCCTATGTTTACACTTACCAGTTTTGTCGTTGTATGCAGGCTCAGAAGCTTGTTGCCAGTCTCCGCGGGGCTCAGTCCATCAAAGCTCTCCAGGAATACAGTACCCTCCGAGCCCTTCCTCTTCTTGCTGGAGGAAGCTGTTTTGGCCCTGGTAGTGGGAGGCCGGATGCTGGTCAGGGGCTCGGGCTTCTCCTCCTTCATCTCCAGGTAGGAGGTCAGATCATCCAGGGAGAATCCAGTTGCGGGCTTGGGAGCTGCTGGCATGAAATAAAGAAAGCAGTCAGGATTAGGAAGCCTAATTCAAAACATGTGCTCGAGAAGCTCAAATACATACTAGACATGACGGCTTCTGAGTGATCGATTGAGAAGCTTTGCTCGCTGTTGGCACTCTCGATGGCGAAGGTTCTATCAGCAGGTGGGATTTCCAGGAAAGAGGCGGTCCTCTCTACAGCTTCCTCAGTCACTTCAACAAGATCAGAAAATTTGGGAGCTGCAAGAAACATTAAAAGCTCATTGGCAAAATTCAAAGAAACTCAAATACAAAGTGTGAATCAGTTTCCTACCCTTCAAAACCCACTTCGTCGGCAATAAATCACCCCCAACGATGGATTCACGTTTGACAAAAAAGAACTTTCTCTTCCAATCGTGATCATTGTGTGACGCACGAGGAATCAATTGGGAATAGGAAGAGCGGGCTTGAAGAACGAAGCGACTGAACCCGTGGGTTCTCAAGTTATAGGCAGCACAAACTTCGGGAATCCCCATCTCAAGCTTCCGGGAATTGTTCAAGTTGTCAAGAGAGAAAAGAATCCTCCATACCATCGGCATTGTTTGGGAGTAGGAGAGGCCGGTGATTTTGAAAAATTCGTTTACGATGGCCGGAAAGGGATAGGACATTCCGAGAAGGAAAGGGTAGTAGAGAAAGCAAACCCAAGTTTTGGATATGCAATCGGCCTTCAGCCGGGAATCGAAACTCCGAATGACGGCCGACGGCGGAAAAAGACCAGACTCCTTCAACTGACGGATATCGCCGTCGGAGAAATTGCAGGTTTCTTCCTCATTATAAGGAAGAATTCCCTGATCGACGAAATCCTCGATGTTCAACGAGGAGGAAGGAGTGGTGGAACGAGTGTTCTTCTTCGCCATTGCCGGAATTAAGTAAAACGAAAAGAAGCCGGAGAAGAAAAGAAGAAACTGACCTGGAATGACGAAGAAGCTCGAAAGGGTATTTGGAAGAAGATGGTGAAGTTATGATCTCGGAATCTTGTTGTTTTGGCTAAAAATTACTAAAGTAGAATTAGCAAGATTTGAACCAAATTTGAATGTGTGGTTTGATGCTTAAATTTAAGGTTTGAAAAGTACTTGCATAAATCCTGGGGCAATAATTGAATTTCCGGGTCAAAAGTCCAAATCCTGGGTACAGAACCCTGGATCAGTTTGCCAATTGTATGTAAAAACTCAGTAACACAAATGAATACTCAAATGCAGGCGAAAACACCAAGATTTTGACTAGGGAAAAGCCCTTAGTCCTTAGATGTCTCTAAGGAACCGCCGGCACAAAAACCCCGGGCAGCGATAACACACGCTACCAGTTTATTGATCACCAAAAATGTCGAATACAACGAGTTTGCAGAGAAAATAATACGAGAATACAATTAGTGAAGCTTCAATGAGCTGAAAAATGAATCTAAGGGTCCTATTTATGCTCTAGGGTCTTCAACTACTTCTTCGATATTCCAGGGATCTCCTCTTCAACGTCTCTTTCTGTTAGTTGACCGAGTTTCCAGCTAACTGACATTGACCACGTGCGAATAAAGCGTTCTCCTTGTTTCGTGTGACCGTTAGAAGACTTTGTCAACCTGTTTCCACTTAAACAAAAGAGCAAGATACGTTAGTAACGATATCCTAGCATGCAGGGTCATTCCCACATGCCGGGTCATATGAGAATAAAGCGACCCTGGGTTAAACACATCCTGGGTCATCATAACACATAACCAAAACAAATAGAACAAACATGTATTCCCCTGGAATTACGAGAAATCCTGGGACATTACCTTACCCTCTATTTATTCAGGGTCACTTTGTACTTTACCTGTTTAATTCCGGGTCATGCGATTCCTGGGTAATACCTGCCCCTAGATTATTAGCCGAGAATTCAGGGTATAACACTTGTATTTAAAGAAAAGTAATGATGGCTATCCCATCAGCCGGACGCCGTAAAAAACGTCCCATCGCAACTGTTTTTACCGTGATCACGCCGTGAACTTCTAGGTTTAAGCGAATCTCGCCAGCTGTAAATCTTATCCACAGGCAGCCGAGATTCGGGGGCAATTGTTAGGGGTCGATTTCAGGATGCTCACAGAAAAGATACATAAGATCAGGAATCTCACCACGGTTTGGGAATCCCGTCCAGTCAGGTATCCTGAATATTTATTATCGACTAACCTTTATTTTTGCCATGTGTTTTATTTGTTTTCAGGAACGTTAAAGAATTTAACCACCTCCTGAAGACTTGACCTTAACTAACTTGTACGTGGTAGAGTGGGACGAACCTCCTTCAACGGTCATAGAGAAAGTGGGGAGTAGAGATCCCGAGAATCCTGGATAGTTAGTTAGTAGTTAGTTTGTTATATAAACGAGGACTCAATCAATAGGAACACACACAACACTCGGTACAATTCGATTACCACTGCAAACATTGTAACACTTAGCTTTGATCGATCAAACCTCCAACCCCTTGTACCAATTTATTGGAATATCAATAAAATTGACTAGGAGACGGCTATTCGGTCGGCTCCCGAGGTTTTTATCCAGGATTCCTAGAGGTAACTCGAAGGATTCTGGAGTTTTCCTCGCTAAATCCTTGTGTCATCATCCTAACTTGGATTATTTGCTCATTTGATCATTAAGCACACTACCTCACAATCTAAGTTTGGAATACAGGATTCCTAAGTGAATTTTTAACCAAAATAGTGATTTTGCTAAAAATTGCCTTGCTAGAGCTTAAGTGGATAACAATACCGACAATCTGACTTAGGTTACTGAATCTGTGAGGTGATTTGATTTGTAAGTGTCTGTGATCACGTAATTGACCGGTTTGATTCCTAACATAGTCCAACCCTTACCGAGCAAAAATATGCAAAATTAAGCAAATAATTGGAAATTGCCAGAAAATAAGGCTTTAACGGTGCAAATGAAAGCACTACGCTTTGATATAACCAAATTTGTAATAAAATGTGATTTTGGGTACTTTGTGCTTAAAAACATCAAGTTTGGGGGAAATTAGTCAAATTTGAGGTCCATTTGCAGTTTTAAGTCAAAATCAACCGTGTTGGTAAGTTTGGGTTCGCCTGACTTAAGTTAATCTGATTCAATAAGGTTTTGGTCAAGGGTGTGAATTTAAAAAAATTTTTGAGTCAAAATGGTGTTTTTAACATGTTTATGCACTTAGATAAATTCTATTTTTCCAAAATTACCCTTAATGATTTCACTAAGGTTTATGCAACTCACTGAGTTTGCAACTGAGTATTTTCAATGTTTTTGCTACGAGTGTTCTCATTTTGGTTGAAATTTGATCACAAATCAAAAGTTTTCAAAAATTAACTTGCTGTCAAAAGTTTTAAGTTTTCCTGTTGACGTTAGCGATCTCGCCTGATTAGGCTTGGCGATATCAAGGTTAGCCTTGGCGATTTCATAAAAACCAAGTTTAGTCTTGGCGACTTCGCCTACTTTCTGCTGTTGGCGATCTCGCCTAAAAGGCTTGGTACCCCGAGTATCTGCCCTTGGCGATCTCGCTTAAAGGAAATTTCCCCTTGGCGATCTCGCTTAAAGGAAATTTCCCCTTGGTGATCTCACAAAAAAAACCGAGAGGTTCACTTGGCGATCTCGCCTAATAAATAACCCTTGGCGATCACGCCTTAACCGAATTTCCCTTGGCGATCTCAATGTTATTAGGGTTTATTCTTGGCGACTATGCATCCCTCCGGTTCATTATCGATCTCGTCAAAATTAAACCCTCCTTTTTTTCTATCGAGCTCACCTACTTAAATAAAAAGGGAAGTTCATTTGTTTTTATACCATTCATTCAAACTTACAGACCCACTCTCCCTCTCTCAAAACGAACCGCCAGCGACACATACTCCACCTCCGACCTTCGTTTTCTTCTTAAATCAAACCCTGTAATCTGACTTTCGTGCATTTAGGGTTTCTTGTGCACACTCTCTTTGCACTCTCAGGTTCGTTTTTTGTTACACTCTAGGTTAATTTGGAGGTTTTTGGTTTCGGGTGTAATTTTGAGGCCGGCGGCTCGAAGAAATCTGTTTAGGGTTCTTATTACTTGAAATTGGTTGATGTTTACACAGATTTGTCACCTCATCTTGTGTCTAAACTACAACTGTGAGCTCCTATAAGGTAATTGAATTCATCATCATCATCCAATTATGAACTGTTGTCCGACCATGAACAGGGGTAGGTTACGGTCATCAATAAGTGTTCCTGATATCTCATAAGAAATTTGTTAGTTTCGGATGATTCATAGTGATTGAATCGAGTATAAGTGAATATATTTCACTCATAAGTTCTTGAATCTCACTTCGAATTGTTGATCTTGAACAGGGGCCGTTACCTTCAATAAAATATTTGAGAATTAGGTTGTGATATCTTGTGTAGTTTGGTCTCAAAATCAGTTGAGAATGATTACGGTGATACAAGCATGATGATTAATCGCAAATTTCTTGTTTGATGATAGTTATTTGATATTGATCATTGTTATTAGTTTCAATAATCCACTGTAATTCTCTTGATTTATAAAAACTCTACACTGTTAATGAGTTGGTTTGATTATGGATGTTCCAAAACACCAATGTGATGCATTAGAATGTCTCAAGATGCATTCCGAGTCTTAAGAGATTCAAAATGTGAAGCTAAACTGGACTTTGTCTAAGTTTGACCCGTTTTGGAAATAAATTAAATTTTGGAACACACTTTGTCAAAATTCTAAAGTTTTGAAAAGAAACAAAAATAATGAGTTCAGTGGACAGTTTATGTCCTAAATAGGATAAAATTGGATTTAATCTCATCCTTTGGTTCAAATTGCAAAATTTTCTCAAATTTTATCCGTTTGACAAAAATTGGACCTTAAATGTTCTAAACTCATTCCAATAAGAGTCATTTGACTCAAATAACTTGAGGAAGGGAATCATTGACATGAAATGATAACATTTGTTGCTTTTGTGTTGCTTAAAGAATAAAATTGACCAATTTGACAACATAGAGGCTACTTTTGACCATTTTGTTAGATTTCTTCCTTCAATTGAATTTCACTGGATATGCAACTTAAATTGATGAAAATAAGTCAAGTCTTGGACTTTAACTTGTCTAACATAGGTTTGAACTCAAATATAGGTTAAATCTGCAATGTTTGACTAGTCTTCACTTGGTTTTTGAGAAATGCTTGCATAGTTGACTTTTTAAATCAAATCTTGTGAAATTCACCATGGTTTAATGAATCTGGCCCTATTTAGGCTGTGTGTGGCTTTCAATCAATTGTTTAACAAATTTTGTCTGATTTAATAACAGATTATGTCCAGAACACACTACAAGATCTTCTTGTCTCTTACATTGATCTTAGCTCAAATTAGATTATCAAAGAGGTATGTTTCATGAATTCTTGGCAACTCCTGATTTACAATTATTGAGCTACATAGGGGAAATTCATTAAACTCTTTCAATCAGCTTGAATAACCTTAGTCAAATTTCTAATATGTTCATGATTGATGACAAACAGGATCAAGCCTTGAACCTGTTGATTCCTAGATATATCTGATTTAGATCTTAGCAAACAATAGATCTTCTTCAAGGTATGTTTTCTGATCTCAAATAAAGTATTGGACGTTTGAGTTCTGTCCATTCAGGTGGATTGTTCTACTTTATTTTTATGCAATAATTTAATAAATCTCATGAAATATGGCTTAGCATGCTAAATTTCTGCAATTCTGAGTAACGTTTAAAACTCTACTTGATTGAATGAAATGACGTGCACATTAGTCATTGTTTTATGAGTAATTATCTTTTATTCTACATAAATGGTTAAGTTAGGAACTGTTGATGCTCATATCTGATATTGAATGCTTCTTGTTCCTATACTTGACTTTATTTGACTTTGGTTGTGTTGTTAAGCATGTCAGAACTTCATGCATGTATTCTGATTCATCATTTGACATCCTGTATATGCATAAGTGAAAATTTTCATATTGCTCGTGTACAAGTAGTTAAATAGAGTATATGTGTTCATAAGTGTCTCAAACTGCTTAATTCATGCTGAATTAAGAAAACATAATGCAAGAATACTGGTTGAGCTCAAAATCAATAATTCAAATTATGAAAAACACAAGTTTAGGGGGGAATCACTTCTTGATTCCTTCTTGAGTCCATTGAGTCATTTGGGTCAAAATGTCAACTTTTTAACTAAAGTTAACTCATTTGAGTGATATTTTCCCAAACCATCTGAAATCTGTCACAATTTGCCATTACTTAAGTTTTTCACAAAAATAAAACACAAACAAGTTTTCTTGAATCAAAACACACTTAGTTCTTCACCAAAGTCAACTTATCAATAAAACTACCATTTTAAGGGAAATTATTGGAATTTGGGTCAAATTCACTGACATCCTC
Organism: Deinandra increscens subsp. villosa; assembly: GCA_039602395.1. Taxonomy (NCBI): domain Eukaryota; kingdom Viridiplantae; phylum Streptophyta; class Magnoliopsida; order Asterales; family Asteraceae; genus Deinandra; species Deinandra increscens. The sequence goes on along the minus strand of JBCNJP010000008.1, from coordinate 43,431,882 downwards.
TGTTGAACTTAACTCATTAAATTTTGAAGAAATTTGAGCCTATGCCTTAAGTAAATTTCTTTTATATCTTTGTAAGTTAATTGAAAAGCTCTGTCACTATCACGAATCTAGTGTGACATGACATTCATTTGACTTGTCAAATTTGATGTAATCATGTTGTTTCTTATGTGCAGATGGCTCCCAGACTAGAAAGAGCAGCCAATGCCCCTCTGGATTTCTCAAAATCACACAATCAATTCTGTGAAATCAACAGAAGCTGGACAGATGCCGGATTATATGAACAGGCCTTCAGAATTCTGGATAACTCAAGTTGGATCACTGGTATCCAAATGGAGCCTGTCATTAACTCGGGTATAATAAATGATTTCTGGAACAATGCCTACACATTTGAGGCTAACAATGGTTCCAAATCCATGAGATCAAGAATTCAAGGAGTGTATGTTGAAATAAATAAGGAAAGAGTCTGAGAAGTGCTGCAGTTAAATGATGCACTGTGCCCTGATTCTTTTCCAAAGGAAAATTGGCAAGACATAATCCTCATGATGGGATATCAAGGAAATCTCTCGGTAACATCAAATGAGAAAATAAATAAGACGTTGTTCCTAGAAAACTGGAAGTGCATCATGACTTTCTTCATTTCTGCTTTTGGTCCAAGAAAGTCTGGAACAGATGACTTTGTGGAAGAAACAGCCTGGGCACTACATGGTTTAGCATCCGGTTCTGGATTCAACCTCTCGAGGAAAATAATTAAATCGATGGACTACAACTTGCATCCAACGAGAAAATCAGAGAAGTTCTTGATGTATCCTAAATTCATAGAAGCCATCCTTGATCGTTACTACCCGAACTTGCAAAAGTCAGAACCATACTTGGTTCCTAGGAGGATGATATCCGGTTCTTACACTCGATACCAGATGGGTCAGTATGATGGACCTGAAGTTCCATTTTTCCCGAACATAATTGAGGGAATTGATGTCGATGAAGGCATGGATGAAGATCAAAGAAATGATGATGCTGATGCTGAAATGGCAGATGTCAATGCTGCTGATCCTGATAATAATGCAGCAAATCTCTAAGATGATTATCCAATGAACTCTCCCATTCATGATGACCCTATGCATTCAGAACCTGAAGACATAGCTTTAAACAAAGATTCAGCTGAATCAGACGAATTAGGAGATGGAGAAGAAGAGTCTGGTAGTAAAAATGATGCATCTGACAAAGATGCTGACAATAACTCAAATGCATCTGGATCCAAACCTGAATCAGGGTCAAGATTCCAACCTGGATCAGAATCAGGTTTTGACTCTACCAGTTCTGATGCAAGGGGTCCCAAAAAGAAGAAACTAAAAACAAGAGAAACAACCAAAGTTAGTGAGCAACCTGAGGCATCAAGTAATAAGAAGCAAAAGAAAATAAAGTCAAGGCAAACACAGGATGACATTTCAACAAGCTCTTCAAAATCTGGTTCTCCTGAACCAGATTCAGCCTCATTTATGCTTGAGGATCATGTCAATCCTAGCTACAAAAGAGAGTCAAGATCTAAGTATGCTCAAGAAAGAAAGAAGCTTGAAATAAGAAGAGGGCTAGTCTCTGGATCTGGAACTGCTGCTGCATTATAATCACCAGTTCAACCTGAACCAGATGACACTGTGCAACAAAGAGTTATATTTGCTCCCATCACCACTGTTGTAGCAACCATTCAAGATATTGATGCAACAGCTGACATCAACATGTGACAACCCGTATATTCCAGGTTAACTTTAATATTATATTAACGTGCAATTATCTGATTATATATGTGCATTAGACTTAATTTGCCCAAATTAGGTGACTTTACGTGCAAACATACACAAAATAGGTCCGACAACATTTACCCGTAGTGGAAATCAACTTAAAGTTCTGTGATTATTCAAGAAAGAACTTCAATAATCTAAAAAAAATAAAATATTCATTTTATATTTTTCATAACATTACGTTATGTCGTAACGTGTTCAACACGAGTCGTTGTTTCAAACGACGAATTCATTCATTCAAAACGATAATCTAGTTCAAACAATAATTAGTTTTATTCCTAAAACTATTTCAAAAAGTCCGAACATTATTTTCATCTAAAAACACAAAACATTGTCACCGAAATTCCAAACAATAAACGCTCATGTTGAGCGAAGTTTTTTTATTTCTAAACTATTAGTACGTCATTGTGCATAATCAAAACGACAAACAATCAAGACATGTGACATTCCCGTTCATTCAAAATTAAACGCGACCGTTCATTCAAAATTAAACGCGACACTTATTCATTTATTTTTATTGATTTATATTTATATATATAAATCATCCGTTCTCGAGCCAAAAACCGACTTTTTATCCGTTTATCGTTTTGACTCAAACGAAGTGTCGTCGGACTCGTTGGATCGACCCGGACTCGAACCCGACCCGACCCGGAACCCGGTTCAGCCCAGCGAGCCCAATGGGCCTATCGGCCCATTTCTCCTCTTTTTTTTTCCTTCCTTTCGGCCCAAACCCTTGGCCCATTCCTTTTTCCGGCCCGATTCTTTTTCCTGCGGCCCACAGGCCCATCCGGCCCCTATTCCTTTCTTCTTTCTACGATTGGGCCATCGGCCCGAGTCAACTTCTTTCCCTCTTCTCTCTCTTTCTCCACGATTTCCTTTTCTATCCTTCTCCATTTTCTCTTGTTCAATCTTAACTAATTCCTAACTTTTCCATTTGATTTGTGTTACCAATGTCCACATGCCTAATTCTAATGTCCCTATAACTCCATTCATGCCTAGGAGATTTGAGACAAAATTGTCTCAGGAGATTTGAGACAAAATTGTCTCAAGTAAGCAACCAAACTTAGAACCCTTTGGGTAATACTTGTAACCACCTACACATGAGACAACCTTGTCTACTTAGCCACCAATTTGCCTCCTTGTCCCCCTTTCCCATTTGGACGTTTTTTTAGCTTTAGAACACTCATATTTAGTCACTTTCTAACCAAGATTCAAGTTGGTTGAAGCTAGGCTCAAGACTCCTCCCTCTTTCTTCTTTTCTTTCGGCTCAACCAAGCAAAACCAAACCTCTATTCGGTTCATATAAACCGAACCAACCAAGCCACTTAAGGCCATCTCACTTGCTTAAATTCCTAAACCCTTAACCATTTCTCAAACACATTCTCCTTATTCTTTTCTCATCTCCCTCTGGGCCTAGACAAAAACCGCCACCACCACCTTTGTTTCTCATCATCTAACACTCAAATTCAAGCTTCTTCTTGCTTCCATTTCATATCTAAACTTGAAGGTAACTTGAATTCATCTCCATTTCTCGTCATTCCCTTATCATTTCTACTTATGTTCCCCTTATCATTTCTACTTATGTTCACCAATTTCATTTCATTCTAACCTTCTTATTTTCATTATGACCATGTTGTTTCCTTCTTTCTTTCATCATCATATTCATCATTCAAGATCAAGGGTGGGTTTAGGAGCATAACCGGAAGCTTAATCAACAACCCATCAAGTCTTCACCGATCCGGTTTAAGTTTTTAAGTGAGGAACCTCTTTCTTTTCTTAACTTATTCCATGATTTATTCAAAAAATGTCACCAACTCATGTTCTTGACTAAGTCTTGATTGTGTTGTTAGATGATTGCTAGCAAACTTGTATGTTAGTAACAATATGTTCTTTGATGGAAAACTAGAATATTGTTTGAAACAAGTTTCTTAGAAAATAATAACATAACATGTATATTTATGTTAAAAGTTTCATAAATGGTGACAAAGTTTATAAATTATAACACATCATAAGTTTTGAGTGAACTAGTGTGTTTAATTTGGTGAAAATACATAAACAAAATGTTAAAAATCGAATTTCATGGAAAATATATATTTTGTAAAATGGAAAACATACATTTTGCAAAAACTGACCAGAAATGACACACGATTCTGCGTGTCATAAAACTGTTGTCATTTTGGAAAATATAATGAACAAAACTGACCAGAAGATGACATACAATTCTGCGTGTCATAAAACTGCTGTCACTTTAGAAAAATATATATATCTATATATATTTTTCAATCTTTCAAACACTTATAGTTTTGACTCCAAAACTAAAACCAAAGTTATCTAAGGATGATTTTGAGCCCATAAAAGTGTTTATCAAAGACCCAACCATGAAACTTTAAAGAAACGTAAACATGAAATTTTTGTGATAAAAATACCATTTATTTTCATGAAGAATGGAGTATGAAGCCTTGTGACAAAGTTGTGACTCACTTAGGACTTGTAACATATGATTTAGGGCTACCAAGATTATTTTCTAAACTTACAAAGCGATTCGAGAAGTTAAACACTTGAAAACGGAACAATCGAATACCGTAATACGACATTTCGACAGAAAATATAACTTATTTTTGAACAAAAATTGAATCTGGTCGAACAAAAATTGAATCTGGTCCAAAACATAAAACATGCTTATTTTGACATGTAAAAATGTTTCCTAAAGTTCAAAAATGGAAAAACATGTTTTAGAAGTGAACCGGACAAAAGCTGTAACTTTTGGTAACCCGAAAATGTCAATTTTTACAAGTTAAAATTCCACCGGCACACTTGGCAACTTAAGAACCTAAACCACATTAAAACAAGCCTATTAACAAATCCTAAGTGTTAAGGAAACTTAAAAAGACATAAAACAAGTCAAAACGGTCCAACCGGTGAAACCAGCTAACTACCGGACAAACCGACACTTAATTTTACCAAAATATAACTTCTTATAATTTTGGGAAAAATTGCTTCGTACACGTGGACATATTTTCAAGTGTCAAAATTCTTTTCATAAAACGCGACAAATACCGTGTATTGACGTGCGGTATACTACGCTTGCGTTCGAACCGTAATAAATGAAAGATTTTATTTATTAACTTAAAGAGGTTCAAAACCTTATAAATATTTAATAAATTAAATATTCGTGACAAATTAAATATTCGTGACGATTTATAGAAAATAACATATATTATTCAATATATATTTAAAACGCGAAAATTCAATTATTGTTTATTTATTCAAATAAATAATGAATTCCATCAACTTCAATATTATTTATTAGCCGATGGATTTAATCTATCTAGGGTTTCCATCACTGTCATCGGGTAATAACAGTCGAGACTTAGCCTTGAACATTGGGTGACGTATTCACTAACCCATATAGCCAGACCCCTAAGACGTCTTAATATTACATTGTAGACGCTTGCTAGGCTACTTCATTCAATTCATATCTGTCAGAACCATCTTCATATCAAGTGAGTTTCACGGCCCCTTTTACTTTTCTGTTTTCAAATTATGGGGGAGAATTCAATGAATGCCTTTCAAATTTCATTTTGTTTGATATTATGATTTCTGTACAGTTACGTACTGATTCGCATGTTCTTTTCATAAACCCCAATCTGTGTATTCATGTTGATTCATGTTATATGCCTAAGTCCCACTATTAATTGAATTCAATTAGTTCATATTCAATTAGTTCATTCGAAACGATAGCTTGTGAATAGATCTATTTGGGTTGACGACCCTGCCCCCGACTTGGTCGCTCCAGTCCTGACTCCACGGTTATAGTCAAGGGGTACATTAGTTATTCTGGTCATTCGGTGTACATGGGGTTGGACACTAGGCGTGGGGCAACAGTTAGTTTTGAATTCAAGGTTCATGCTTAATCTTTACAACATCAGAATCAACAAAAATAGTATCATGACGGCCAACATCATCTCAAACATCGTTACAAACATTTTCATGTGTCATCAAACCTGTGAACTCACCAACAATTCTGTTGACTTTTTAAATTTCTTGAATTCTCAGGTGATTAAGGATGCAATTCAATGTCTTTCTACATAGATCCTGCTTGTCTCATATCCTGGTCTGCTCTGTCGTCTGTTCATGCATTTCACTTGGGAGATTTAGTCACATTACACCTTAAGGGTTGTCATGATTTAAAATCTCATATCATTGTCTTTTGAAACTTAACATGTACTTCCACTACTATTTTCCGCTGCTTTTCCGCTGCCACTGTTTTAAATATTTAAATAAATGTTTAAGAATTATGTTTTTGAAAGACAAATGACTTTTCTAAATATTCACTTAGATGTCAATCATTTATAACCATGACCATGATGCCAAATCAGTCACATGCCCACATTCAGCCATTCTCGGGGTGTGACAGACGTGGTATCAGAGCTATGGTTATAGTGAATTAGGATGCATCGGTCTGCACCTAGTCTATAACCTAAGCTCTGCATCATTCATTCGTGTGTGTGTGCATTCATGCATTTCCTTGTATGTGTGCTAACTTGCAAACTGTTATGCCTTACTGTCTAAGATAATTGCCTGATATATTATTATATATTATTGTTCTAAACTTGGAATCGTCACATCATGGCAAACAAGAAGATTATCATGATACCATCGGACCCTAAGCCAGATCCCGATTACGCACTATCTTCATCTGACTACGTACCTGGTTCACCGGAGTATACACCGTCGAGCTCCTGTCCCAGAGACCGCACCACTTCAGGAGCGCTCACCTCGCTCGTCTAACTTCTCCTAGGAGCATGTAGGATCATATCACGTCTGACGACAAGATCAATGATGACCCCGTCGAGCCTGTTCCTGCTACATTCTTTCCTCTTCTAGCTATTATGTCTGTTCTTGACACCATTGTTTCCATTCCTAACATTCCTGATCCTATTTTGTCTGTCCGTGTCATTGACATTCTTCTTCTGACTCGGCACCGTTTGTACCGTTCTAGTCCAATAGGTCCTAGGCTTAAGTTCACGCCAAGGAGGTCTGTTATTCGTCATCGTCCTGTGACCTCAATCCCTGTTCATGAGCCTGCCCCAAAAGGGCAGTGTGTATCTAGTCCACCGGTTATTCCTTCCATTCACGAGGTCGGAGAGTCCTTCGCCTCTGCTACTGCTCGCACTTCCACTATTCTAGATGTCATTCCCGTTCTTCTGCCTGATCTTGTTCCGATTCAGTCTCGTTTGACCGATCACTATGACGCCATTCGTCGTGTGATTTCCGAGCCTCGTTCCTTGCTGGCATATGATTATGATACTATTCAGACTCTCGAGTCATGACTCTCTGCGATCGAGGATCAATCTACTGCTGATGGCTACACTATAGATTCGTTGCACGCCAACATGACTGATCTCTTCAGTGCTGTCACTACATGTATGCTGAACGATGAAGTCTTTTGAGAGACGTATGCTAGCTGTGGAGGAGACCATTCTGTTGTTCACCGTTGAACAATCGAGCTCCCTCACCTCCACCTGTCCCTTTGAACGCTACAAATCGAGGTTCTAGTCACCCAGCGCATTGCTGATGCTATAGCCTCTAACGAAGCTTCCCGTGCCGCTAGGAGGACACCACGAGGGTTCTCCTAGTGGCAAGACCTCCCCCGATAAATGTTGGAAACCCGAGAAAATGATTACCAAGAATTGTTTTCAAGGTTACGTCTAACATTTCAAGTGCCCGAAAGTCTACTACAAGGACTTTATGAACTGTAAGTCTATCAACTTCAAGGGTACTGAGGGTGCCATAGACCTTATTCATGGTTTATAAGGACTAAATCCTGTTTTTCGCCTCAGCATTTTCCTTGATCATTCCAATGCTAAATTTTCCGCTTGCACGTTCATGAACATTGCCCTCACATGGTGGAATTCACATGCTAGATCTGTTGGAACTGATCTAACATTGCTAGCTACACTAAGCGTCTAATGAACTCGCTCATCCCTATCTTACAATGGTGATACCATTGTACAAGAAAATTTACGCATTAGGACTCCCAATATTCAAGTGGATGTGATGTCATCCGACTCGTAACCACTCTGCAAAGCGTCGTTCGTTTTTGGCACATAGTCTGACTTACCAGGCTACACGCCAAGGTGCATCCTTTGCTAGGAAGACTTCTGATTCAAAGCTTGTTGTTGATGTTTGTTCTTCTTCCTCTCCTTCTCCTAGAAAGAAATTCTACTGTAAACGAAAGAGCAGTCATCATGGCAAGAAATGTTTTGAGAAACGACCAGAGAAGCAACCTCAAAAAGCCCTTGAACCAGTCAAGGATTTTTTTATTGCCTTTGTTTCTGTTCAAAGAAACGAAGAAATCTGGCTACAAAGGGAACCTGCCACTGTGTTCAAAATGTAACTTTCACCATGCCTAGGACTGCGGTAACGCTGCACCGCAACAACTCCCACGAGAAAGGCCACATGGCCAGAGACTGCCCTTCCAGAACCTGTTACGGTTGTGGAAGATGTTGGACGCATGAAGAATCAATCGTCCAAAGAAAAATCAAGCTGTTTGAACTACCCGTGGAAAGAGCCTTTGTGATGAATGCTGGAAGAAGCCTGACAAGGACCCAAATACTGTCACTGGTACGTTCATCCTTAATGATTTTTATGCCTCTGTTTTGTTTGATACTGGAGCCGAGAAAAGCTTTGTGTTTATTGATTTTTGCCCATCATTTAAAATCAACCCATATGCGTTAGACACTAAATACTCCGTAGAACTAACAGATGGCAGTTTAATCGGCGACAAGGTTTACCAAAATTGCTCTTTGCGTCTTTCCGATCATTCGTTTAGCATTGACTTGTGGCCCGTCGACTTGAGAAGTTATGTTATGACATCGTAATTGGTGTGGATTAGTTGTCAAAGAACCATGCGGAAATGGCTTGTCATCACAAGCAAGTCAAGATTCCATTGGAAAATGGTGAAACTCTAGTCATTCAAGGTGAAAAGAGTGGAGCCAGAGCTAGACATTGGATCTTGTGTGAGAACTCGTAAGATCTCTTCGTAAGGAAGGTCATACCATCTTGGCACACGTCGCCGAGAAGGAATAAAAAGAGAAGTCACTGAAGGATGTCCGCATCGCCCGCGAAATTCCTGAAGTACTCCTCTGAAGATTTGCCAGGCCTGTCCCCGGCTAGGCAATTAGTCAGTTCCGAATCGATCTTGTTCTAGGTGTTGCCCCTGTGGCCCGTCCTCCCTATCGCCTTACCCCTCCTGCAATGCAGGAATTGTCCAATCAGTTGCAAGAAGTATTGGATAAAGAATTCATTCGACCCCGGTCACTCCCCTGGGGTCCTCCTGTCTCTTTTAGTTAAAAAAGAAAGATGGAGTCTCTTTGCATGCTCATCAACTATCGCATCGCGAGCTGAACAAGTGACTGTGAAAAAAAACCGCTACCCGTTTTCAGGGATCGACGACTCGTTCGACCAACTTCAAGAATCAATCTATTATTCAAAGATTGATCTGCAGTCCGGTTATCATCAGTTGAGAGTTCGTGAAGAAGACATTGCAAAGATTGCTTTCAGAATCCGTTATAGTCACTGTGACGAGTTTAAGAGATGCCGTTTGGCTTTACAAACGCACCAGCTGTATTCATGAACTTGATGAATTTGGTGTGCAAGCCGTACTTGGACAAGTTGTTACTGTGTTCATCGACGATATCTTGATCTACTCCATCAAAAATCCGTCAATTCCTAGGTCTGCTGGTTACTATCAAAGGTTTATCGAAAACTTTTTAAGATAGCTGAACCACTGACTGCTCTCACCGTTAAGACGAGAAGTTTGTCTTGGAATCTAAAGTTGAGTCTGCCTTTCAATGGTTAAAGCAGAGTTGTGTAATACACGAATTCTGTCCTTGCCTGAAGGAACGAATGATTTCGTTCGTGGTATACTACGACGCATCCCGCCAAGGCTTAGGATGTGTGCTTATGCAATGAGATAAAGTCATCGTCTATGTCTCCCGTCAATTGAAACCTCGTAAAAAGGAATTACTCGACTCACAATCTTGAGACTCGGAGTTGTTGTTTTTGCTCTAAAGATTTGGAAACATTACACCTCTATGGTACAGAGTGTTACAATATACGTTGACCGCAAATGTCTTTAGCAAGTTTTCAATCAAAAAGAGCTTAACATGAGACAACGTCGTGAAATCCGTTACCATCCTGTTCTAAAGCTAATGTAGTCGCCGACACATTTAGCAGGAAAGATCGAGTTAAACCTCTTCGCGTTCGTGCCCTTAGATTGACCATTCAATCCAACCTCACCTCTCTTAGTCAGAAAGCCCGACAGAGCTTTCTACTCCCAGGGATAGACTCTGGATGTCAAATTTCGGTTCGGTAAAGAAATTGGTCCTGGATGAAGCCATAGGTCTAGGTATTCTATTCACCCCGGTCCTGATAAGAGGGATTATGAGGGATTATGGTTTGAAAGAGTTGTATTGGTGGCCTAACACGAAGCCTGAAATTACCACATACGTTGGTAGGTGTCTGACTCTGCGCAAAGGTCAAAGCTTAATACTAAAAGCCCTCTGGTTTACTCATTCAACCGAAAACCCCGTAATAGAAATGGGAAGAAATCTCCACCGATCTCATTACCAATTTTCACAGAGGACCCAATTAAAAAATAATGCGATTGGGGTAATCGTAGACTGCTTGAGTAAGTCTGATCACTTCCTACATATCCAGGAATTCTATACCACCGAGCAACCTGCCAAAATCCACATGAAGGAAATGGTATTTCGCCACGAAGCACCCTGCTCTATTCATCCTCCTGATCGAGATATTCGTTTTACCGCTGTGTATTTTGGAAATCTCTCCGGAAAGCTTTGGGTACTCGTATCGACATGAGTAGCAACCTCATCATCCACAAATGGATGGTCAAAGCGAGAGAACAATTCAAACCCTTTAGGACACGTTTTGTGCCTGTGTGATTGATTTTGGTAATGGTTTAATGGTTTGGATGACCATCTATCATTAGCTAAGTTATCTTATAATAACGGCTATCACACTAAAATTCAAAGCCGCATTCCCTGTCACTAATGTGATCTGGAACTTTCGATATGCGCGGAGTAAGAATCTGACCAGTAGCTGAATCGGCCTAAGTTATCTCATGAGCTTAACAGTGTCCCCGACACATTCCATGTTCTAACAAGAGCGGAAAACTCAGAATAGGTGAAACCTAGGCTGATCATGCAAGGCAAATCACAATTGTGGGTGCACACATAATTGTAATCTGGACTGCATGAAAATCCTGGTGGAACTTATTGCGTGAGTAAGTATGCCTAGCCTAGAACTTCTAATTCAGAATCCTATACCTCTGAATGACTAACGCTCATCTTCATAAAAGAACCATTCTTGAATGCCTATCAACTCCATTTCATTCGTATACCCGTGGCAATCATGGATCCCGCGATCCTTGAAAGGTGTTATTCGTTTTGGAAAACGTGATAAGTCACGCCCTCGCTACATGGTCTCTTGGTCTCTTTGAAATCATTGAAGAGATTGGACCAGTAGCATAACACCTTCAGTTGCCGCCTGAATTAGAAAAGTTCACGATGCATTTCATGTCAGTAACTTGAAAAAGTGTCTGTCTGACGAATCTGTTGTCATTCCTATGGACGAGATTGAGATTGACAATAGTCTTCATTGTATCGAGGCTCCTACTGAAATCTGTGACCGTGAGGTTAAGCGATTAAAGCAATGTCAGGATCCTATTGTGAAAGTTCATTGGAACTCGCGTCGAGGTCCTGAATACACATGGGAATGAGAAGAGTCAAAATACGTTAAAGGGTATCCGCATGTCTTTGACAATGATGCTAACTCCGGTGCTCAAGACTAAATTTCGGGACGAAAATTCTCGAACCGGGGGAGTATGTGACAACCCGTATATTCCAGGTTAACTTTAATATTATATTAACGTGCAATTATCTGATTATATATGTGCATTAGACTTAATTTGCCCAAATTAGGTGACTTTACGTGCAAACATACACAAAATAGGTAAATAGGTCCGACAACATTTACCCGTAGTGGAAATCAACTTAAAGTTCTGTGATTATTCAAGAAAGAACTTCAATAATAAAAAAATAAAATATTCATTTTATATTTTTCATAACATTACGTTACGTCGTAACGTCTCTAACACGAGTCGTTGTTTCGAACGGACGAATTCATTCATTCAAAACGATAATCTAGTTCAAACAATAATTAGTTTTATTCCTAAAACTATTTCAAAAAGTCCGAACATTATTTTCATCTAAAAACACAAAACATTGTCACCGAAATTCCAAACAATAAACGCTCATGTCGAGCGAAGTTTTTATTTCTAAACTATTAGTACGTCATTGTGCATAATCAAAATGACAAACAATCAAGACATGCGACATTCCCGTTCATTCAAAATTAAACGCGACACTTATTCATTTATTTTTATTGATTTATATTTATATATATAAATCATCCGTTCTCGAGCCAAAAACTGACTTTTTATCCGTTTATCGTTTTGACTCAAACGAAGTGTCGTTGGGTTGGACTCGTTCGGATCGACCCGACTCAACCCGACCCGACCCGGAACCCGGTTCAGCCCAGTGAGCCCCAATGGGCCTACCGGCCCATTTCTCCTCTTTTTTTTTCCTTCCTTTTCGGCCCAAACCCTTGCGCCCATTCCCTTTTCCGGCCGATTCTTTTCCTGCGGCCCACAGGCCCATCCGGCCCTATTCCTTTCTTCTTTCTCGATTGGGCCATCGGCCCGAGTCAACTTCTTTCCCTCTTCTCTTCTTTCTCCACGATTTCCTTTTCTATCCTTCTCCATTTCTCTTGTTCAATCTTAACTAATTCCTAACTTTTCCATTTGATTTGTGTTACCAATGTCCACATGCCTAATTCTAATGTCCCTATAACTCCATTCATGCCTAGAAGATTTGAGACAAAATTGTCTCAAGAGTACACAACCAAACTTAGAACCCTTTGGGTAATACTTGTAACCACCTACACATGAGACAACCTTGTCTACTTAGCCACCAATTTGCCTCCTTGTCCCCCTTTCCCATTTGGTTGGACGTTTTTTTAGCTTTAGAACACTCATATTTAGTCACTTTCTAACCAAGATTCAAGTTGGTTGAAGCTAGGCTCAAGACTCCTCCCTCTTTTTCTTCTTTTCTTTCGGCTCAACCAAGCAGAACCAAACCTCAATTCGGTTCATATAAACCGAACCAACCAAGCCACTTAAGGCCATCTCACTTGCTTAAATTCCTAAACCCTTAACCATTTCTCAAACACATTCTCCTTATTCTTTCTCATCTCCCTCTTGGCCTAGACAAAAACCGCCACCACCACCTTTGTTTCTCATCATCTAACACTCAAATCCAAGCTTCTTCTTGCTTCCATTTCATATCTAAACTTAAGGTAACTTGAATTCATCTCCATTTCTCGTCATTCCCTTATCATTTCTACTTATGTTCACTAAGTTCTTTCATTCTAACCTTCTTATTTTCATTATGACCATGTCGTTTCCTTCTTTCTTTCATCATCATATTCATCATTCAAGATCAAGGGTGGGTTTGGGAGCATAACCCCGGAAGCTTAATCGACCGGACCCGTCACAGTCTTTACCGATCCGGTTTAAGTTTTTAAGTGAGGAACCTCTATTCTTTTCTTAACCTTATTCCATGATTTATTCAAAAAATGTCACCAACTCATGTTCTTGACTAAGTCTTGATTGTGTTGTTAGATGATTGCTAGCAAACTTGTATGTTAGTAACAATATGTTCTTTGATGGAAAACTAGAATATTGTTTGAAACAAGTTTCTTAGAAAATAATAACATAACATGTATATTTATGTTAAAAGTTTCATAAATGGTGACAAAGTTTATAAATTATAACACATCATAAGTTTTGAGTGAACTAGTGTGTTTAATTTGGTGAAAATACATAAACAAAATGTTAAAAATCGAATTTCATGGAAAATATATATTTTGTTAAAAACTGACCAGAAATGACACACGATTCTGCGTGTCATAAAACTGTTGTCATTTTGGAAAATATAATGAACAAAACTGACCAGAAGATGACATACAATTCTGCGTGTCATAAAACTGCACTGCTGTCACTTTAGAAAAATATATATATATCTATATATATGTTTTCGTGTCTTTCAAACACTTATAGTTTTGACTCCAAAACTAAAACCAAAGTTATCTAAGGACTGATTTTGAGCCCATAAAAGTGTTTATCAAAGACCCAACCATGAAACTTTAAAGAAACGTAAACATGATATTTTTGTGATAAAAATACCATTTATTTTCATGAAGAATGGAGTATGAAGCCTTGTGACAAACTTGTGACCACTTAGGACTCGTAACATATGATTTAGGGCTACCAAGATTATTTTCTAAACTTACAAAGCGATTCGAGAAGTTAAACACTTGAAAACGGAACAATCGAATACCGTAATACGACATTTCGACGGAAAATATAACTTATTTTTGAACAAAAATTGAATCTGGTCCAGAACATAAAACATGCTTATTTTGACATGTAAAAATGTTTCCTAAAGTTCAAAAATGGAAAAACATGTTTTAGAAGTGAACCAGACAAAAGCTGTAACTTTCGGTAACCCGAAAAAATGTCAATTTTTACAAGTTAAAATTCCACCGGCACACTTGGCCACTTAAGACCCTAAACCACATTAAAACAAGCCTATTAACAAAATCCTAAGTGTTAAGGAAACTTAAAAAGACATAAAACAAGTCAAAACGGTCCAACCGGTGAAACCAGCTAACTACCGGACAAACCGACACTTAATTTTACCAAAATATAACTTCTTATAATTTTGGGAAACATTTCTTCGTACACGTGGACATATTTTCAAGTGTCAAAATTCTTTTCATAAAACGCGACAAATACCGTGTATTGACGCGCGGTATACTACGCGCGTTCGAACCGTAATAAATGAAAGATTTTATTTATTAACTTAAAAGAGGTTCTAAAACCTTATAAATATTTAATAAATTAAATATTCATGATGATTTATAGAAAATAACATATATTATTCATATATATTTAAAACGCGAAAATTCAATTATTGTTTATTTATTCAAATAAATAACGAATTCCATCAACTTCAATATTATTTATTAGCCCCAATAAATAATATTCTAGGATTTCCATCACTGTCATCGGGTAATAACGAGTCGAGACTTAGCCTTGAACATTGGGTGACGTATTCACTAACCCATATAGCCAGACCCCTAAGACGTCTTAATATTACATTGTAGACGCTTGCTAGGCTACTTCATTCAATTCATATCTGTCAGACCATCTTCATATCAAGTGAGTTTCAGCGGCCCCTTTTACTTTTCTGTTTTCAAATTATGGGGGAGAATTCAATGAATGCCTTTCAAATTTCATTTTGTCTGATATTATGATTTCTGTAAGACGTACTGATTGCATGTTCTTTTCATAAACCCCAATCTGTGTATTCATGTTGATTCATATTATATGCCTAAGTCCGACTATTAATTGAATTCAATTAGTTCATTCGAAACGATAGCTTGTGAATAGATCTATTTGGGTTGACGACCCTATCCCGACTTGGTCGCTCCAGTGCCTCACTCCACGGTTATAGTCAAGGGGTACATTAGTTATTCTGGTCATTCGGTGTGTACATGGGGTTCGACTTTACTAGGAGTGGGTAAACAGTTAGTTTTGAATTCAAGGTTCATGCTTTAATCTTTACAACATCAGAATCAACAAAAATAATATCATGACGGCCAAACATTTCAAACATCGTTTCAAACATTTTCATGTGTCATCAAACCTGTGAACTCACCAACAATTCTGTTGACTCTTTAAATTTCTTGAATTCTTAGGTGATTAAGGATGCAATTCAATGTCTTTCTACATAGATCCTGCTTGTCTCATATCATGGTCTGCTTGCCGTGTGTTCATGCATTTCACTTGGGAGATTTAGTCACATTACACCTTAGGGTTGTCATGATTTAAAATCTCATATCATTGTCTTTTGAAACTTAACATGTACTTCCACTACTATTTTCCGCTGCCACTGTTTTAAATATTTAAATAAATGTTTAAGAATTATGTTTTTGAAAGACAAATGACTTTTCTAAAATTCACTTAGATGTCAATCATTTATAACCATGACCATGATGCCAAATCAGTCATATGCCCACATTCAGCCATTCTCGGGGTGTGACACAACATCACAAACTTAGATCCGAAAATCCAATCAGTGTCTTAGCCAATGTCAACTACTCCTGCTCAAGTAATTGCACCTGGGGCAGATACCTCCTTGGTCTATTAAGAGTTGATCTTGGAGCAAAATATTGAAACCTCCAACTCTTCGGTTGCTAATGAGCTTAAAGAAGCAACTGACAGGATCAAAGCACATAATCAAGAGCTTCTTAAAGCCAATGAGAACATATAAGAGCAAGCTGAAGAAATTGAAAGACTCCGGAGGCTGTTGCCTAAAGCTCTACAAAATAATCAAACTGCCAGAGCTAATGATGATGATGTGGGTGGTAGTGGAAATGGAAACCAAGGTGATGATCAGATAATAGAACAGCCTCCCTCTGCAGAAAACATTCAACAAAATATAGAGCCAAGTCCAAGCCAAGCTGGCAAAGAATCTGGAGCTAAATCTTCTCTCATCGTCACTGAACAAGATATAGATGATACTCATCTTGCTAATTTTCCGTTAGGTGATGATGAATCTACCGAATCTGACGTAGACATCTTTTATGGCGACACCTTTCTTAATGATGAACCAAATGATGAGGAGGAAGATGAAATATACCAATCAGTAATAAGCCTGGTGCCACCTCCTGAGAATATCAAACTTCCAAGATTCTCCAGAGCTGCACTTGAAATAAATCAATCAACGTCAGGAGAAACCCTTGCTTTAACCATGGGTGAACCAGATGTACCTCCTGTCAACCCTGAGATCTCCTTGCAACTCCAACTGGCTCCTCCAGTGCAACAGCCAATAAGCATTGTTATGTCTGAAAATGTTGAATTCAAAATCTCTGAACAACTAAAACACTTACATGTTGATAGTGAGTTTCTAGATATTGGGAGAAGTGCGTGTCGGGAGTTCTATGCAAACACCCTCGCTACTGACCGTGGAAGCCGAAGTGGTGTAGTTGTCACTAAAGAAAATGTAGAAGCCAGTGAAGCACTGCAGATTCAGCCTCTCAGCATGATTCTAGATGATATCTTCAATGACATTAGCTTGGCTGAACGTCTAAATAATCTTATTTATGACTCCAGCGCCACAAACTTCATAAATCTGGAATTCACAACTGATGATGAATATGACGAGGAGATCATCTATGAAATCAAAGACGAACCAGTTGAGATTGTATCTTCAACTCCTCGGAGATCTGAGCATGTGGTAAGTAAGCCTCAAATAGAAGATGAAGTTATTATTTCTCCAATCTCTTCACCAGTTCATCATTCTGAAGAAAGGGAAGTCAATCAAGAAGGAGTTGCAACCCAAACCTCAGTGCCTGGGTCTACTGAAACCACCACTAGTGCTGCTTCTGAAAATGTTCAGATTCAACCAATAACAAGTGCAAGTGGTGGTTAAGCTATAAATAATCCAGTCTCTTCACAAGAAGCTGGTCCTTCTGGTAGACCCGACAAAGGTAAAAGGAAATTGACTCCTGAAGAAGTCTACAAGCAGGAAATGGAAAGACAAAGAAAGAAGGAAGAAGCACTAAGACTTGCAAAAGAAGAAATAATTCTTGAGAGGACGCTGGATGAGATTGCCAGACAAGAGGCTATCAAAGAAATGATAGAATCCAGCCGTCCTCAGACGAAAATTGGCCCTGGATCAGAACACTTTGAGCCGAACGATCAAAACATTGATGAGGGAGAACCTAGAATAAGAATAATCTCCAACCTAGCTGTTGACAATGTTGATCCATCTGACACTTCAGAAATTGCAAAATCAGAAAGCTCATTTCTCGTGGGATTCCCCTATCCTACTTGATGACTCTCACGGATGCACAGCTAGTTGAACTGTACACTGACGAGCAAGAAATGGAGAAACATCTCTACAACTATAAACTAGCAGATAAGCTTACTGATCCTCGAGCAAATCCCTTTGCTGATACTGATAAGAAGTTTGGATATGTGCAATTCAACGACAACCTGCGGGAAAAGATCTGAGAGATGCATGCATAGTATATTCCTCCCCCTCCAGACATCTTTGATCATGTTTCACCTCCGCCCAGTCCCACTATAGCTATGCTTGGCGTTAACGAATGACCAAAAGGGAGTTGAATGACTTTTTAGACCAGAGGGGATATGCTCGCAAAAGCTATAGCAGAAAGCAGCTTCCTGGTCTACGAAAAATGGTCAAAAATAACATAATTGAAGAGAATAAGAAGGTCAAGCGTCAGCAGGACGAACGAGAAGCAATAAGGGTAGAGGAACACCGAAGGAAGGAAGCCCTACCTTGGTTGACAATTGGAAGGAAATGGCACCGAATCAAAAAGCCTTGGTGCAGTTCACTACTAAGAAGCTTAAAGATATGCCTCCAAACGTCGAATCCGATGATGGGATGAAAATCCTTGGATGGAAATATGATCACGAGTTTAAGGAATTTATTGTCAAACGCAAAAACGGATTTGTACAATTCTTTGCCAAAATAAGAGACCTTCTAAATCTATTCTCTTGGGAGCTAAAACAACTTAGATGGCGACAGCTGATCAACCACTCAAATGATCCAGTGGTTAGAGATGCCGAAGAACATATAAAAGCCATCTACTATGTTAGTTCAACTCGCCCTCTCAAGACAGAGAAGAAGAAGTACAAAACTTTCAGAAGGCAAAGAGCTGTGGTCCCACATAAGGTCATGTATAAGAGTATCAGCAAGGATTTGAATACAAAGAAAATAACATGAGATTAGAAAAGCAACCCAATAAGATGTTGGTATCACAGTGGGGACACTCATGAGTTAGTCATTGAAAGGGAAGACGACGATACAATAAGAATCTTCGCTACAATTGAACTGAGACTGCTGCATAGAAGTTACCTTAAATGGTTACTCTACAGTCGCCTGGACACCATCCCTCGAAGGCTTAGGCCATACGAGATAGTGGACGCAAACTACTTCGGTTTGTTTCTAAGGTGGTGGTGCTGGGAGTGCATTGCTGCCAAGAAAATGACAACAGAAAGCCTTAGTACCTTATAGGACTGGGTCATGGGTGGTCACGGGATTTGTTACCTCTCCCGTGATCGTGAAAGGATGTTAGAGATGTGGCACTATTCTGACTTGAAGAAGTTCTCGCGAGAAGACCTTTGGATACTGTACGATGCATAAATCATCTGCTTAGATGATCGATATAGGAATCTTGCTGTACTAGAGGTTCTTGTTAAAGCTACTTAGACAACTCAGATAGTCGTTAGTTTTTCTTTTCTATGTTTGTATTACCACCAAAGGGGGAATTTGTAAGATCTTTGGTGGGAACTCAAACATAGCATCTTTTGTATTTGTGCTCAAATTGTAAATCTTTCACTTTAACTTGTATTTTGTACTTGGACAATTCTCTTAATGTTTATGTTAATCATTCAAGTATTTGATGTTTTGTATTCCATATGTAATGTCATAACTTGTGTTGATCATTTCATTGATATTGAGGAAATTGCCCTTGTATATTTCCATTGTGATGTGAAAGTCTGGATCCATATTCTGAGTCATTTCATGATAATTTACTTGGCTAATGTTAATAATTGAATGTGTCTTCATAATAACAACCTTTAATGATTTAATAATGATTCTTGACGTTTTACGAGCATACTTGATGATTTTGACTTAGTCTTGGCGACCTCACCAAGCTTAGCGACCTCACCAAGCTTGGCGACCTCACCAGGTTGGCGACCTCACCAAAGACTTGGCGACCTCACCAAGCTTAGCGACCTTACCAAGTTTGGCGACCTCACCAAGAAGTCTTGGTGACTTGGTTTTACACTTGGCGATCTGGACAAGTATTCTTGGCGACCTCACCAAGTTTGGCGACCTCACCAAGTGGCCTTGGCGATGTCAGGATTTGTTCTTGGCGATCTCGTCAGTCTAATGACATAATTTTCACTAACTTCAATAACATTCTCTTGATTTCAGTGCAATGATGGTAGGTGCTCTCTCTAGTATAAATTGACATGAGAATAACCTAAAATAAGCTTTTGGACGGCTATTTTCAAGAGAGAGAGCACCTATGTGTAAAACCCTAGTGTTCTTGAGTTTCAGACTTGAAATCTAAGGTGGCGTTTGGTTCACGGAATGTAATGTAATTGGAATTGTATAGTTTTTCTTTTAAAGTTGTGGTTACGTTGGGTAAAGAAGGAGTTTGAAATACGATGAATTCCTTTAATCAATGGAATTTAGAAATCCTTCACTTTAACGAAGGAAAGTTACATGACCTCAAATTCCATTGATTAAAGGAATTCATTGTATTTCAAACCCCTTCCTTACCCAACTTAAGCATAATTTTAAAAGGAAATCTTTACAATTCCAATTACATTACATTCCGTGAACCAAACGTCACCTAAGGATTTCAACACACAAACAATATGATTTGATCACAGATTCATGAATTCCGCACTTGAAATAGTGTATTGAATGGGTAAAGGCTCCAAATTAAGAGTATAATATCAGTCTTAGCTAAACTTAATTATACACTTATAATACAATTTATGCTGCATGTTTTATGAAATATGTCCATTTTAAATCATTGCAATTCTCATTGTATTTGCAAAGAAGCACGTGATATATGACCAACCTTAGAAGAAGTAGTAGAAGCCGCGTTCTTTTTTATAGGCGCAGAATCAGGCCCAGAGAAAGAAAATGCCCAAAGACATAAAAGAGGAGGTAAAAGCGGTTATAGACTGAAGCACGTTAAATATTCTTTTCATGACCACAATTAAAAGTCAGTTTTGCAGTACTACTTTAGTGTGATATGCACCATCTTGTGACTTGTTCTCCCTCTTCTAAAAATGACAACTAAATTTTCTTATTATTTAATATTTACTAAATTGTTAAAAATATACGATTCTATAAAAACAAAAGGGATATTTAATTCTTAGTTTCTCCTTTTACTACAATTTTATTTACTTTTATTACTTTTATGTATTTTTATATCTATAGATTAGATTGACGTAGGATTTTCACTTTATACAGTTTTGTGTATAGTTTTTAAAATATATAACTGATTAAGCAAACTTTTTTTTCTTAATATAAATTATCTTTTAAAGTATGAATGAAAAAACTTAAATCAAATACTAACAATAAAATAGGGTGGGAGCTGGGTCTAATTGGCATAGCAATTGGATTAAGTTATTAAGTCGCTCATTTTTTTAGGCTGGACCTGGACGGAGTGGGCTTCGGCTACTTATCAGCTTCCGCGACTAGTTCAGCAACACGGCCGCTGATCAAGGAGCTACTTCGTGCGACTTGATTTTTCGGCTACTAGTAGGCTCGTAGCCATGTGAAACAAAATAAAGAAGTCGTGGTAATGGTGTGTATTTGGTCCATTAGATGACAAAATTCACTTATTACAACCTAACTTTGGTTTTTTTTTTTTCCTTTCTTTTTTAAATTAAAAAATAGTAATGTATGAAACTTTTTTAATTTTTTCATTCACGTATTATTTGTTAGTTTAAGGTTTTGATTTAATTAAATTGATGTATTATTTTATTTATTTAATTAGTTTTATTAGTTAGAGTATTCACAGCCCGTTTCCACATCCTTGACTCTATAATTTATATTTTTATTATTATTTTTTCTCTTTTCCACTCACAACCACAATTAAATAATATTTTTTATACATTTATCATTAACTTTTATCTCTCTTTTATTCACTTTAAACATCAAATTTTATGGAATCACCAGTTTTTTCATAATATATAGGGGTGAACAATAATTTTTTCTCTCTCCCATACTCATAACCACTCACAATCAAACCCCAAATATTAAGGTTTTCACTCATATAATTTTGAAGCACAGGTTGTGAATGCTCTTAAATATATGATTTAGTTAAATTAATGTACTTTTAAAGTAATGGTGTTTTATTTGTTTTCAACAAACTAATTTAAATAAATAAAAAGAATTATACTCCAACTACTTAAATTTTATCACTCCCCCACTAAATTATATTTAATTTCTTTCTTTCATGGCACAGTCCTATTGGTTACTATCAATTTTATTTCAACAAAAATATTCTATCCCTGCCCTTAAAGTTAAGGGTTTGATTTCCTCTGAAAACGGATTTTGTATAAGTAATTGTAGTTTCTCGTGAAATAAATATATATAATATAATAATAAATAAGTTTAAGAACAAGTTGAA
The DNA here is from genome assembly GCA_039602395.1 of Deinandra increscens subsp. villosa. NCBI lineage: Eukaryota > Viridiplantae > Streptophyta > Magnoliopsida > Asterales > Asteraceae > Deinandra > Deinandra increscens. Next base: position 43,409,683 of record JBCNJP010000008.1, on the reverse strand, counting down.
TTAGTGACGTAATCTAGTGAATTAAAAAGTTCTTGCTCAGCAAAACGTGTAGTTTGTCGTGAAACAAATAATAAACATTTATGTTAGACTCGTCGCATTAGAGTGCCTCATGCGATCAACCTATGGCATGAAAATCAATATTTTTATGTAAGCATAGTGATTTGGTAAGTAAGTAGTTTTAGAGAGAGAAAATAATGAATTAATAGTCTAAATTCAGGAGCGTTGGATGTGTTGTTTATCATTGCTAAGCCCATATATTTATATAAGATGTTAGTTGATCTATGCATTGAGGCCCCTCTCATTTGAGGGTGTGATTTTCCTGACTTCATATCATCCTGTCCATATCTTTTGATAGTGCTTTTGTTGCTATTTTGGTATAACAATATGTTTAGTGGCAGGTTTGTAGAACTTACAGACAATATGTTTAGTGGGTTTGTGGTAAGGGTGAGCAAATGACAAAACCCGGCCCGTCCCGAACCCGAAGACTGAAAAACTATAAGACCCAAGGCCGATAACCGGACCAAATGAAAAACTAAAGAATCGGGCTTTGGCCCGCCCGGTTAAATCGAGCTTAAAATCAGGCCCGCAGACCGACCAAGCCACCATCGACTTTTATGAATGTTTGATGCCAGGTTCGCCAAAAATCCCCAAGGTTCGAAGCCACCATCGGATGAATTAGAGATGGTCAATTATTCATCAATTTGGTTTTTCCAACTCAAAGTCACCATCATTTTCGATCTTTGAAGCTAACCAGATGACTCGACTTCGATTTGAGGTATTGTTTCTTCTTGATTCCTACCGAGTTTCAATTTAATAGTCTGTACTCTGTAGTCGATTTCTTTCAGTTAGCTACAAGATTTCTGAGTTTTAATTGGAACCCATCATGATATCTTCTGAAATATAGTAATCATGGGTCTTAATTGAACCGTATCTAGCATTTTTGTTATGTTTAGATTATGCCTACAAGTTGCTCGATGAAATGTCATTAAGTGTATTTCATGATTATGCACAGAAACTGAGTTATGCGAGCTTTCCTTCATGCTAAAATAACTTTATTAGGAAATTATGCACATTTTGGTTCTTAGCATTTTGATAAACAACATCATATTTGCATCATAAGATGATGGCCTAAAGTAACATAGTTGATGGCATAAATCCATGCTATTTTACTAAACATCAATTCTAGTTTGCTTCTTAGCATTTCAGAACATTATTGATGGCATAAAATAACCATTAGTCAACCAAAAACAAACAAACTACAAACGACGGGTCAAAAGTATTAGAAATAAAATATATAAAATCTAATCAACCACACGAATGAAATGAAAAAGTAAATAACATCTAAGCTCTTCATCTTTATCATATGCATCCGCAACCACTAACCACGGGCTTATTGGCCTCTGTTGTAATCGTCTAACTTGGTTCGAGGTTCTCAGAAGTTTCTACCCAAGAACTACATAAAGACGAGTAGTAGTGTACTATATGATATTACGATACATTTTCCAATATCATTAAAATCTGTCGAATACACATCCTCATTTATTATTTTTCTTGTCTTACGAACCCAATCTTGTGTGCATATCAAGGACTCGACAACCAGAGGAGACAAAGAACTTCTATACGCGTCCACTACTCTTCCACCACTACTAAAGACCGATTCAGAAGCAACACTAGAAACCGGAATGGCTGATGAATGATAATGATTTGATCGATGTTTTACTTCCAAAGAAATCATGTCACACCCCAACCGATGGCGGAAGATGTCGAGGTGCGATGATTGTCTAATGCACACAACACTATTTAATGTTGCGATATTCTTAATCAATCCATTTCATATAACATAAGTAATAAATACAATACAAGGCATAACTCAACAAGATCGAAACAAATTAACTTAATTAATCAGGTCACGCTAAGTTCGCATGCGATCCTATGGTGTCATCAACAAGGCTAAACATCATCAAGCTGCATAACCTAAAAAACATATACAAAATAAAGGTCAACTACGAATAATTGGTGAGTAAACATAGGTTTAGTGTACTACATAGATTAAAAAATGCGAGCCAATGTGTTAAGTGTGATCGAGTATGATATCCACAATGATATAGAGCAAATAGGGGTGCATGAGCCAACATTGACCTCAAGGTTTCCAACCACAAGGCGCCACACGCGAGGCAGACCAAGTGGGCTTGTTAAGTTAATAGATCTATCACTGCAACCCCGACTTTTTACAGCTAATGTCACGCGAGTACGAACTTGATAACGAACTTGATCACAACTAGTCATAAATAAACACACAAGTTCACATACAAGAGTACACATAACAACATATAATTCACATGTGGTTTTAGAGTAAAAAATATCGAGTAAGGGTTTTGAATACGATACATGTTGCACCTCAAATTGTTTAAATAAGGAGGGGCTATGAATACATACCTGATGGAGGAGATATGAAAAAGACAAGTACGCCAAGAAATGACTAGACCCGAAGACGACCTCGGCGACTAGATGGGATAAGGAGAGAAATAGATAAATAATTAGTTAGGTGAATAAATAGTTAAACTTCATGACACGATCGACTCGACGACTCGATGGTGATTTGGGGAGGTGATACGTATGTTATGATGGATAATCCTAAGCTAAGGGTAAGGTCAAAGAGTCCTAATTTGACTATTTATATGAAAGTTAAATATGGTCAAACATGAGTCAACATAGCCAATCATGAGCATAATCATCACAAATAATCTTATCATGCAAACCTAATCATTTAACATGGGGGTTCTTTAAGCATGATTAACCTAATCATGGATCTAGTCATTCATAACATAAAAACACACTTTAATGATGGAACATATAGATCTAGTCCTAGATGACATGCAACCTAGTGGATCTAACATTCTACAACATGAAAACACGAACTTGAACATCGTGGAAACTAGATCTAGATTTAAGGGTCATGCAATTTGTAGATCTAGCCATATTAAGACATAAAAGTACATCCATGATGATTATCATGCATAGATCTAACCCTAAATGTCATACAAGTTGTAGATCTAGCCACTTTAGGTCATAAAAATCCAAGATTTGATGAGTCTAACATGTAAATCTAACATAAACCATTATGCATGTAGAAGATCTAGTCATTTGAAGCATAAAAACACAATTTTGATGAGCAAAACCCTAGATCTAGGTCATATTCCACATGCAAAACATAGATCTAGCCTAGATCTATCAAAAAAATACAATCTTGGTGACAAAATCTATAGATCTACTTCCAAGGAGAATACATGGCCAAGATCTCATCATAATCAACCATAAAAATCAAGTCTTGATGCATATAAGCTTAGATCTGCATCATATGAACATGCATGAGCATAGATCTAGGCAAAAAACATGATAAAGCTTCAATCTTGAAACAAGAAATCAATAGATCTAAATGGAGAGATGATTTAGAACATAGATCCAATCATAAAAATCCATAAAGGTCGGATCTTGATAGAACTGGTGAAGATGGCTACTTACCGGTAAATCGAAAAGATAAAGAAATGGGTGAGATGAGGGAATCCAAGCTTCAATCTTCAAGCCTTTAGCTCCAAATAAATGATTAGGGTTTGAGGAAGTGAAATACAGAGGTAAATGGTCGTTCTAGAGGTTTAGGGGGATGGAAATGAGGCTAATGTTGCTTAAATAGCCGAATTTTAGGGTTAATCCCCATTCTAGCGTATCACCTACTACATAGGGATGCTCCAAGCAATACACTTGGAGCACTCCCGTACAATGTCTGTAACATTTTGGGTTATTCGATTATCTAGATTGTATCTGTTTTGTAACCCGATCCGATGATTGATAATCAAATATATGGGTATTGATCGATTTTGATGTTTATTAACCTAATTTTATGTTATTGGATCCATTATCATGTTTATTGATCGATTTGATGTTCGATTTGCCTCTATTTTAGATTTTGCACGAACACGTCGCTAGATTTCGTTTAACCGGGAATTTGATCAATCTGAACATGTATGTGTGTAATGCTAGTTACACACACAAGTAAATAAAAGTGAAGGTTGGTGTGAATTCAAGGTCTAGAACGAAAATGGTGAATGTTCGGTAAATCCCCCCGATTTCGATTTGAACGGAAGATCACATTTTTGAGTTTCGTATACCAATTTTATCATGTTTATGAGTCATATGATCGCAAACCATGTCATGAGTCATCACACACTTGATCGGATCTGATCGGCGTCGAAGGTACCGATCAAAGATAAGAGAATTGTGATCCTTTTAACCTTAAACTAGTTAGGGCAAGCAGGGTGTCGAACCACAAAGAGTTTGTGGTTGGTGTTGTCCAATTGATTACGTTACTAAACTAAACTAAAACTAAAAAGTGAAAAAGTTGATATTTTGATATGAATTGTAAATTGAAAACGCTAGAACAAGCACTACTTAAAAATGTAAACATGAAATCGAATTATGCTTTAGAAAAACTATGGAGACAAGATGATCATCCCCGTGGTTCAGGTTAGCAACAAGTGATGAAATCCCGATTTGATAATACTAAAAACCGTCACATAGACATGACTTGATTTTGTGTTCAATTTGAAGGATACACACAAGGCAAAGAAATCTGGCAAATGCTGGCTACCAGTCCGAAACCGAATAACGGCTCCTGCTAAGATGTCATCTTAGTGTGTATCAATTAGGTAGAAATAACTTTGACAATTACTCAAAAGATAAGCATGCAATTAACAAGAAAGTAAATCAAAGCCAGCAAAACCAATCTTAAATCAAAGTGAATATTCAATGGTTTTTCACCTAATCATTAATCGAATGATTGGATTTACACCCAGTCTAAGTACAATCAAACAAAGGAAATCAAAAACCTAACTAACCCTACATCTCGAGGTTGATCAATGGGGGATTAGCCACGCATCGCGTTCTTGATCCTCGATTCCATCTTCGTTTAGATTACTGATTGGAAGAACGGTTGAAAACAGGTGCTTTCTCCTTGCTCCAGAGGCTCTAAAATCGTCCCAGATGGCTGACCAGAAGTCTCAATTTGTAATCATCACATTCCTTAAATAGTGAAGTCGAAAAACCGAAAAATTAATTTTTGTCAAATTGGCCGTAACGATCAGTAACGTTGAAACGCGTCGTTATGGGCGGACTTCAACTTTCTTCGCACAACTTCTTTAATTTTGTGTTCACACTATAGGAAAAGAATTAATTCCTCTTGATTGTTGGTAGTCCACCACAAATCAAATTCCTTCTTCTTTCACTATAATTTACATGGCACATGTGGGTCCACGTCCACTCCATCCCTTAAGCCTATGCATACATCATCCATTTGATTCATCTTATTTTTATTTTTCTTCTTGATCTACGACAAAACAACAAGAATTAACTTTCTTTATTTTTTTTTTGTAAGATCTTTCTAGGGTTGGTGGCAACTCAAACATAGCATCCTTAGTATTGGTTTCAATTGTAAAACTTTCATTTCACTTGTACTTGTTCTTGGACAATTATCTTGATCTTTTGTTAATCATTCAAGTGTTGATGTTTTGTATTTCATAGTTAATGTCTTAACTTGTGTTGATTACGTATTGAGATGATTGCCCTAGTTCTTTAATGTTGTGATATGAATGTCTGAATCCATACTCTGTGTTATTTCATGATAATTCACTTGGTTTATGATAAAAATTGAATGTGTTTTCATAATAACAACCCTCAACGATTCCTTAATGATTCTTTTCGTTTTAAGAGTGTACTTGGTGATTTCTATGGTGTCTTAGCGATTTGAAATTTACTCTTGGCGATTTGGAGTTTACCCTTGGCGACCTGGAAGTTACCCCTGGCGACTTGGAGTTGCCCTTGGCGAACTCACCAAGGCCTTGGCGATCTGGCCATTGCTCTTGACAATCTGGATTTCCCTCTTGGCGACCTCACCAAGCCTTGGCGACCTCACCAAGCCTTGGCAACTTCACTAAGTGTTCTTGGCGATCTCACTTTTGTTCTTGGCGATTTCGCAGGTCTGATTAGGGGTGTTCAAAACCGGATACCCGGAATTTCGGATATCCGAATTTCGGGTATCCGAAAATTTCGGATATCAGTTTTCGTTGTCCAAGTCCAAGTCCGAAATTTCGGATATCCGAAATTTCGGATATCCGAAATTTCGGACTGGACTCGGATAGTTAAAACGGATATCCGAAAATCCAGTTTTTAAAAAAAAAACCACAATTTAACCAAAAAAATGACAAAACGACAAAACAAATAAACATATTCCAAGTCTTCAAATACAAATAAACATAAGTTCGACCTAAAAAACGACAAAACAAATAAACATAGTCCAAGTATTCAATAATTCCTTATTTTTTTAATATAAAATTTATTTTAATTTATTTAAATTTTCGGATACCGGGTATCCGAAACTTCCGAAAATTTTGTAAATTCTTGTCCAAGTCCAAGTCCGAATTTTCGGATATCCGAATTTCGGATATCCGAAATTCCGGATATCCGAAATTTTTGGATAATTCGGATACGGAATTTCGGATAATTCGGATACGGATTCGGACTCGGATATTTTTGAACACCCCTAGGTCTGATGTTATAATTTTCACTAACTTCAATAAATATCTCTTGTAATCTATGCAATGAGGACCTGTGCTCTCTCCAGTATAAATACCCACATCAGAATACCCTAGAATAAGCTTCTGGATGGCTGTGGAAGAGAGAGCACTTGTGTGTGTGAAAACCCTCGTGTTCTTGAGTTTTAGACATGGAAATCTAAGGATTTCAACAAACAAACAACATGATTTGATCATGGATTCATGATTTCCACATCGGAATCTGTGTACTGAATGAGTAAAGCCTCAAATCTTGGTCCTGACAAATGGTATCAGAGCCATTGTTCTTGATGTTCTTGAGTTTTTCACAAAAACTTGAAGAATCACTCATTCAAGTCATCAAATCTAGTTGTTAGTGTGATTCCTTGACCTATTTGGAATGAAATTTTACAAGGATCTGTTGGAATGCTTAGTTCTCATCAATAATCACAATAAATGGGTCAATTTTAAAGATTTTCAGATTTATGCGAACACAGAGCATACATGTTGTTCGTGACTTTTCAAAATAAAAGTCATTTTTCCATTGATTTTGAGTCAAAATTGAACATCCGCGCATGTTAGACTCATGATTTAGGGATGATATCAACTTGAATCATTAAAAAAACATCAAGTATTGAAGATTTTAGAGCAAATATTGTGTTCTTGGAAGATTTTCATAAAAGTCACTATTTGATCCGATTTCACCTAGATTAAGTGGTTTTTGGAGTTTGTTGCAGTTGACAAATTTGTTGCTAATCAAATTCCAAAACTATTTGTGTAATAAACACTTGATTTTGTGAAATTTGATTTTGACCCAGTGATTATGCTCAAGAACATAGCTGGAAAATTTTGTAAGTCTTGAAAATTTGAAAATTTCAAATTTAACAATAATGCTTGATTAATTCAAACTAAATAGGTTTTTGAGCAATTAACCTCGATTTTAGCATCCTTGAAGCAATCTTAACCCGTTTGAACCATTAATCATTTTTGTGAAGAAACTCAACTTGGTCGCCATGTCTGACTTCAACTCTCGAAATCAAATCTTCCAAGGGAACAACAGGCCTCCAAAACTACTAGGGGCTGCTAACTATGACGACTGGAAAAAGAAATTTCAGTGTTACCTTGAGTATGTGGATTATGACCTGTTAACCTTTGTGAAGAACGGTCCTAAGGTGTTCTATGTGGATCCGGTGCCTGTGGCAGGTGCTGACCCTCCTGCAGGTTAGAGGCGTGTCATAAAGAAAGTTGAAGACTACACTCCCACTGAGCATAATCAGATGAAGGTTGAAAAACGTGCTCTTGGGTGTATCAAAATGGCACTGTCTGATGACATTGTTGTAAGTCCCAAATCACGGTCCAAACACGATATCAATACTCGATTAAGCGTGCAAAATCCGGTTAATCGAGTGGTTCAAGATAAACAATAAAAACGTTAAAGAATGAACACGATTAATAATAAAACGTTTAAACCTGGAATCGATGCACACGAGTTCAATGGACTCGTCTAGTACAATCACCAGAGAATTTTGAATTCTCTTTGTCTCCCCTTGACTCCTCCCAGTGGCCAGCCCCTGCTAAGAATATAGGAGGTTGTATTTATAGAATCACACAACCTCCACATACAAGCCCTAAATTCGGTCCAACCCAAGCCCATTTAATATCAACTATCTAGCCCATTATTCTAATGTATAAGCCTCATAAAACCGACCCTTACAATTGTCTTCCACTTCACTGAAGCAACTTCTGCTCATGAGATTTGGGTAGCACTTGAGAAAAAGTACGAGGGAAACATTGAGAGCAAAGAGGGGAAAATAGACTCTCTCAAACTCCGATTTAACACTTTTGCTTACACTGCTAGAGACTCCTTTGAGACTCATGTGACAAAGTTTTTCAGACTCATCTACGAAATGCAAAACAATCAAATTCGACCTGAGATGCGTGCAATATCTAAGAAAATTCTAAAGTCATTTCCTCAAAACATTGCTTCATACGTGGCCTATCTGATTAACAGCAGTGATTTGGCCACTGTTGACTATATGGACCCAATTGACAAAGTAAGAAGCTATGAAGTTGCAGCTGTTGAAAGGGATGGAACTTCACTGATAGGAAAAGTCAACAATAAAAGTACCACCCAGATTGCCCCAAATGCTGCCTTTATTGCTCCTAATGAGACTGATCTAGAATTTCCTTACACTGCTGGTGGGTCCTGCTCCCCTGCTCATGTTTCTGCTTAGCAACACGTTTGTCAAGATGCCTTTGTTGCTCAACTGCCTGTATCACCTGTGTATCAGTCACTTGTCACATATCAAATCTGGTCATGAATCTGTTGGTCTAATTGATAAAAACCAGGAGCTGTGTAATGCTCTTATGGCGTGTCTTGCTTCCCAAATGTCAGGGAGTATTGAGATCATGTCTCTGTGCCAAGAAGAATTGGACCAAATTCCTGCTGATGACCTAGAAGAAATGGATATCAAGTGGCAACTTGGTACGATAGCTGCCTGAACAAGAAAGTTTTTCAAGAAAACTGGAAGAAAGATGTTCCAGTCTCACCCCAGTGCTACTATTGGTTTTGACAAATCCAAGGCCCAATGCTACAACTGTCAAGGTTTGGGTCACTTTGCACGTGAGTGCAAAAAGCCAAAACTGAGACTGATTCATGTGACGTCTGGGGGAAACAATAATTCTGGTCAAAGTCAGGGAAACTACTCATATCAGAAGTCACAACCTGCTGGTTCAACTCACCAGGGTTCTAGTTCCAATAATGCCAAGTGTGCTGACAACACTGAGATGGCACTTGTGTCACTGAGTGATCCTAACTACACATGGTCTAATCAGACTCAAACATCAGCTGATGTTGACTATGTGGTGAATTCATCTGAAGAATCCAAGATTATGGAAGATCCTCTCTTTGATCCACTTTATCCAATTGACTTTGCACTCCTGGTGGATCTGGATGATATCACTGAAGATGTTGCTTTTGTGTCTAACTCTGCTGATGACCCTTCCAAGGTTGATTATGATGCTGAACAAAAATCAATTAACAGTCAGAAGGATTCATACCCGATACGGTAAAATCCATATATGCTCAGAGTCCTGCGTAGAGGAAGTTGCTCGATATCGCCTTTATAACCAAGAGTTAGTTTAAAAGGCCATAGCGAATGAATGTCTTGTCAAATCTATGCAAGCTAAGGAACTGGATTTCCTGGCCAAAATAAAGTCCTTGCAGGATGATATTGAGGTCATGAAACATGCTGAAGTGGCTCTTCGTACTCAGTTAGAGGATCTAGTTACTCGTCACTCATCCCTAAGCAAGAACTATGTTCAGGCTCGGGAAATTATTAACTTGATGAAACTTAATCCCTCTAACTTAGAAAGTGATGTGGCTAAGGATATTTTCAGGCGTTTACAATGTGGTTTGGGTTTAACCCAGAAAATTGATGATGCTGCTGTTGAGCATCCCCTCAATCATAATTATTTTCCAATACCTGAACTAACTAATATAAACTTTCGAAGCCACATCAGGTTTTTGAATAATGAGTTAGTTCCAAGCAAGTCTAAAACTCAGCAAATAGAAGGTAAACTATCTGGCTACGAAAGTGGCTCGAGTCTTCCATCCATTGAACGTGCACTGAATTTGGATGAATTTGAATCTAGCTCATTTCATTCAGTTGATATTGGCCTATCTAAGGATACGATCAGGGAGAAGGCAGAATCTGAGTTCTTAAAACTAATAACCGATAATGAGACAACCTCTCAATCTTCATTCTTTAGTGAAACTCAAATGATGTTCAAAGGAAAATCTGTTTCAAAGAAACCTAAAGTTTCAAAGAGGCGAAAGCCCAAAACTAAAACTGTTAACTCAGATTCTGGCCATACTGATCTTTCAAGTGAGCTAGCTGCTGATGCACTAAATAAACTGAATTCGGGTGATGGTAATCCCATGGGTAACACACAACATTTTGTCACAATCACTGATGGTAAGGTGATTTCCTCGGCTCCTGCACCTGTGATGATCCCACCTCAAGTCACTCCGATGTCTTCCATTAAAATGTTCAGGTCATGCAACACCACACCGTCAAACTGTCAAGATGTTGCGAGTACTTCAAAAATTGTCAAGAAGCCTGCAAAGAGTAAGAAGAATGATTTTTCGACTGAAAATGTTGTTTCTACAGAGAAGGATGTGGTATCTCAACCACAAGTTGCTGAACCAGTTGTTATTGTACCCGTGAACTTGGAAGTAAATAAAGGTGCTGGATCAACTGCTAAAAAGGAAAACATCAACAAAAGACGAAATAAGAAAGCTGTTGTTTAGGGGGAGGGAGAACCAGTTGCTGAGATAAATGTGACACTAGTTCAAAATGTGGTTCCAACTGCTGTCGTGAATCCAAGTGGGTCTGCTAACACTATTGGGTGTTTTGTATGCGGAGACCCAAATCATGTTGCTAGGGGTTGTCCTTTCAACTCAACAAAAGCACCCATGGGGTACAATCCACCAATGGTTGCGCCCTATTGACCAAGAATGATGAGGCATCCCTTCACTCAGCCATGGCCTCGGTTTATGGGAACTACATCGAAGACTATGAATACATGAATAATCAACAAATGTTCATGCCTAATTTCCAGAACCAACAGTTCTTTTGAGGCATGACACCTCATTCTACATGAGGTTTAGGTGCAAGTACCAGGTACTTTCAACTAGTGGTCCCTGGAACAACAAATAACCCATCTCCTATTTCCTTGAGACCTCGTGCACCATGGTCTCCACTAGCTGATCCATAGAAGCCGTTTGTTCAAGGCACCACTCCAACTCCTCGTCCTACTAAGAAAAAAAATGCTAAGAAAACCCAAGGTCTAAAGACCGGGGTTCATCTACGAACTAATCTTTTCTTTGTTTGTGCAGGAACAGCGAAAGAAGTCAATAAATTTGTGGTACATGGATAGTGGTTGTTCCCGGCACATGACGGGTGACAAGGATCTCTTGCATGATGTCAAACTGATATCTGGACGAGGTTCTGTTGCTTTTGGAGGAAATAAGAAAGGTGGTCAAATAATTGGAACTGGTCACCTAACAAATGGTGAAGTTTCGTTTGAAAAGCTCAACCTCGTGTCAAATCTGCAATTCAATCTGCTGAGCGTCTCGCAATTATGTGACAAATAGATGCCAATATTCTTCGACGATCGTGAATGCTTCATTCTAAAACTTGTTTTTAAAGTACCTGAAGATCAGATTCTGTTCTAGGCTAATCGTAGGGGGGACATGTATGCACTGGACATAAATGCTGCAAAGCCGTCTAGTTCAGCTGCGAGCTTCTTAGCTAAAGCTTCAGAGGAAGATTCAACCTTGTGGCATCGGCGGATGGGACATGTTAATTTCCGCAACATGAACTACCTGGTTGGGGGGAAACATGTCTTTGGGTTACCTGACAAAGAATTTGTGCACATCTGTGACACCCGGTCCAAAAACCAGGTCAAACCCTCTCTCTGTTGACTTTTGTTGACTTTTATTTCGTTATAATTACGTGATTTACTGTTTTAAACCGCATGATTAACTGTGTTTAGATAAACGATTAACTGATATGAAATTCGCGTTAAATAACTTTGAAATATGAACGTTTCATATTATTATTAATGGAATTTTAATAATGAGAAATTAAATATAAAATTTGACATTTTATATTTTATCAAACTAATATAAACTGTTAAGACCTTTTATGAACTTAAAGTGTAATACGAACGTTACGTTGTCAAGACTTAGCCGATTTTCCCAACCGTTTAGCCTATTGGGCCCGGTAAGCCCAATAAGCCCAAACGTGTCCAGATCAACACGAATACTTAACCGAAGGTTCGTCTTGACGCATCGAGTATTTCCCTCGGCCCGGAAACCCGACCCGCGGCCCAGATCGCATTGGGCCGTAACCGGCCCAAACCCGTTTCCCTTTTTACTCGCGGCCCAACCCAATCCAAGAACCGAATGGGCTTCGGCCCATTCTCCCTCCTCATCCGATTGGGCTTCGGCCCAATTGCAAACAAAATTATTTGTTTAAGCCCACTAGTTTTATAAAAATTACCCAACCTTTTAACCCACTAATATTTTATAAAATTTGAATCAATAACTTTTATAAAAATAAAAACCACAACTCTATTGGATTAAATATACTTGGATGTTATTTTAAAAAGTTATGATTTTTATAAACTTCAAACCCCCTCCATATTTTATAAAAGCTCCTTAACTTTTATAAAATCTATAAAACTAACCAAGGAATGCTAGAGATTAGGAGAGCTTGACAACACAACATTAACCAATGGTTAATGCACTTAATCTTGATTATAAAAGTGGAGACACACCCTCACTTGGTTCCCCCACAACCAACCAAACAAACACCCCACTCTCTCCTCTCCTCCCTAGCGCCGGCCGATCACCACCACCACCCTCCCTGCCGCCGTCGCCGGCCGCCACTGCCCCGCCGCCTGAACCACCGCAAAACTCCACCAACTCTCCTCTTTTCCTTTGTGAGTTATCTGACTCATTTTTCCATCTCTTTACACCCATGAACACCCTCAAGTCTTGACAACTAACCACCACAATCTAGATCTTTTCTTTGGAAAGCTTGGTTTGCAAGAACAACTAACAAAACTCTCTTCTTAATCCCCATTCTTTCAAGATCCATTCTCTAGGTGAAACACATTGTGAACCCTTTTGGATAGTAGCATATGTGCACCTTGATCTTGCTTATGAGATCTAAAGATTTCATAGTTAATTGCTTGCAAATCCTAAGCCTCTTCAAGTTTAATAAACTACAAATCTAAGACTAATAATATTACATGATTAATATTTGATGCATATGATCCTAACATACATATATGTTAGTAGATTTATTATATTTAAAGGTCCTAACATATGAAAATATGTTAGTAGATTGTCATTTAAATTTCCATGTCCTAACATATGAAAATATGTTAGTAGATTGTTATTATGTTTAATTTCTTTTGGTCCTAACACCTATAAGTGTTAGTAGATATGCTTATGTTATATATTTACTTGTTTAAATTTGGTCCTAACACATAAAATGTGTTAGTGGATTTGGACAAAAACATATAATTAAGTGGACTTATCTTGTTTAAACATAATAATAATAAAAGACAACTAAAAATAATCAAGTCATATGATTTTTTTTTAAACTACTTGGGTTAATAAAAATAAATAAAAGTTAGAAAGCTTTGACATAATTTACTTTTACAAAAATCCACCTACAACTTGGAAATGTTAAATACTTGGATAAAAATCCATGATTTCTTTATTAAAACATTCCATTTTGTTAAAAGAATTTATATATCTTTATCTAAAAATGGCAAGGACCATATTTATATCAAATCATTTAATCTTGGACTTACTATAAAAGAATTTAAGGATTCTTAAATTCCTATAAAAGGCAACAAAATCTAGCCTTTGTCTTTTATGAATAAATAAAGATTTTTATAAAAATAAATCATTTTTATAAAAATAAATGCAAGTCTTACATGTTGGAAGACTTGATGAATTTTTCATAATCGTTTTGTTAACTCAAAATGATATAAACATAAAGACGTTGCGTAGTAATAAAACCGGGACCAACACGACGATATACGCGATAACGTCGGATAAATGAATTTATCTAAAGACACGACGTACATAAACATCTTAAGAGAAAAACATATAAGTCCAAGAAATAACATGATTATTTGCTTTCATGACGTTTTTAAATGAATATTTTTAAAGACATCAATTATTTCTTAAACAACTAAATAATTATTTAGACAAATAATTATTTAAAGGTTTCCAAGACTTTGCTAACTAGTTAAAAATAGTTATAAATTAATAACTATAAATTTTGACTAAAAAGATTCTATTTTCACAAGTAATATAATAAGCGTCATTATAAAACTTGTGAAATATATTCTCAACTTATAAATAATCGAACGAATGATTATTTGTAGAAACGTCATTATTATTTTAATAATTATACCGAACTTATAAAAATAATAATAAACATTATTATTTTAAACTCGATGTTCAATACTTGATTTAGTTATTTGATGATTATTCCTTGTTTATATTTAATTAACATAAATATAGATAATCATGAACGTATTTATTTAATAAATACAAGCAAACGGGTTTTCAAAACGTATACAAATGGGACCAAAACGTCAAGACTTGACCGGTATCATTTGGGTGACTTACGTTACTCAATTGATCTTTGACCTTATGCATATGCTTATTAAATGATTTAGGACGTTACGTGCTACCGTTCCTTCACCGCTTATAAACCACTTATCTGCAAAAACTGTGAGTTTCACGGCCCCTTTTTCCTTTTAACTGTTTTATACTTTGGGGGAGAAATCATGAAAACTGTTAAATGCTTTTACTTGATATTATGGTTTATCTGTTAGCCGTATGACTACTTGTTCTCTTACTGATTGCCCAACTTGGTACATTATCGTTATGAACGTTTGTACAACCGTATATCCCACCATTAATTGATTTCAATTAGTTCTGTACGAAACGATAGCTAGTGAATAGATCTATTTGGGTTGACAACCCTACCCTAACTGGTAGCTCCAGTTTCGACTCCGGATTGTCTGGGGGTACACGTCAGTTATTCTGCTCTGTTTAACATCTCTGGGCAAGAGATGCTGGGTGGGTAAACCGTTAGTATTTGAAATCAAGGTTCAGGTGAGCTCATACATCCACAACGATAAACCCTTGTAATATTTAAGTATACCGAAAACTGATTTGCAAATGTTTAACTGATAAATCTTAAACCTGTGAACCTCACTAACTTTATGTTGACCCTTTTAAATTCATGATTTCTTAGGTAATTGATGCAACTTCGTGAAGACATGCAAATGGGGCTTACTCACGCTATCGGACCTGCTTTTGGAGTCATAGTCGCGATTTCCCTAAATAAACCGTTAAATGTTTTATTATTAATTTAAGACTTGTTTTCGAAATGTAAGACATTATCATTATCCACTATCATTTTCCGCTGCAATATAATGACGTAATGTTTTATAAAGTTTTAAATGTATTAGTTATTGTTATATGTATCCTCGACTATGATTCCATTCTCGTCACACCCGAAACCGTTGACCGGGGTGTGACAGATTGGTATCAGAGTCGTGGTTATAGCGAACCAGGATAAACAAACAAAACAAAACCAAAAGACCAGACCTGGACTATAACCCACTCCGAAGCTACCATTTGCATGCAAGACCTCATCTTCAATATGATTACTTATGCTAGCTTACATGTCCCCTATGCCTTACTTTCTTGCTTTAGTTTCTATACTATCATGATGTTACTGACCACTGTTCCTGTTGGAATATTTTCGCAGAGATGGCTTCCAGAGAAGTCATTTGCGTTGCCGATTCCGATGAGGAGCCTAGCGTGGAGTACACGCCATCGCCGGAAGACCCTACCCCACAGGACTACACTCCCTCCCCGGAGGATCACATCCCTTCCAGCCCTGAGACCGAGGGCGCTACTGTAGGACTCATTCGCCAGACACCCATTCCCCTAGGTTTTCTGAGCCCTATTAGACGTAGGACCTCTGATGATTCCCCAGACCACCATGCTCCCACCGCCACTGCTGGCGGTGCGACCCCTATGGATGCTTCCAGCTCCACCGACCCCTTCACAGGCCGAGATCGGTCTGTGAAGACTTTTGTCGCCACACCTGGTGGCGGCAGACGGGGATTCACCCCAGGACGGGCACCTGGCCCATCCCGGACTTGGGAGGTTCGATGTACCCCTGATGAGCCTGCGCCCAAGAGGCGTTATGTGTTTCAGTTGCCCCGCTTAGCGTGGATGCCGGGCCAGGTTCAGCACTGGCGTATGATCGAGGAGTTCCCGAGCTGTTACGCTCTTGGAGAATCCTCACTCCCCGACCCCTCTCGCCGTGTGCCTATGGGTATTTCACCCTTCACTGACGAGCCCATCTCTGACACTGTACCCTTACTAGTGGCTCGTCTGAGGCGCATCGAGACCGATCTGGGAGAGCTGGATGCTGATGTCCGCCAGCTGCCGACCACCCCTGAGGTGACCTTCCTGAGGAACCAGATGTTCGAGCTGATCGGACGCATGAGCGCTACTGATGGCGCCATAGGGTCCCTCCATGCTCACATGACAGGAGTCAGCATGACCACTACTGATCTGCTTCTCTCACACGAGAGCTTGCAGAGGAGGGTCTCAGCCCTGGAGTTTGTTTCTGGACGACTCCTCGCCACCCTCCAGGCCATGACTCGGGGACCGGCCGTCTATTTCATGCCTCCTAGACCTCCACCACCCCCCACCAGCATTCTAGGTAGATGTGACCTAGTATCTTTTGATAGCCATTTTACGGATGAAACATGTTAACTTCTATTATGATCGGGACTGCGAGCCCATGATGAAATTTGTTTATTTTGGATGTGTTTTATCTGTAATATGGTAGAAAACTATGGATGTAATATGAATGATGTTTAATGGTATGTTATCTTGTGTTATGAAATTATTGTTATCATGTCATGGTTGTGTAGTTTATATTGTTATGATTACTATGACACGCTATGTTACTTCGTCCTTCCATTCGTCTCTCGTTTCTTGGTTGTGTTTGCGTGAAAATGTTTTTGGCAATTGATGTATGTCGTGGCAGTTATTCTCGAGCATGTAATAACCCCATTTACATATTATCTAAAGTTTTCTTTATGTTGACAATTGTAACTTAAAGAGAAATCATGCCACCGAGACGCCGAACCACCATGAACACTTCACCTCCTCCACCCCCTCCTCCTATGACCGCTGAGGAAATCGAGGAGATCGCGTCGCAGAAACTGTTGCCGCCGCTGAAGCCCAACGTCAGAACGACGATGGGGCACGCGGTAAGAACGAATTAACCAATGTTAGAAAAACACTAGACTACAATTTTCCTAAATTGTATTCAACGTTTCAACCTAACAATTGCAGGCCCCCGTGAATGTTCATACAAAGACTTTATGAACTGCAAACCCGCAAATTTCAAGGGTTCTGAAGGCGTTGTTGGTTTAGTTCGCTGGTTTGAGAAAATGGAGTCCGTCTTCCGCATAAGCAACTGCCCTGAGCAGTACATGGTCAAGTATTCCACATGTGCACTGACCGATAGCACACTGACTTGGTGGAATTCTCATGCCGATGCTATGGGAACTGATTTGGCTTACGCCATGACATGGGACGAACTCAAACAACTGCTTCGCGATGAGTATTGTCCTAGAGAAGAGCTTCAGAAACTCGAAGCCGAGTTCTGGAACCTATCCATGAATGGAGCCGATGTTGCTGGCTATACCAAAAGGTTCCGTGAGCTCGCTCATCTCTGTCCGACCATGATCAATCCCTTGTACAAGAAGATCGAACGGTACATCTGGGGACTTGCACCCCACATCCAGGAGAACGTTCTCTCCTCAAATCCTCAGACTTTTCAGGATGCTGTGCGCCTGGCACACAACCTGGTTTACCAAGCTAACCGTCAAGGTGTGAACCTTGGCAAGAAACAGTCTGAGAGCAAGGCCCCTGAAGCTAGTACCACACCCTCCACAAGCAAGAAGCCTAACAACAAGAGAAAGTGCGGATTCTGGAGGAATCGCAAAGAAAAGACCCCTGCTAAGGAAACCGAACCAACAAAGGTCTATGCTGCTACAACCCCTACTCATGTTGTCCGAAAGACCGGTTACACCGGTGGTGCACCCCTGTGCAACAAATGCAACCTCCACCACACACTCGATTGTGGAAATGTCTACTACAACATCTGCAAGACCAAAGGACATGTGGCGCGTGATTGCCCGAAACGCACGTGCTACGGTTGTGGAACCGCCGGACACTACAAGAAGGACTGCCCTAAGGCAAAGAACCAGGACGCTAATCAGGCTAGGGGAGGAGCCTTTGTGATCAATGCCGGAGATGCTCGCCGTGATCCCAACACGGTGACAGGTACGTTTCTACTAAATAATCATTATGCTTCCGTTTTATTCGATACTGGTGCTGATAGAAGCTTCGTGTCTACCGAATTCGGCCAATTACTTGAAATTACCCCTGTTGCCTTAGACACTAAGTTCACAGTAGAATTAGCAAACGGAGAATTAGTAGAAACTGGTATAATTTATCAAAATTGCTCGCTAGAACTCCCCGACCATTCCTTTAGCATTGATTTGATGCCTGTAGAACTAGGAAGTTTTGATGTTATCATCTGCATGGATTGGTTATCAAAGAACCATGCGGAAATCGTGTGCCACGAGAAAATAGTTAGGATGCCACTCGCGGATGGCAACACTCTAAACGTGCAAGGCGAAAAGAGTGGAACCAGACTAAATCTCATATCTAGTATGAAGGCACAGAAATTCCTTCGTAAAGGATGTCATGCCATCCTCGCACACGTAACGGAGAAGAAACCAAAGGAGAAATGCGTGGAAGATGTTCCCGTTGTTCACGAATACCCGGAAGTCTTTCCCGAAGACTTGTCAGGTTTACCACCAACGCGACAAGTAGAGTTTCGCATCGACTTAGCACCCGGTGCCGCCTCCGTAGCCAGATCTCCGTACCGTCTGGCGCCTTCCGAAATGCAAGAGTTATCTAGCCAATTACAAGAATTGCTAGATAAGGGCTTCATCCGTCCAAGCCACTCTCCATGGGGAGCACCCGTGCTATTTGTCAAGAAGAAAGATGGAACATTCCGGATGAGCATCGACTATCGGGAACAGAACAAGCTAACCGTGAAGAACCGTTACCGCTTCCTAGGATTGACGACCTGTTTGATCAACTTCAAGGATCGAGCTTCTACTCCAAGATCGATCTAAGGTCAGGATACCACCAACTCAGAGTTAGAGATGAAGATGTTTCGAAGACAGCGTTTAGAACACGCTATGGCCATTATGAATTTCTCGTAATGCCATTTGGTTTGACAAACGCACCGGCTGTGTTCATGGACTTAATGAAACGCGTATGCAAACCTTATCTGGATAAATTTGTTATTGTGTTCATTGACGATATTCTTATCTACTCCCGTAGTAAGGAAGAACACGAACAACATCTGAGGCTTATCCTGGAACTGTTAAAGAAGGAAGAACTCTACGCGAAATTCTCCAAATGCGACTTTTGGATTCGCGAGGTACACTTTTTGGGTCATGTGATCAATGATGGTGGTATCCACGTGGATCCCACAAAAATTGAAGCAATCAAGGATTGGAGTACGCCTACGACTCCAACCGAGATTCGACAATTCTTGGGTCTCGCTGGCTATTACCGCCGATTTATCGAAAACTTCTCTAAAATAGCTCAGCCACTCACCGCTCTGACCCAGAAGGACAAGAAGTTCATATGGGATGCCAAGAATGAAGCAGCATTCCAGTTACTGAAGCAGAAGCTTTGTGATGCCCCGATTCTATCGCTACCGGATGGAATCGAAGACTTCGTTGTTTACTGCGATGCCTCGCATCAAGGCTTAGGTTGTGTATTGATGCAACGAGAGAAAGTCATCGCCTACGCATCACGACAACTGAAGATTCACGAGAAGAACTATACCACTCATGATTTGGAACTCGGAGCCGTTGTCTTTGCTCTTAAAATCTGGAGGCACTATCTCTATGGTACCCAGTGTACCATATTCACGGATCATAAGAGCCTCCAGCACATCCTCAATCAGAAGGAATTGAATATGAGACAACGCCGATGGGTGGAACTGCTAAATGACTACGAATGCGAGATTCGTTATCATCCGGGCAAGGCTAACGTTGTAGCCGATGCCCTGAGCAGGAAAGAGCGTGCCAAACCACTTCGTGTTCGAGCCTTGAGTATGACCATACACTCGAATCTCACTTCACAAGTGCGTGACGCTCAGATTGAAGCCCTCAAACCGGAAAACCTAGCCGGAGAAGGTTTACGTGGGATGGAGAAGCAACTAGAAGAGGAACCTGATGGAACCAAGAACTTCATGGATAGGCTATGGGTACCTGTCTATGGAGGGTTAAGGCAATTAATTTTCGATGAAGCTCACAAGTCTAGATATTCCATTCATCCCGGATCAGACAAGATGTATCACGGCTTGAAGAAACAATTTTGGTGGCCTAACATGAAAGCCGAGATAGCCACCTATGTCGGCAAATGCTTAACATGTTCGAAGGTCAAAGCCGAGTACCAGAAACCTTCTGGATTGTTGACTCAGCCGGTAATCCCTGAATGGAAATGGGAAGAAATATCCATGGATTTTATCACAAAATTGCCTAAATCCCGATCTGGATACGACGCTATCTGGGTGATAGTAGATCGATTGACAAAGTCGGCACACTTCCTACCGGTCAATGAGAAGGATAAGATGGATAAGCGAGCCAAGCTTTATATAAAGGAAGTCGTTTCACGCCACGGTGTGCCCAAGTCCATCGTATCCGACCAAGATAGTCGATTCACCGCACACTTCTGGAAATCTCTACAGAAAGCTTTGGGTACTCGACTCGATATGAGTACTGCCTACCATCCGCAGACAGATGGCCAAAGTGAGAGAACTATCCAAACGCTAGAGGATATGTTGAGAGCATGTGTGATAGATTTCGGACCCAAGTGGGACGAGCACCTCCCTCTTGCCGAATTCTCGTATAACAACAGCTATCACACCAGCATTAAGGCTGCACCATTTGAAGCACTTTATGGGAGAAAGTGTAGATCCCCACTTTGCTGGACTGAAATCGGAGACAGCCAGTTAACTGGTCCCGAGTTAATCTTTGAAACGACGGAGAAAATCTTTCAAGTCCGAGATCGTCTGAAAGCTGCCAGGGACAGACAGAAGAGCTACGCCGACAACCGACGCAAACCCCTGTCCTTTAAAGTGGGTGATCGCGTCATGCTAAAGGTGTCACCTTGGAAAGGTGTTATTAGATTCGACAAACGAGGAAAGCTCAACCCTCGTTATATTGGTCCTTTTGAAATCACCGAAACCATCGGACCAGTAGCTTACCGTCTACGTCTGCCCGCCGAACTAAGCAGCGTTCACAATGTCTTTCACGTTTGTAATCTTAAGAAATGTCTATCTGATGAAACGCTCATCGTCCCTCTCGATGAGATCCAAGTTGACGAGACCCTACACTTTGCTGAGGAACCTGTTGAGATACTCGACCGGGAGATCAAAAAGCTGAAGCATAGCCGCATTCCCATAGTCAAGGTACGATGGAACTCTAGACGAGGACCAGAGTACACTTGGGAACGCGAGGATCAAATGCGTCGAAAGTATCCACGTCTTTTTGAGAACGTCGCATCCACCAGTAACCAAAACTGAATTTCGGGACGAAATTCTTCTAACTGGCGGAGAATGTGACACCCGGTCCAAAAATCAGGTCAAACCCTCTCTCCGTTGACTTTTGTTGACTTTTATTTCGTTATAATTACGTGATTTACTGTTTTAAACCGCATGATTAACTGTGTTTAGATAAACGATTAACTGATATGAAATTCGCGTTAAATAACTGTGAAATATGAACGTTTCATATTATTATTAATGGAATTTTAATAATGAGAAATTAAATATAAAATTTGACATTTTATATTTTATCAAACTAATATAAACTGTTAAGACGTTTTATGAACTTAAAGTGTAATACGAACGTTACGTTGACAAGACTTAGCCGATTTTCCCAACCGTTTAGCCTATTGGGCCCGGTAAGCCCAATAAGCCCAAACGTGTCCAGATCAACACGAAAACTTAACCGAAGGTTCGCCTTGACGCATCGAGTATTTCCCTCGGCCCGGAAACCCGACCCGTGGCCCAGATCGCATTGAGCCGTAACCGGCCCAAACCCGTTTCCCTTTTTACTCGTGGCCCAACCCAATCCAAGAACCGAATGGGCTTCGGCCCATTCTCCCTCCTCATCTCGATTGGGCTTCGGCCCAATTGTAAACAAACAAAATTATTTGTTTAAGCCCACTAGTTTTTATAAAAATTACCCAACCTTTTAACCCACTAATATTTTTATAAAATTTGAATCAATAACTTTTATAAAAATAAAAACCACAACTCTATTGGATTAAATATACTTGGATGTTATTTTAAAAAGTTATGATTTTTATAAACTTCAAACCCCTCCATATTTTATAAAAGCTCCTAAACTTTTATAAAATCTATAAAACTAACCAAGGAATGCTAGAGATTAGGAGAGTTTGACAACACAACATTAACAAATGGTTAATGCACTTAATCTTGATTATAAAAGTGGAGACACACCCTCACTTGGTTCCCCCACAACCAACCAAACAAACACCCCACTCTCTCCTCTCCTCCCTAGCGCCGGCCGATCACCACCACCACCCTCCCTGCCGCCGTCGCCGGCCGCCACTGCCCCACCGTCCGCCACCACTGCCCCGCCGCCGGACCACCGTCCCCGCCGCCGGAACCACCGCAAAACTCCACCAACTCTCCTCTTTTCCTTTGTGAGTTATCTAACTCATTTTTCCATCTCTTTACACCCATGAACACCCTCAAGTCTTGACAACTAACCACCACAATCTAGATCTTTTCTTTGGAATGCTTGGTTTGCAAAAACAACTAACAAAACTCTCTTCTTAATCCCCATTCTTTCAAGATCCATTCTCTAGGTGAAACACATTGTGAACCCTTTTGGATAGTAGCATATGTGCACCTTGATCTTGCTTATGAGATCTAAAGATTTCATAGTTAGTTGCTTGCAAATCCTAAGCCTCTTCAAGTTTAATAAAATACAAATCTAAGACTAATAATATTACATGATTAATATTTGATGCATATGGTCCTAACATACATTTATGTTAGTAGATTTATTATATTTAAAGGTCCTAACATATGAAAATATGTTAGTAGATTGTCATTTAAATTTCCATGTCCTAACATATGAAAATATGTTAGTAGATTGTTATTATGTTTAATTTCTTTTGGTCCTAACACCTAAAAGTGTTAGTAGATATGCTTATGTTATATATTTACTTGTTTAAATTTGGTCCTAACACATAAAATGTGTTAGTGGATTTGGACATAAACATATAATTAAGTGGACTTATCATGTTTAAACATAATAATAATAAAAGACAACTAAAAATAATCAAGTCATATGATTTTTTTTAAACTACCTGGGTTAATAAAAATAAATAAAAGTTAGAAGGCTTTGACATAATTTACTTTTATAAAAATCCACCTACAACTTGGAAATGTTAAATACTTGGATAAAAATCCATGACTTCTTTATTAAAACATTCCATTTTTGTTAAAATAATTTATATATCTTTATCCAAAAATGGCAAGGACCACATTTATATCAAATCATTTAATATTGGACTTACTATAAAAGAATTTAAGGATTCTTAAATTCCTATAAAAGGCAACAAAATCTAGCCTTTGTCTTTTATGAATAAATGAAGATTTTTATAAAAATAAATGCATGTCTTACATGTTGGAAGACTTGATGAATTTTTCATAATCGTTTTGTTAACTCAAAACGATCTAAACATAAAGACGTTGCGTAGTAATAAAACCGGGACCAACACGGCGATATACGCGATAACGTCAGATAAATGAATTTATCTAAAGACACGACGTACATAAACATCTTAAGAGAAAAACATATAAGTCCAAGAAATAACATGATTATTTGCTTTCATGACGTTTTTAAATGAATATTTTTAAAGACATCAATTATTTCTTAAACAACTAAATAATTATTTAGACAAATAATTATTTAAAGGTTTCCAAGACTTTGCTAACTAGTTAAAAATAGTTATAAATTAATAACTATAAATTTTGACTAAAAAGATTCTATTTTCACAAGTAATATAATAAGCGTCATTATAAAACTTGTGAAATATATTCTCAACTTATAAATAATCGAACGAATGATTATTTGTACAAACGTCATTATTATTTTAATAATTATACCAAACTTATAAAAATAATAATAAACATTATTATTTTAAACTCGATGTTCAATACTTGATTTAGTTATTAAATGATGATTCCTTGTTTAACATAAATATAAATAATCATGAACGTATTTATTTAATAAATACAAGCAAACGGGTTTTCAAAACGTATACAAATGGGACCAAAACGTCAAGACTTGACCGGTATCATTTGGGTGACTTACGTTACTCAATTGATCTTTGACCTTATGCATATGCTTATTAAATGATTTAGGACGTTACGTGCTACCGTTCCTTCACCGCTTATACACCACTTATCTGCAAAAACTGTGAGTTTCACGGCCCCTTTTTCCTTTTAACTGTTTTATACTTTGGGGGAGAAATCATGAAAACTGTTAAATGCTTTTACTTGATATTATGGTTTATCTGTTAGCCGTATGACTACTTGTTCTCTTACTGATTGCCCAACTTGGTACATTATCGTTATGAACGTTTGTACAACCGTATATCCCACCATTAATTGATTTCAATTAGTTCTGTACGAAACGATAGCTAGTGAATAGATCTATTTGGGTTGACAACCCTACCCTAACTGGTAGCTCCAGTTTCGACTCCGGATTGTCTGGGGGTACACGTCAGTTATTCTGCTCTGTTTAACATCTCTGGGCAAGAGATGCTGGGTGGGTAAACCGTTAGTATTTGAAATCAAGGTTCAGGTGAGCTCATACATCCACAACGATAAACCCTTGTAATATTTAAGTATACCGAAAACTGATTTGCAAATGTTTAACTGATAAATCTTAAACCTGTGAACCTCACCAACTTTATGTTGACCCTTTTAAATTCATGATTTCTTAGGTAATTGATGCAACTTCGTGAAGACATGCAAATGGGGCTTACTCACGCTATCGGACCTGCTTTTGGAGTCATAGTCCCGATTTCCCTAAATAAACCGTTAAATGTTTTATTATTAATTTAAGACTTGTTTTCGAAATGTAAGACATTATCATTATCCACTATCATTTTCCGCTGCAATATAATGACGTAATGTTTTATAAAGTTTTAAATGTATTAGTTATTGTTCTATGTATCCTCGACTATGATTCCATTCTCGTCACACCCGAAACCGTTGACCGGGGTGTGACAACATCGATAAGTGTGTTGTGTGCTCGAAGGGAAAGCAACACAAAACGTCTCATAAGCCAAAGCCGCCTGGAAGAACAACAACAATCCTTCAACAGTTATACCTGGATCTCTTTGGACTAGTTAATATCAAGAGTTTAGGGGAAAATCTTTCTGCCTAGTCATCACTGATGATTACTCAAGATATTCCTGGGTGTTCTTCTTAAAAGAAAAATCTGAGACTCCGATAATACTAAAGGATTTTGTTACTCGCATTGAGAACGCAAGCAGAGAGAAAGTTCGAATAATCAGATCTGAAAACGGGGCGGAGTTTAGAAATCTCGTCTTTTACTCGTTCTGCAACGAGAAGGGCATCACTCGCCAATTTAGCTCTGCCTATACTCCTCAACAGAATGAGATTCTTGAAAGAAAGAACCCCACAATAATCGAGTGTGCTCCGACGTTGCTCACAGAATCTAACCTTAAATTATATTTTGGGCAGAAGCAGTCAATACTGCTTGTTATGTCTTGAATAGAACTCTTTTGGTCAAATATGCCAACAAGACATCCTTTGAGTTATTTTCTAAACAAAAACCTGGGCTAAAACGCCTAAAACCAATTGGATGTCCTTGTACTGTGTTAATCCAGTCTAAAAAGTTAGCTAAGTTTGCACCTCGGCCAGATGACGACTATTTTGTTGGATACTCGATGACCTCTGCGGCCTATCGAGTGTACAAAAGAAGAACTGAGGTGATTATGGATTCGTGCAACGTTAACTTTAACGAGCATACCCTTAATCCCAGAGAACCTCACTCAGATGGCATGTATGACCTTGAGAATTTATCTTCTTCTTTTAATTATTGTGATTCTGTGATTTCAGGTGATACTAGAAACATGCAAAAAGATGCTAATAATGTAGATGCTTCTGTACCTGAGGGTTCTGCTCCTATTACATCATTGATACTGGATACCATCTATTCAGATGATCTTCCTGACTTTACTTGGAGAAATGAATCAATGGAAGCTTCCTCCTCATCTGCTACTACTCCAACTGTCACTCCTGATGAGATCCAAATAACAGAAGAAGTCGTTCAGGAAGTTGTGCCAAATCAAAATCAAGTAAATCAACCAAATCAACAAAATCAATATATTCCAGAAAATCAACCTGATAATGAACCTATCAATAATGGTTCAGACTCAGAAGACACTATTGTGATTGAATCTAGTGATACTCCAAATAATGATGTGCAGATGGGAACTCTAGGCTCAAATATTCCAGTTCTGGCTGTAGAAGAGACTGGAATTCACAAGAAACACCCCGTCTCTAACATTATTGGTCCACTCAATAAGAAAGTCACCAGAAGTCAATCGGGAACAATAAACACTTGCCTATTTTCCTGCTTCATATCTCAAGAAGAACCTGCTTCTGTAGTTGTTGCTATGAAAGACGACGATTGGATAGAGGCTATGCAGGCTAAACTGCTTCAATTCAAACTCCTGGATGTCTGGAAACTTGTAGACACTCCTCCTGGTGTGAAGCCTATTCCGGTTAAGTAGATCTTCAAGAATACAAGAGACGACAGGGAAATAATCATAAGAAATAAGGCAAGACTTGTGGTCAAAGGCTATATGCAGATATATGGCTTGGACTATGTTGAAGTCTATGCTCCGGTAGCTCGTCTTGAAGCCATCAGGATTTTCTTGGCATATGCCGCGTCCAAGAACATAACTGTCTATCAGCTTGACGTGAAGACTGCCTTCCTGTACAGTGAACTAGACGAAGAGGTGTATGTTGATCAACCTCCAGGGTTTGTCTATCAGCTTGACGTGAAGACTGCCTTCCTGTACGGTGAACTAGACGAAGAGGTGTATGTTGATCAACCTCCAGGGTTTGTTAATCCTTCCTTCCCAAATAAGGTGTACAAACTGAAAAGAGCTCTCTATGGACTCCATCAGGCACCAAGGAAGTGGTATGTGTAACACCCCAAAATTTTATGACTTGAATTATATACGTGTGCTATACGTGTTAAGTAGCTAAAACGTGTATTTATATGGCTTATGGATTGATAAATGGGTAAAGGATATGAAATTTCAAATGCTATACGTATTTATGTTATAAATACCTATGATATATATGTTAGATAGCCAAACGTGATGAAACGTATGAAAAATGCATGTTTACCCGTTAACGGGTAATGAATTGATAAAAGATAGGGTTATGTGAATGATGCACGTGTTGATTGATGAAATGTGATAGATACGTATTTTATAACCATAATAAGTGATATATATGATGTTAGCATAAAATACATGTGAAATATTCATTTGATAAATATATATGTGGGAATACGTGTTAGAATAGTTAAACATGCGAAAAACAAGTAAGAACGTATCCTTACGTTGAAATGATGGTTAAAAATAAAAAATACATAATGTATACGAGTATTATATGTATTTATATGTATTATTATGTATTTATATGAACCCGAGACTTAGAAGTTATTATAAATGTGCCCTAAAGTGAATTGAAACATAAAATGATAAGTATATGAAAGTAGAAGGGCCAAAATGTAAATTGATGAAAAATATATATATAAATATATATTAAATTATACAAATGTATATAAACCTTATCGAATGTATTCTGAGCCCTAAAACTATTAAAATTATGTCCCATAATGTTTTGGTACATAAAATGATAAAGAAATATAAGTATGAGGGGATAAAGTGCAAAATAGTGAAAGATATATATATATATATATATATATATGTATATATATATATATAAAGAAATATATATACGTATGTATACGTATATCATCGAGCGTGTCCCGAGACTTAAAAACTTTTATAAATATGTCCTATAATGTTTTAAAGCATAAAATAACAGTTCGGTAGAAGTCTGGGGGCTAAATTGTAAATATAAAGATGAGGTACCATTTTTGTCATTTCCCAAACTGGGCCGCGGGTCGCGAAGGTCACCTCTCCCCCTGTCGCGATACACGATACTTTGCAGGATCAGAAATGGCCACGAGTTCGACTTTCTCATCACGTTTGATTTGATTTGCTAGCCTTAACGCGTCGTTTTTCTTGATTAGTCACCATAGACACGTAGTAAACCCTCCTGCGCCTCTAATAGCTATAAATAGCGGATCATAACATCGGATTTAACTCACCAATTCACTGATTTCTCTCCTAAAAACCCTAAGAAGAACCGAAACCTTCATCTGTGCAATTCGACCAGCTCGTTCGGAGTTAGAAGCTCAAATTCAGCAGTCAACCATATTTAGGTATGATTAACAATAACCTATCTCAGTTTTTGCTAATTCCATCTCTAAGTATGCTTTTTAAAATTATGTAAAAATTAGGGTTCTCAAGCTTGTTTTGCCAAAATCGGGTGATCGGGTGGGAATTAGGGTCTGAATATTTGTAGGTAATCCTATAATAATGTGTTTTAAGAAAGTCCTAAGTTTATTTCACAATTGAAAAAGATTTGGTAAAGGTTTTGTTAACGGGTCAAAACTAGGGTTTTCGTAACGTTGTTCTGCCCAAAGTGAGTAAACGGTTTTGAACTAAGCTTCGATATTTTAAAGCATATTATAAAATGTTATAATGGATAATACCCTAAGTAGGTTGCAAATAAAAATGATTTTTGGTCAAGAAATGAGAAGAATGGGAAATTAGGGTTTTGAAACATGATTATTTAATATAAAATAATCCGGAGGGTATGGGGACTTGATTTTTGGTATAATACCATGTTTACATATATAATAAGTATATATGAACTTCAAATGGATAAATATTAAAGTATTTAATATACCAAGTTAATCGGATATTTAGAAGTTCGTGCGGACCGGATTAGTGGTATAGTCGCCTGTACACTGGGGTTTCTGGCAAAGCTGGGGTGCCGCATAAATCCCAACTGGGAATTGGCATACCTCACTGGGCGATCCCAGAGTGAGCGTTTACTTATAGGAATGCGCGTCTTCATATTATCGTTAAAAGGAAAGGATACCGCCTAAAGGGCATTTTGGTCATTTGACCTTTAAAAATGAATGAACTTAATAATTGAATATTATTAAGATAATAAGATGTTAAAATAAACATAGGAGTGTTTATTATATTAAATCTTGCGTTAACGCCATACAATACGCGATTAGGTTTAATTGGAAGGCATATCGGAGGTTTTACCTGAATTAACTGCTTAAGAGAATAAGGTGAGTTCTATGAGCCCACTTTCAAATGTTTTAATGTTTTCAGGCTAATATACATGCAATGATATATATATTCAACTGTTTACTTGTAAAGTATTTGAGTTAAATGCTTTTACATGTTTTGTGTTAACACCCATACGTGGAATGTTTTAAAGACCTATAAATGTTTGAGATTATGATTACCTGTTATGAACAACTTTCAGAAGAGTTATAATAAATGGTTATTATAAATAAATATTTTTAAAGGTTTTTAAAGTAAAGGAAATGTTTTGAGTCCAAAATACAAAGGTTATTTAAACGGACTTTTGAGGATGTTTTGAAGAGGTTTTAATCTAAGGAAAGATTGTCTAAGACGAGGGTAAGAGGGGGTTATACAATCCAAGCAGTGGATATAAAGCCACTGGAGTAACGACGGTTGCTCAAGAGGTCGGGGGCGACGACCAACCGAAAGGGACTAAAGTAGTCCCAGAGGTAGACAATGCTTAGTAAAAAGAGGTTTTGCTTATAATGTTTCGTATGACTTTATTATACTTAATGATTATTTGCAAAGATGATGGGTCCTGGAGGCCCAAGGTATTTTAGAGTATTAAATGAGTTTTAATAAGTTAAACGTTTTGGTATAATCATGTTATGCTTTATACCTGTTAAATGTTTATAAAGAAGGGGCCGTTAGGCCCAAATGTTTGAGCTATGTTTTAAAGTATTAAATGATTTTTAATACTGAATGTTTAAATGTTTTGGTATAATCCTGTCATCACTACAAAAAAAAATGTCATTCAGTGGCACACAAAAAATGCCACTAAAAACAAAAAAGTGCCACTAAAAGCCATTTTAGGAATCTGCGGCACAAAAGAAAAGTGCCTCTAAAAGTGGTGACACGAAGGCCTTTCAGTGGCACTTTTCTAATGTGCCACACAATCTTTTAGGCTTTAGTGGCATTTTTTTCTGCCACTGAAATGTTATTATAGTTGTCTATCTATAGTATATTTAGCAGCACTTAATTTTTATGCCCCTAAAAGACTATTACAATCTCTCTCTCTCTCTCTCTCTCTCTCACACACACACACACACACACATATATACACTAATTTTAATTGCACATTACAACAAAAACCACATTATATAGATTATAAAGTATAAAATAAAATATCGATAAAACGATTAGATTGTAAATGTAGATACAAATGTTTACAAAAGTAATTTTAACACTTAAAAATGTTTTATTTTCAAATGTATACACAAATAGTTTGAACATTGAAACGCAGCTATCAATCATCATCAACCATAGAAATGTAAGAAACGTAGCTTCGGAACTCTCGTTGTATCCACCCTGTCATCATCAACCATATAATCAAACATTAGTACAAATTAAAATTCAACCCGTATTATATACGCATTTACAAATTAAAATTAAATTCATGCATGCTATTTTTCTTCTTATGTATCATTATATTCTTTATATATCACTAGATGAACTAATGCGTGTTGCCGCTAGATGGCATTTTGTTTTTTCTTATGCGGGGTGGAGGTGGATTATATAAAATGTAAAAATATTGAAAATTCTAAGAGTATCCAATCATTTATTAGGAAGTTAAGGAATAAACTTGTATCCAACTGAAATTTTGATCAAACATCTCAAATATGCCATTGTGTAAGAATATATTACCTTGAGTGTTTGTGTTTGCACTTTCATCCCTAACACATAGATGGGTAGTACCAGGTTCTCTCTTTGGAGAAATAACATGCTTGTGTCTGCATAAACATTTCTAGCAAACAATTACCAGAAAATAAGATGTAAAGAAGAATACAAATTTTAAAGCACAGTCTAATAAGAAATGATACTATCTAATTTAATGAGCATAAGAAAACAGAGTATAGCATATAAAGTGAAAGTTACATGTAAAGAGTAGCCTGCCGTAAACTATATTTCTAAGAGGCCCAATGTCAGCATCTGAAGAGAAAAAATTTACACTGATTTCTAATCAAATGTAAAAGAATATTGTTTTTTATAATATCTATCAAAAAGTAGGAACATCAAGTGATAAAGAAATTTCCAGAGAAAATTTAGGTAATACCAATACTTAAAAATTCTATAAAACAAACAACTTATAAATAGAAAAACTTTTAAATATGCATAAAATGATAAAAAAAAGTTCACATAATATAACAATGATGACCAGGCCTGTTAAAAAT
The DNA here is from genome assembly GCA_039602395.1 of Deinandra increscens subsp. villosa. Lineage (NCBI taxonomy): Eukaryota > Viridiplantae > Streptophyta > Magnoliopsida > Asterales > Asteraceae > Deinandra > Deinandra increscens. The sequence goes on along the minus strand of JBCNJP010000008.1, from coordinate 43,377,635 downwards.
ATAGCATAAATAACTAAACCAAAATAAGTACATACAATTTAGAAGGAATTTATCTTACTTTCAGCCCATATCAAGCCTCTTCATTAAACAAACCAGTTAACATTCAATTCATCTACCTACAAACAAATGTAAAAGTAAAAGTTAAATTCTATTAAAATTTAACCTATAAAAGAGATTAATAACCAAATATATAACTAAATATTATACCATTTCAATATCAATCAAAGACATTTTTTCAAAACAAAGCATATAATTTCAAAATATTCCATTAAGTCCTAAATTAGAAAAGTAGCAAGGAAAATAGTATCAAAATTAAGCATAAACAACTACAGATTCCCCAAACCTCATCACAAAAGCCAACCTTATAATAATTAAAACAAATATGACAACTTATCAATGCTTAATAGTAGAAACAATAACAAGAAAATGATCACAAATGCAAATAAAAAACATAAAGAAAACCTGTTATCAAACAACCAAAAGAGGTAACCACTCTTTATATACAAACTACGCAACAATTAAAAAGAAAAAAAATCATCATTAGACGAACCAGTCTCCAACTAACTCAATTAACAATGTCAAAATATTAAAACAGAGGTTGGAGAGGAGATATTATGAGGGTGAAGTAGGTTAAGCAAATTAAGTTGCACATAAGTCCATGTGTAATTTATAAACAATTACTGTAATCGGACAACACCATTATGAGACTAACCACACAAAAGAAAAACAATATAATTGATCAACTACAAAAAGTATAAAAAGTAGCAACACATAAGAAAAGGCAAAATTACCTTCGATCACACAAGTTTTAAATTTTGCCCTAATATGAACCGAAGAGGAGAATCCGCAAATGAATTTATGATGTTTAGTAACGTCCGATTTGCTGGTTCCATCTCCTTCTGGATTATCTAAAGAGAATTTTAAATCCTTGTTAGACTCACATTACATTATCATTCATCCATTCAGATCATAACACTTTCTTAGCCCAAAGGCTAATATCACATAGCTTCATATCATATAATCATAAACATCATGTGCATGACTTCCTATGAGTCGATTTCTACAAGTTTTGGCAATTGAAGGTTTGTTTATAACATAACCTTATATATGGCATTAGTTAACATCAATTTACCAATTCAATGTTCATTTAAACATTTTATCAAACACCTTGAGTGCATAACACAAATTAAAAAGATTTTAACCTAGTGACGTTAGGTTTTAGTCCCATACTCATTCAACATGACTTTAAACAATTCCTCATCATCATAAATCATCAATTAGACAATTATAAACCAATAAACACACAACTTCAGTGGATTCTTCATCAGATCTCTAAAATCCCAACCCAAAAACACAAAAATCGTCATCTAGGTTCCAACTTCACGGATCTTGGTGTTTAAGTCTAAATTCACATACTTACATACACTAGCATCACATAAACTTGTACTAACACACTAAATTTTAAAATAACAGCCTTAATCTTCCCAATCAGTCCACAAAATTCGTACCCTAACATGCATAAAGGTAACAATTACTTACTTGACAAGTTCCAACAATTAGATGATGCTCAAACCTCCTAAAATCCGATTTTTATGCATCAAAATCGCAACTTTTGCCCTCTGATTACAGAATTCTCGAATTAGGGCTTGGGAGGGGGTGTAGGTCGAACTTCAGATACGTGAGTCGATCCCCCATCCAAACAAGTATTTTGTATAACTCACTTAGGTTTAATTACATTATTAGCCCTTCAAGTTTCAAATTTAAATGATTCCAAGCACAAATTTTATATTTTCAATTTAACCCAGAACTTCTTCAAAAGTATAACAAAAAATATTAACAAATTAGTTCAAACTCACTTTAATTGTTTTTTTTTCAAAACCAAGATCTAAGGTCTTCAAACCTTATCAAATTGGTTTCTTGTTTTCACTGCAAGTATTTATTCAATCGATTGAAGGTCTTTATTTTTCATTGTATTATATTTTGCAATTGCATATTTGAGTTAAAGTTCATCGTTTTTCAACATTTGGTATTTTTTTCCCTAGTTTATTGGAACTAGATTTAGTGGCATATACTAAAAGCCACAAAAAGATGTGGTATATATTGTGGCACATTTAAATGCCACTAAAACCTTATATTAGTGGCACAATAGCTAAATGCCACTAAAACCCTATATTAGTGGCACAAAAGCTAAATGCCACTATAATTATGTGCCACTAAATGGCATTTTTTGTAGTGTATGTTTTATACCTATTAAATGTCTATAAAGAAAGGGGCTGTTAGGCCCAAATGTTTGATGTAACCTTTCACGGTAAATGTAAAAGTTTTAATACTTAGAACTCACTAGCATAAGCTGACCTTTAAAAACATGTATGTCAGGTATCGGTGATATACCTATTAAATGTTGTTATCTTCCTTACTGTTGTAACTTGTTATATATATAAATGAAAAGTTTTTAATTTCCGCTGCTTAGTTATCTCTGTTGTACCATGTGTTCATGAGTAAATCCGACATGTGACCCCTCCTGGAGCCAAGACTGGGAGTGGGCGTCACAGTATGAGACCCTGTCTACCTATCTGTTAGAAAATGGCTATAAGCGAGGGGTGATTGATCAGACACTGTTCATACGGCACGTGGGCGATGATATGCTACTAGTTCAAGTGTATGTGGATGACATCATCTTCGGATCTACCAATAAGACTCTTTGTCATGAGTTCAATAATTTGATGGAAAAACGATTTGAAATGAGTTCAATGGGGGAACTCACATTTTTCCTAGGGATTGAGGTGAAACAGAACATTGAAGGTATTGTAATCAGTCAGGGAAAGTATGTGAAGGAAATGCTGAAGAAGTTCAAATCTCATGACTCTAAAGGCTTTTTCACTCCTGTCGAGACTCGAGTCAAACTCCATGCAGATCTTGAAGGTGAATGTGTTGATGAACACTTGTATAGATCAATGATCGGGTCACTCATGTACCTGACGGCCTGTCGTCCCGACATCATGTTTGATGTCTCTGCTCAATATTCCAATCTAAACCGAAACAGTCACACTTGACGGCCGTAAAACGAATTTTCAGATACCTGAAGTCCAATCCAAAGAGAGGGCTTTGGTATCCCAAGGATGAGCTCTTTGATCTAAGAGGCTTCTCGGATAGTGATTACGGGGGTTACAACATGGATCGAAAGTCAACCACCAGAGGAGCCTAAGTCTTAGGGAATCGATTGGTTTCGTGGCAAAGTAAGAAACAGTCAACTGTCTCGACCTCACCTACTGAAGCGGAATACATTGCTGCAGCTTCTTTTTGTTCTCAAGTTCTCTAGATCCAGAATCAGCTTCTGGGCTACGGTTTGAATTTCATGTCCACCCTTATTAACATTGATAATACTGCTGCCATGTTCATTGTTAATAACCATGTTCAGCACTCTAAGACAAAACACATAGAGATTAGACATCACTTTATTAGGGACTGTTACGAGAAAAAGTTTATCACCTTAGTTCATGTTTCCTCTGAGAATCAACTTGCATATCTCTTTACCAAGGGATCTGATGTTTCTAGGTTTAACTCCTTAGTTCAATCAGTAGGAATGATCAACTTTGAGTAAGCTCATCTTAAGGTTCATGTTAAGATAGTGCCTTAGTCTTAGGTTGTGTCGTTTTAGAGATATCGTATTTGTTCACTTCCTGGCCTTACAATAATTCGTTACTGAAAACACAAAAAAAAATTATTCGTTTTTCAATCTTCCAGACCTCAATTGAAAAGCCAAAAAGATTTTACCTTAAAACTTTCTCCATAAAATACAAAAAGATTTTATTTTAAGTCTCTTTGAGTCTTGTTGAAATTTTGGTTAACATGTCCACACAATCAATAAAATATTTCATAAAGTCTTACTCAAAATTTCTAGAAAATACCAAAATTATTTTACTTTATTTTGTTTTATTTTATTTTTACGTCTTTGTGTCAGTCGGCCATGCCTAAACCGACTCACGGTTGGAGAAATGAGAAAAGTTACAAAAATTTGCAAAATTAAATAAAAGAAATCACTAAAATTAGAATCGGGTCATTTCCAACAACTTTTATGAAGGCACTTGTTGGATACCTGATGAAAAACTCAAAATCTTGAAATTTTAGTGATATTTTAATAAATATTGGAAATATGAGAAAATTGCAAAAATTTGCAAATTAAATAAAGATCACTAAAAATAGATTCGAGTAATTCCCAAAAAAAATTGTAAAGCACTTGATGGGTACTTGATGATAAGCACTAAAATTTTGCAATTTTACAGTGGTTCAATAAACTTTAAAAAATCAGAAATTTTTGGTTTTAGGTTGGGCAAACTATGAGGAATATGATATAATTCTGGTCTTATGATCTGACCATAGGAAATGATCCAATCGATCAGTGACTCTATCATTTGAGGTGTCGGTAGGCTCAGCAAACTAAGAAATAGGCATATTCCGTGATTATACACTTAAAAGCATGAAATTGAGGACCTTATGTCAAAACAATTGCTAAAATCCTCTTTAAATTAGCTTAAGTCTAAGCTAAGTAAGTCAACCAACACACTCGAGTATTTCTTTTGCGGAAAGTGCTGATCTCAAACCACTCAATAAGTGTGAATCATCACACAACCATCAATAAGTGAGAAACATCTCACATCCATCCAATGACCGTGACACATCTACTAAGGAAACTCTGTCCTTGTGTTCACGCGTCTCATTATTATCATTCAAATATTTTGTGACACATCTACTGAGGAAACTCTGACCTTGTGTTCACGCAAATAAAAAAGATGCATCTATTTTGAAATCAGTACTTACCTCTAAAGAAATAGGGGGAAGAAATTCCATATGTGTGTTGTGCATGTCTGAAGTGCTAAATAGACAAAGCTATGATAACTGTTGACTTAGTGGAATAAAAGGTCAATACAATCTTCATCAAACAGGACTAAAACATGATAACTTACATCACAATGATTCTGCTGAAAATTGCCTTGCTTGAGCTTAGGTGGATAACAATACCGACAATCTGACTTAGGTTACTGAATCTGTGAGGTGATTTGATTTGTAAGAGTCTATGATCATGTAATTGACCGGTTTGATTCCTAACATAGCCCAACCATCACCGAATAAAAATATACAAATTTAAGCAAATAACTAGAAATGTAAGTACTATGCTTTGACATAACCAAATTTGTGATAAAATGTGAATTTGGGTGCTTTGTGCTTAAAAACATCAAGTTTGTGAGAATCAAGTCAAATTTGAGGTATATTTGCTGGTTTAAGTCAAAATCAACCGTTTGGCATGTTCTGGGCTGGCATGACTCAATTTCATATGTTTAATAAGGTTTAGTCAAATTTGAAATTTTTTTGAGAATTTTTGAAAGTTTTCTGAGTCAATGTGTTGTTATTGACAATTTCATGCACTTAGAAATTTTTTTCCTTAATTCCAAAATTGACCTTGGTCTTTTCATCAAAATCTCAACAATACACCATGCTAAGGCGTATGCTTTCAGTATGAATGTTGGTTGTGATTCCGGATAGGTCTGTCATTTGACTTCAATCAAATTTTTACAATCTTAATATTTTTATTTTATTTTATTGCTGTTGGCGATCTCAAGCTGTCTGCAACTTTTTGCCTTGGTGATTTCATAAGACCAAAATTTTGGTCTTGGCGATTTGCCTTGGCGATTTCATAAGACCAAGAGGTTGGTGTTGGCGATTTCGCCTAAAATTCTTGGCAAGCTCGAGGTTCCCTTGGCGATTTCGATTAAATCAGTTGGGCTTGGCAATCTCGTGCTACACTTAGCGATTTTGTTGTGGGCTTAACTTAGCGATTTCACAAGACCAAGTCTCGGTCTTGACGATTTCGTTTAAGCCTTGGCGACTTCGACTTGGCTTTAGCGATCTCGTCCGTAGCTAAGTTCCTGGCGATCTCGTGCTCTCTGTCTCAACTCTAAAAAATTTCAATAAAACCCTTGGTTATTCGACCTCGCAAATATAAAAGAGAAAGGCCCCTTTTGTTTTCATTTCACTCGTTCAAAAACATTGACCGCTCTCCCTCTCTCTCTCTCTCTTCAAACCACCTGTGTACCAGATCCACTCACCTCCAACTCCGATTTTTTCACCAATCGACATCTCCAATCTGTTATTCTTGCAACTAGGGTTGGCGCGCACACCCTTCTCACATTTACAGGTTCAATTTCATCATTTGATTAGGGTTGTTTGGAGTTTATGTTTTCGGTTGTGGATTTTGAGCCCGACGGCTCACTGAAGTCTGTTTAGGATTCTTTTTTTGATTTCATAGATTAGAAACTCCTTCCTACTTGTAATCACTTCCAAACACGACCTTGAGGTAATTAATTCCTATTTCTTCTATCAAAGTTGTGTTTTGGTTTGATCTTGAATAGGGGCCACCTCTGTTAATAAGAGATTTAGATTTGGGGTTTATGATTTGTGTAGTTTGGATTCAAAATCAGTTGAGAATGATAACAGTGATATAAACTCGATGATTGATTGAAATTTATTGCTAGTTCTATGCTATTTATTTGAAATTGATCATCTAGCTTTGATATCAATAACCCACTGTCTCTCTCAATTTATGTGAATTCTCAATTGTGAATGAGATGGTTTGGACAATAATGTTTCTAAAACTCCAATGTGATGCATTAGAATGATTCTAAATGCATTTTAGGTCTTAAGTGCTACAAAATTCGAAGCTAAAATAGAAAATGTCAACATTTGACTCGTTTGGAAATAATTTGGACTTTTGGAACCAACTTAGTCAAAATTTTAAGTTTTTGAAATGAAACAAAAACAAAGAGTTTTGTGATCGGTTTAAGTCTTAAATAAGACAGAATTAGGTTGTAACTCATCATTTAGATCAAACAATAGCATTTTTGACAAAATTTGTCCGTTTAACCTATCTGGACTTTAATGAGACTAAACTCTCTCCAATAAGAGTCAAATGACTCCAATAACTTGATAAATGGAATCATTGACATAAAGTGGTAATGCTTGATGCTTTTGTGATTGTTTTAAGAATAAGATTGACCAAATTGACAACATAGAAGCTACTTTTGACCATTTTAGACTGATTCCATCTTTCATTTAAATTTCACTGGATATGTTGCTATGATTGGATGAAATAAGTCAAGTTTTGGACTTTAATTTGTCTAGCATAGATTTAAACTCTATATAGTTAAATCTGCAATGTTTGACTAGTTTTAACTTAGTTTTTGGCAATTGCATGCATAGTTGACTTTTTAGGTCAAACCTTGTAAAATTCACTCTTGTTTGTTGAATTTGACCCTAGTTGGGCTGTGTGTGGCTATCAAATGTTTGTTTAACAAACTTAGCCTGATTTAATAACATATTTTTGTCCAGAAACATTACAAGACCTTCTTGTCTCTTAAATTGATCTTAGCTCAAAGTAGATCATCAAAGAGGTATTCTTGACATACAACTATTAAGCTACACAGGGGTTATTCATTAAACTCATTCAATTAGTTTGAATCACATTAGTGAAACTCTAATCAATTTATGATTGATCACAAACATGATTAAGCTTTGAACCAATTGATTTCTTGAAATATCTCAATTAGATCTTAGCAAACTTTAGATCTTCTTCGAGGTATGTCTTCTGATCTGCAATAAATTATTGAAAGAGTGACTTTTTTCCATTCTGGATTGATTGTTTTACTTACTGGTTTTGAAATAATTCAATAAATTTCATGAAATATGACTTAGCATGCTAATTTTTGCAATTCTGAGTAAGGACTATTCTCTACTTGCTTTAATGAAATGATGTGCATATTATATTTTACATGATTGTGTTTAGAACTATTTAAGCTTATGCCATAATTATATTTTATTCTACATTATTGGTCAGGTTTGGAACTATTTAAGCTTATGTCACAATTATATGAGAATTAATGAAGCTAGGTTATGATTTTTAGGACTAATTGCACCTATTTGGATCTGACCTTGATGTTGATGCTCATATTTGATACTATATGCTTCTTGTTCCCTTACTTGACTCTGTTTGACTTCGGTTATGTGGTTTAAGTATGTCAAAACTGTTGGTTTTACAGTGGGATCCGGGTTACCGAATTTAAATTTTATTAAAACCGATTTTTTTCGTAAATCCTTGTGTCCTTGACTAAATGTCATTTTTGAATGCTTTAGAACAAACAATTTTTATCACACATTTAAAACTATCACAAAAGTCACGTATGGATTTACTTGTCAATGAACCGTCGTTTAGGCTATGTTCCGCATGTTCGATCACACACTTACGTATGTAAATTCATTAGGTGCAAGACTCGAAGTCTTACTAAATTGTAGTAGCGCACCCTAAGGTAAGTTACACAACCTTTTACGTTACGTCCAGGTTTGGACAATAACACACGCAAACACGTTACACCCGGGTTAGTGTGATAAGACGACAACTATTATGTATGATTAAAGTAGAAATCTAGTTTATATCACATGTTCACGTAAAATGTTTTATCTTTCAGTCCTTTCTTTATCAAACTGTTAATAGCAAATAGCGAGGGGATATTGGGTAGTACTACTGGGGTCTGACAAACCCCACTCAGCGGGCACGAGATGAACCACCCGAATGGCGGTCGGACTGAGGACAATGTCAGCCTAACTTACCGTGATCAAGTAGACAGGGGGAAGGCAAAAACATGAAATGATGAAATCCTACACTTTTTAGTTAGCTTCGGTTGCGAACTTAAGTGACATGAACTTTGGCTCGCTACCTACGATATGGTTTGTACTTGTAATATACATGCTTACATACGAATAAAGACTATTGTATTCGTACTGCATACTTATTCTAGTTATACATATGTGCTTATGTGATTTTTGGGCACGTACGTTGGCTAAAACCCTTTTTGTTTTCGGAACTTGTCTTTAACCTTTTCAAACTTAAATTTAAACTGATTGTTTACTTAATGGGCGCTTGTTATGCGCGACATTACTTTGATATGCTTCCGCTGGATTTTAAAACTCTGGTTTTGGATATTTTCCACTATGGAAATATATTTACAGTTTGAACCCTTAACTTATGTTTGATGTAACTAATGACTCGGGTCCTGGTCTGGATCACACCCCACACAGTTAAACTCCGTTAGTGGAAATTGGGGGTGTGACCGATTGGTATCAGAGCCCTTGGTTACAGAGAACTGGAATTTAAAAAAATTCTAAACTGTAACTCTTTTGAACATTAGTTACAAAATTCTCAAAAACATTTTCTTTTCGCGTGCCAAAGATCGATTACTCACATTAGTTTGTTTTTCTTTTGTTTGTGCCTGTCTGGGTTCTGGCAGTATGGCACCACACGACAACACGAGGGGTAAGGGAAAGAAAGTTGCAAACGGTCAGTCATCATCCTCCAACCAGCAAGGCCGTGAGCCTGAGCAGCCTAAGTACACTACTATGGACTTCCATCGGGAACAACACCTACATGCTGATAGGTGCGCACCGGGCGATTTTAGCTGGCTGAGCCCGACGATATACCGGGCAGGGTCGATCTACACTTTGTTTTGCAGCGGTCATTGTGGGACGGCTAGCGGCTTATGACGACACCCTTGGAAAACCCAAGCACAATTCCATCAGCAATCGCACCCGCGATAGGGAACTCGAGCGAGTGCGGTATGAACAGAAGGAGAGAGATACATACCACTACAACTTGGCCCAAGGGGTAATGGGTATCCGTAACACGGTCACTAAGCTTGAGTCGCGACCCAATCCAGCAGATTTAGAGCATGGATTGCATCAAGCGCAACATCAGATCGTTGAGCTTCAACATTCCAACGCGACACTTGCGGCGCATGTCGCCACCCTCCAAGCCCAAATGGCAACCCTGGTAGGTTCAAGGTTCTCCTTTTTAGGAAGAAGTGGAGGAACCCTTCGAAGAAGAACCTTTTGAGGAGGAGCCTCAAGAGGACATGGAGGAAGAACTAGATGTTATTGATCCTTGATCTAATCTGTCTTCTTTATCTTTTATTTTGTTACTTCGAATAAATTTGACTGGGTGTTCATTTTATTTTGAATCTTTTCAAATACTGAGATGCATTATGGTTGGATTTTAAAGTTTTTAATGGATATTACATCTTTACTTTTCCAATGTGTTTCTAAAAATTATGTAGTGTGATGGATGGATGCATGGATAATTGTTTAGTACTTAATGAAATTAATATTGGATATATTAATCATTTGATTGTATGCGTGCTAACGTATATAAGGGAATTGATATTGGGTATATTAATCATTGGAATGATTTGCATGGAAAACGGAATCATGGCTAAACACCTCACAACAGCTCAGATCCAAGCTTTGATAAATGAAAACGTTGCGGCAGCACTCACTGCGGCTCAAGCACAAGGAAACAATAACGGTGGTAAGTAAAACAGACGAAAAGTTGACTACATTTTTTTCCTCACTCTCTAAAATTATTTTCTAAAAGAATTTCATGAAACAATTCCAGGTCCAGCTCTGTGCACCTTCAAAACTTACATGGATTGTAAGCCGCTCACATTCAAGGGTGATGAAGGAGCCGTGGGTCTGTTGTGGTGGCTCGAGAAATCGGAAAAGGTATTCTCAATCTGCAAATGCCCAGTTGCGAATCGGGTCAATTTCACAACCGCTACACTCGAGGGAGCTACCCTCACATGGTGGAACGCGCAAATCAAAATGCTAGGGCTCAACGCAGCGAATGCTATGACTTGGTAGGAATTGAAGGATGCCATCATTGAGGAGTACTATCCTCACGACCAAGTCATAAGGTTGGAAATCGAGTTCCAAAACTCGAAAATGGTAGGTTCTAAGGTTGAAGAGTACACCGCTCGCTACCACGAGTACGAGGTGCTATGTTCTACGATGGTTGATGCTGATTTCAAAAGGATAGAAAGGTACGTGGATGGGTTAGCTCCACAAATCAAGGGGATGGTTACTGCCTCAAACCCTGCAAATGTGCAAAATTCTATCAGGTTGGCCCATAAGCTGACTGACTAAGCCATAGAGCATGGAACTTTGCCACCCAGGAAGGTCCCCAAGGCTGCCCTAGATGGGAAAAGAAAGAGAGAGGACGACTCCAGTAACAACAACAACAACAACAACAACAACAACAGAAGTGGAAACAACACTGGGAGGTCCTCCAACTCTCACAATCAAAACAAGAGGTATAACAACTCCAGGGTGACTACAACAACAGCAATGCCAACAATGGAGGCGGTAACCAGAACCACCATTGTGGTAGCAATCAAAATTACAATGGGTACCAGAGACGATCACCTTTCTGTAACGGTGCAACTAACACCACAATGGGGCCTTCAAGAAACTCACTTGTGAGCATTGTGGTAAAGGGTCCATGAGGTATGATGTGTTGCAAACACATCCGGTTTTCCTAAGTCTTTTGTTATGTATTTGAGTCTAATTGAGTCGGTTTTCATTAGTTTTGGTTGATTTTAGTTAAGTTAGTGTCTTTGAGTCTTTTATTCGTGTTTTTATGAGTATTGTAGGTTTGTAATAAAGTCTCGAGGCCACGAGAGAAAGTTGGAAAGAATTAAAGAAAATAAAGGACAAGTGCTGAACAAGAAGTCCCAGGCGTATCGCCTAGGACTGGATTGTGTCTAAGCGATACGCGCGGAGTGGCTGGTCAACGAAAGTCAAAGTCGGTTCCGCCCGACTAAATTGTCGTGTAATGAGCACCAGGCATATCGCCTGGTGGGAATCCATTAGCAAGCGATACGCTTGCCGCCTAATAACCCGCAAAAAAGGGTTTCGGCATATAAATTCGATTTTAAGGGTTTCAATTGGCATTCTTCGACTAGCAGGCGGCAGGAGAGCGAACAGAGGCGATTTCCAGAGGCGAGAAGGGGCTGGAACAAGTGGAGATCATCGGAGAATCACAATTCAACAACCATCTTTAAATCCGGTTCTTCGATTTATCTTTTGTTTTGCGTTTACTTAATCTAGTATCATGTGTTACTCAAAGATTTCAGTTTATTCCTGTGACTTTGCTGTGAACATGGTGGTTGGCTAAGTAATTCGTCACCACCTAGACCATTATGACTATTGTTTGATGTTTACGACTTTAATTCGGTTTTAGTTATCTGATTGATGTTTGATAGTCTTTTCAATTCCATTAATTTGCTGTGATGATGCGTTTATATACTTGATCTAGATTGTTAGTTATTGATTGGACCTTGCTTTGCTTGCGGATGTCTTCCGGTTTGGGTAAAGTAGTTAGCTTGTAGGTTATTCTTGCATTTTAACATAATTGCTTAATTGTGGTTATAGGTCTAGTTAATATTTGATGATTTGGATCTTGTGTGTTGCTAGCTAAATAGACTTAAAAGGGTGATAGCTATTAGGTAGTCGGGTTGGTTAATTGCTTAGGATCGAATTGTCCCAAAAGGAAATTTCCTAGGTCAATTGTCTAGCTTTCTATTCTGAATCATTGCAGTTTGTTAGTGGTAGCTCCGGTTAGCCTAAGGTGCCTTAGATTAGATTCGAGGGTGTTTAGGTTTAGCTGAAGTAGGAAGTACCCAAAAGGTGAACTCTTGTCCGAGCGTAGGATTATCTGTTAGGAAGGACTTAAAAGGTGAACTAACCGCCATCAGGATTTCTTTAACCGAGTTGAGTAGTGAGTGTTAAATAAGAGTCTAGGTCTAGGTGGTGCCTCTTTCTCATCTGAAGTTCCCCGAAATTTCCTGCTTTCGTTTGTTTGCTCGTTGTTTAGTTAAAGTTAGTTAAATCAATCTCAATTCAAAAATCCAAATTACTCAGTATTTCCATTTTCTAGGTCTAGGTTAATTCTTGTTTTCATAGTGTCCTAGGTTCGATATTCCGGGCTTTCCTTAGCTTAGCTACAATCCGACAGGTACACTTGCCTTAGGGTTCGGTCTAGTTTAGGTATTTTCGGTAAAATTAGGTGTGTCTAGGTCTAGGAATAGGTCTAGGATTAGTTAGTACTTTAGAGTCGTTCCGAACACATCAAGTTTTTGGCGCCGTTGCCGGGGACACTTGGCAATTGCAAGATTAACTTAGGTCGTCGTTAGGAAATTTTAGTCTTTTCGGTTTTTCCGTGTCTAGAGTCTTAGGATTTCCGCTTTTGAGTCTAGTTTTTATTTTTTTTAAATTTTTTTTAGGTTCAATTTTTTCTTTTAGTTTACTTGAGTCAGTTTCCCCATTTTATGCCACACACCCGTTCACGAGGTCCTCCTGAGCTGTCGTCATTTTCTGATCCCGACGCGGATATTCGTGAACGGTTTCGCCTTCTTCGCACGGAGCTCGAAGCTTTCATCATTTCCACCGCTCATTCCAAACCATCTTCTTCCACACAAATCGCACGCGACACCAAACCCATTCCATTCCCCGATCTGCCATCCATGGCGGCACGTCGCATCGTCCACGAGCAGGCCAGCGCCGGAGTCACCGAGGCCCGGTTTGCCATTGCTCAACCCAACATTGCCAACACCGCGAATTGGCAAGTTCCGTCCCACGTCATCAACGCTTTGACGCATTCCATTCAGTTTCATGGACGTGAGGACGAAGATGCACCGACGCATATCTCGCGCTTCACTCGAATTTGCAACACGTTCGGACTCACGGGAGTCGCGAACGAAATCATTTATCTGCGTCTGTTCCCATTCTCCCTTACGTCTCGAGCCGCCGAGTGGCTTGAGACGCTTCCACCAAATTCGATCGCCACCTGGGACGATCTGACTGCTAAATTCCTGAAGAAATATCATCCTCCAGCCAAGGCTGCGCGTACTCGGGAGGAAATTCACAGCTTTCGCATGGATCCCGACGAGCCTTATTCTGTAGCTTACGAACGATTTAACACTCTCCTGAGCAAATGTCCGCAACACGGGTTGACGGACTGGGTGATCATTGAGAAGTTCTACAACGGACTTCCTTACTCTGTTCAGAAAGAGTTCAACATTTCGGCTGGAGGACATATGATGGAGAAGCTCACTGTTAACGAATGCAAATCACTTTTTGAGAGCTTCGCACTTGCTGAACAGCAGGCACCCGGAGGCCGGAGAGCTACCTTGGCCCCGACTAGATCACTCACACCATCTACATCTACCCGGGGAGTCAATCACATTGGCTCAGAAACCATGCCACCTAGGGAGTTAGAGAATATTTATAAAGCTTTAGAAGAAATCAAACTCCATATCAAAGCCAAATGTGAGCTGTGTAGAGGCACTCATGACACTCGAGACTGCCCGCTTGCTCCCGCTGAGTAGGTGGACTACATTGGAAACCGAAACCAGTTCGGTAATTCTTTCCAGTCTGGGTGGAGGAGTGGCCAGAATTCAGGATGGCGAGAGGGAGGTAACCCACCTGGTTTTCCACCGAGGAATAACTATGGTGGAGGAGATGACGGGGCTGGTTTTAAGGAGATCAGAGAGCTTATTGCTAACCAGACCCAGATACTGCAGCAGATTGTGGTGAGAGATGAAGGAACACAGAAGAAGCTAGCTGAGCATGACACGTTACTGAGAAATCAACAAGCTTCGTTCCTGGATTTGCAGAGGTCGGTGGGAGATATCGCGAAGCAACTAAAGGAACTTAATTCCCGTGGAGGTCAATTTTCTGGTAGTACTTACAAAAATCCCAATGCTAATGTCAATGCCATCACTACTAGGAGCGGGATAGTCGTTCAGAGTCCGTCACCGGCGGTTATGGATGAGGAGCCGGTTGATGAGGAGATAGTGTTAGAGATGCCTGACGAGAGGGTGCATGAGAGCGTTACGCCAGCAAGTACCGCACCAAACGTCGAGGTTGAGGGAGTGAAGAGATCATCGGTTGGAGAGAAGCCGCTGAAGTGGGAGGCGGTGAGAGAGAAGAAAAGAGTTCGTTTTGCGTCTCATCCGATCACGGCCAATGATTTGAAGCAGGTGCCATATCCTGAGAGGTTGGTTCAACAAAAGAATGCGCGTGAATATGGGCAGTTTTTAGAGCTTCTTAAGCAACTTAGGATTACATTACCTTTCACTGATGTTATAAAATAAATGCCTAAGTATGCTAAATTTTTAAAAGACGTGTTAACAAATAAAAAGAAGCTTGAAGCTTTATCTGATGTTACACTTGATGCCCAATGCTCTGCAATAGTACAGAATAAATTGCCTGAGAAACTTACTGATTCTGGTACCTTTACAATTCCTTGCTCTTTTGGTGATTCTTCTGTTACTTGTGCTTTAGCTGATCTAGGTGCTTCTATTAATGTTATGCCATATTCTGTTTTCATGCACCTAGGATTAGGCGATTTAGAGCCGACTAGGATGACAATTTCTTTAGCTGATAGGTCGGTTGTTAGGCCCAAAGGAATAGTGGAAAATGTTCTTGTTCAAGTTGATAAATTTTTGTTCCCTATAGACTTTGTGGTAGTTGACAGTGCATATGATGCTAGTTGCCCTTTGATTTTAGGTAGGCCTTTCCTTAGGACTACCCGGGCGTTAGTTGATGTTTTTGCGGGAACCATCACTCTGAGGGTTGAGGATGAGTCGGTTGAGTTTAAGGTTGGTAGGTCGAATGACAAGAACAACGAGTCCGTGTACTTTCTAGGATCTTTCATGTCTATGGTGGATAGTTGTGTTAGTTATGTCACTAGTGAGGATTTGGTAGTTGGGAATAGGTTGGAAGGTGAACCGATAGTTGAGGATAAGTGTGGGGAAGATCCCGGGGGACTAGATGAGCTAATTGATAAGAATGAGCATTTTGACCCGTTAGTAGAACCCGGAGATGAGTTAGTGGTTGGAGAATGTTTGGTAGTTGAGAATGGTTGTAGGAGAGCCACAATTGGTGACATAGGTGAGTTCGATGATAGGATTGTGCTTAATCCAAGTGTGGGGAGGTTAGTTTTGCTTGTTAGTGAAAATGACCCGGAGTTGAGTTTTCTAGAAAAAGTTAAGTTTCTTCCGAGTCGGTACAAGCATTGGAAGGTTAAACAATTGTTTCATTTGCTAAAGTTAGTTGCTTTATGGGTTAAGAAGTTAGTTAGTAGTTGTGTTGATAGGAACCGGGTGAAAGCCGGTAGTTTTGTGACTAGAGATGTGAAATCGAAGCCTCCGGATGGTTTGGGAGGTTGTTTTCATGATTTGTGCTAATTGATGCAGTGCCCGGTTTGTATAGTATTGTATTTGTGTTTTTAATTTTCTGCAATTTTTATTTTTCGTGCACTTTGCGTCTTTTCGTTTTGTGTTTTTAGTGTTTGCAGGTGATTCTGGAGATTCGGAAATTGGCAGATGTGAGTTGTGCAGGTCAAAAGTGCAGGTTTTTGCTGAGAATTTCGACAATAGGCCTGCTGTGGAGAAAAGAGATAGAAAATTTTTTGGGTCAAATTTCAAAAATTCTCTGGAAATTGCGTTCCAGGCGTATCGCCTGGAGGTTGGTTGGTTATAGGCGATACGCCTGAAGGTTAAGAAGAGGCCGGAGGTTTGCAGTTCCAGGCGTATCGCCTGGGAGATGCATTGATGTAGGCGATACGCCTGGAGGAGGTAAGTCAGAAAAAATTTCAATTTACAATTTTTATTATTTCTATTTACCGGATTTGCGGTGGTTCGTTTGCGATCGATGTGCTGAGTCTCTGGAGTTTCAGGTGAACACGTTTCAACTTGTTTTATTTTTTTATTTTTAGTGTGTTTATTTTTATTCTGCTTTATTTTTGTTCCATTCCACATTGAGGGCAATGTGTGATTCAAGTGTGGGGATGGGATACTGTCGTATTGAGTCTTTTATTTTTAGTGTG
>JBCNJP010000008.1:43333649-43360367 GCA_039602395.1 Deinandra increscens subsp. villosa | reverse complement strand
TAATTTGTCTTGTTTTCTTGAGTTATATTTTTTATTGTAATAAATATTTATGTTATATGAAACGGGTTGATTAAGAATATCACAAAATTAAATAGTGTTGTGTGCATCTGGACAATCATTGCGTCCCGACATCTTCCGCCGTCATATGGGGTGTGACAGATTGGTATCAGAGACTCTGCTATAGAGATCTAGGTTATTAGAACCGGCTTGACCTAGACTTATCCCTTAGGTATCCTGCATGAGTGCCTCATGCATAACATGCTTATATAATTTATATGTCATATAATTTCTTATTAATTATGCCTATTTCAATTGTCGCCTTATCGATTAGCACACACGTATACACAAATCACTTGAGGCTTCCTAGCCTCTTTCCTTAGAAATGGTGCCTTACGTACCATCTAGAATGTTGATTTTCGATTTTATGATCTCGTAAGACATGTTGCCTTAGTGATTGACATGTAGTAACTGGTAGGGTGGAAGCACCGGTAGTCGGGATCTCTGACTAGAAAAGCATTGCGTACAAGTTCAAATTGACGGACCCGGACGCTCACCTAGGACGCATCGATGAGAGTGTCGGAACCTATTAGGCTAAAGCATGTCAAACACTAGGATCTTACTCTGATCAGTCAAGGTTGTAGTTTCCCACTCGGGAAACGAGGGCCATTCCGTGTGTTTTTCAAAATTCATTCGATTTCGTGTTTTACGCGTTGTATGTAAATTTTCAATAACCTATGATAATCGGAGTTACACCACCTCACTGTCACATGAGTTTTACACTTAACTTTTTTTTGTCCTAAATGGATTTCAGCCTAATTTCTCGTTTTATATGTCAATGATGTCGCGATTTTCTCTTATGATCCTCGGTATCCTATGATTTATTGTATTTAATTATCTCATGATTTTAATTCGGCCACTCACCTTAAAGTACCCATTGTCTCCTGGTTATTTTTCGTTCTTTTCTCAGCATGGACCGTCGTACTCGTCGCCGCAACCATCAAGTGGCTCACGAAGTTGTACGCCAAGTGACAGTTGTCCTTCCTGATCTAATCCAGCAAGCTCTCAATGCCAATGCCACCCTTGCAAAACCCGTCTGTTCTTCCAAACGCTGTAGGGAATGTGACCCTTCTAAGTGGAAGGACTCTGGAAACCCTACCGATCTAACACAAGGAAACTCGGGTGCTGGGTCTTCCTCTGCCAGAGCTAGTAAAAGGAAGAGAAGGGCTAAATTTACTGCTAGGGAAACAACTCCTGTTTCCCCATTAGATGTTGCTATCCCTGCTCCCCCTGTCACTCAAGGTCTCCCCGTTGCGCTGAAAGCTAAGAAGCCCTATGCTGGGCATCACCCTTCCTACAGTCGGTGCAATCGTCACCACCCTACCCACATTCTATGTTGGCAATGCACAAATTGTGGCCTTTTCGGTCATCATGTGGGTATCTGCCGTGGGTCCAGCCATCTCTGGAGCACCAGTCACCAGCTAGCTTAAGCTCAGCCTCAAATGTTTTAACATGTGATGCCTATGTCGGCTCAAGCCTTTGTTTTTCGCTAGACTGCCTTTGTCTCCACCTATGATTGCTATTACTATGGTGCCCCGGATCATATTCTTCTGGCGCATCCACTTTTAGCTACCAATAACATTGTCGTTAACGACAATGATGTCCGTGGACCCCATGCTGGATCTTCCCATTCGGATGTTGTTTGATGAGCCTCATGTTAATGTTTTGTAATCGTCTGAAATCGTCGACAATCTATGTAGTCTTTTACTTTATTTTATTGATGTTTGAAGCCTTATTGTTCCATGTCTTTTATGCGCTTCTATACCCAAACATGTGTTGTCTCGTTTGGATTTCTGAATCGTTTGTTCCTTGTACCATCCTTTTTGTTGTGTGTGCGCGGGGTAAATTCTCATTGATGGGTTCGCAAGTTTACAGGTTGTGTGGTTACGGGATTACATGCATACATGTAAACAAGTGGACACGTAAGCGGGTTATGATCCTATGCACACATGACTCTCCTGTGTTGTTAAAATTTTTAAGTTAACCGTTTTAAATGCCCCCTTTTTGTTATATATCATGTATTCTCTAGGTATGTGTCTCGGGTAGTCTACCCATTTGAAAATCTATGAGTTTACAAGTCCACATGTTTACGGGATTACATGTGTATGAGTTTATGACTTTACTGCCTTTCCAGTAGATAACCTTATACACGTACCGGTATCAAATTTATTCGTTCAAAGTTTGGTCTTCATGACCATTGAGTTATGTCTGCTTCGCGATTTAACTCGTTGATGTTCGTTCTTCAGCATTGTTCACCGTTAGCACTTCCAGATCCTTTCCCTCTTATCTCAGCGTACCTTCGAAGTTTGAATTCAGTTATTAGTAAGAATTAGTATGCTTTAAGGAAATCATTTATATCTCGCCCTCAGGTCCCGACAATCCTCAACGATAAACCAGTCTGTGGGCTTCGGTCCACAATTACTTGCGTATGGAGCGTATGCATCTAGGACCCAAAATTGTGGAAGTTCATCGTAATGAAATGGGAATCGGAGACATCCGAAGACACATTGGGTCTTCCTCCCATTCACCAAATCAACTTTCACATTGCCTTTATGTCGTGCGAATCCAGTTACCTGTCACCTTATCATCTCTAACCCTTGGGAATTGTTCGCTTCTGCGTGATTATTTCCCCTTTGTGGTTTTTATCTCGTCCATTGTGGTAATCCTCTTTAATCTGTGCATTTCATGTGTCACGGCTTTTATTCGTGTCAAGATCTCTTTTTCTAATTCGCGGTAGTGTCTGGTTCCGAATTCATGCTTCGGCCGGCGCTTCGTGGTCCTTTTTTCCAAATTAGTGATCGCCCTCATAGGTGATATATGAATTTGATCACTTCTCATCCTTGATCTCTATCATGGGGAAAACTCGTTTGTATTTAGCCAAGAGACTCAGGGGTGATCGGCTAGTTAGGTTCATGAACACGGCTCTTGATTAATTCAATAGTCAGTTTATGTAATTGATCCTTGCCGTGTCATCCCCAGATTTGCCTGGCATTGCTCTACCATTGACTCATAATTCTAATTTCAGACTCAATATCCATCATTTTATGGATTCGATCCTTCGATTCGACTTCTGATAGTTGCATGACTTTGATAATTGTTTTGGTTATGGCTCTGCCCCTCTTCACCCTATCGTTATGTAACCGCTTGTTGGTTCGTTAATTTATTTCATCGAGTGTATCATTTAATTCTAAATTTGTGGCCTCATCTGAAGGGTACTATGGGTGGATGTGATTAGTAATCGCTATTAATTAAATTATTCTTCATTTCAAGATATGTTTATATCATCAGATTTCTTGCATTTCAAGTTATGTTTTTCGATTTATGTTATCAAGATTCTCGCATTTTAAGTTATGTTATATGGTCCATGTTATTGAGTTCATGTATTTCGAGTCATGATAGTCGATTTACATTATCGGACTCATTTACTTCGAGTTATGCTATTCGATTCGTGTTATCGGGCTCATGTATTTCGAGTCATGCTATTCGATTCATGCTATTGGGCTCATGCATTACAAGTCATGCTATTCGATTCATGTTATTGCTATCCAATTTATATCATCGGGTACATGAATTTCGAGTCGTGTGGTTCGGTTCATGCTATCGATGTGTGTATTTCGAAGCATGTTGTTTGGTTCATGTTATCGGTACATGAATTTCGAGACATGTTGTTCGGTTCACATTATCGATACATGTATTGCGAGACATGCTGTTTGATTCATGTTATCAGGTTCATGCATCTCGGATCATGTAATTCAATTCATGTCATCGAATTCATACACCACGAATCATGCGGTTTATTCCAAGTTAGTAGAGTCATGTTGTTCTGAAATGTACCGTTCGGATTACGCTAGGCGTGACACCCGAGCGAGTGCTGATCGGCTCATGGCATCCAATGTATGGTTTTCCGTTCGGTTTGTGGTACTCGATTTCTTTTGGTATCAATTGTTTTAAGCACATTTGTGCTCATCACTTGAATTTTTTGGTTGCATATTGTTATTTGAGTGTTGATCATTACTCTACTCTTGCTAAATCAGAGACTCATATGCGCTGCTACCAACAATTGTGTGTGATGCTAGCTTAGCATGCGATCGATATGGGTTGTGGGGTATATGCTTTAGGTTTTAGCGAGGGCTGATTCAGATTCTGTCCAGGTATCGTGTCTCGTAAGGTAAACCGGATGTGGGTCGCTACCCATCTAGTTTACCAGAACTTGACGCTTTGTTTGGATAAGAAGTCTGAAGCTCCAATTTTGTTTATCATTATTATCAGTGTTGGATTGGTTTATTCTATGTGAATCTATGTGAATCTATGTGATTGAGTTGGGATACTTTAAAGAAATCCATGTTGCATCCATTACTCACCTGAGTCACCTAATCCCCCAGTCTTGCTCCTAAAGTAGGGGAGACTGTGGTCCACTATCTTTGGTTAGTCTTTTGGTTGATTTTGGTTTGGTAGGTGTGTGTTCCTCAGATCTATCACTCAATTTCTATTGATCGTCCTATGTTGTGGTGTCAAGTTCGGTTGGCTGTTGTTTGTTGCGTAGGATAGAATGTTCTCCGAAGGCGAACAATACTCACTAAAGGTATTAAATATGTGGTGGGTTAGTTGTCGTAAACCCTATATATAAGCATCGGTAATTCTTTTAGGGTGCATTCGGAGTCGTACCGATAACAGTGTGTGTGTGTGTGTGTGTGAAGTATGTCTCTGATCATTGGTTATATCACAGACCATTCTCCTTAGTCGCCAATCGAAACCTAATCTTTGTGGTCGGGTGAAGATTTGGTGCCGATATGATTGATTCAGTAATCGAGAATATATTCCTATCCTCTCTTAAATCCCTTATGTCATATGTTGGTTTCAATGTCTAAATATGTTAGCTTTTGGTAAACTCTTTTAACTGCTCTTTTCTTAAAAATTTGTAAGTCTCTTCTAATTTTGGGACGAAATTTCCTAAAGTAGGGGAGACTATAATATTTGCAAAATACCTGATTGAGAAATCCCACCCGTTATGAACTTCCGCGATTTACCGATTTGCAAGTAATTGCGAACCAAAAGAATTTTCGGTTATTTATACCCCAATTAATGAATCTAAATGATTTATAATCGTTTTTCGAAACCGAATACTTAACTTTAATAAATTGGAATGAAATTGGATGTCTCAAATTGAAAATAAAGCAATTTCTGGCTTTTACGCGATTTCGGTACGCGGTTCGTCGTTTACCGGGAATTTCGTATGTAACACCCGTGCATAAATTGTAAGTAAATAAATAAATAGGAATTGGAATCCTGGAGTAATCGCGGACCGCGAATTTAAGAAATAAAGGTTAGCGGTCTGCGAGTCCGAAGAATTAGGCGGGTCGGGTTGGAACCGAAGTAGATCCGCGAGAAAACCAGAAAAGTAGGAGTCACGGACCGCTAATGGTTCGCACGCATTCTAGCGGTCCGCGAGTTTGGTCTGACAGCAAAAACTAAGTTTTTGTCTCCACTCCACCTTAAAAGAACACAACATTCATTTCTGCACCTCACTCTCTGCAAACCGGAACATAGCACTCTAAAAGATTCTTGAAGGAGGAAATGAGGTCACAAGCTTGATTTTAATTCATCAAAACACCAGTATGTCTTCATTTCATGAATTTTGATAAATTATGATGGGTAAGGCAAGTATGATGGAGCTGAACTAACTGATGGAATGTTTCCAGAGATATTTAGAGTAGTTTTAAGGTCATTAGGAAGCAGAATGGAGGCTAAAAGCTTATACAAGGTATGTATAGTCAACCCAGACCACCTTTGGATAATTATGTGATGATTTAGACTTTAAGAACTCATGAATTGTTTGGCCATTAAAAGTTTAAGGCTGTGAAAATAAGGAGTAGTTACTGATCAGTGAACATTGGGTGCACAAGAATCGATTGTACATTCCCTTCTACATAAGGTACAACCTTATCATGCATGCAAGTATCTTTAAGTGTTCAAAATGGCAGAGGATTGAGAATTATGATCACAACTAAAAGCACAGTTGTGATATGAGGATTGACAAAGATCTTTAAGACCCATTGGGGTCATAAGACTTTATGGGAAGGGACAGATTGTTAGTATATAAGTACGGGTTCGGTTTCGTTGTCAAATGGATAACTAACATGAAAAGAGGAATTGAGAACTTTTTAGTGACTAAAAATTTGAGTGATAAGCTTTATGATACTGTAGGAGTGAAACCCGATCAACGAAATGAAACCAAACTGAAAAATTAGTGCAGTCCGCTAGCCGTCAAAATAGTTGACGCGGACCGCGAATTAACTAGGAGCATGGGTAGTGGTCCGCGAATGGCTCTTTTCCAGAAACTGTCAAATGCTGTTTCACGGACCGCGAGTTTAGAAGAGATTGGAGTAGCGGTCCGCGATTGTGCCTTTTTAGAAAAATAATCTGATCATATTCACGGACCACGAGTCTTATGGGGTTATCATTGGCGGTCCGCGACAAGTCTTATGTTAGAATGTATTTTCCTATAAAATATTGGTTAAGTATATAAAAATCGAGAGTTAATAAATTATCTATCACAATAAACAATCAGTAGCACCATTAGAGTAAAACATTGATTGTAACAATATTATGATATACAATTGCTTATAGGCTTGCAACATCAATAACACTTAGCTGTTACGTGTTCCTTAAAGTTCATCATCTGATTCAAGTAAGTTCTGTATACCCTAACATTGTTATTTTAAAATTTTGGGCCACAATGAATAAAAGTGGTGCTATAGTTGCGCGCATTACTGGCTACATACTGTATAATGCAAGGAATGTGAAAAATTACTACGTAACTAGTATGCTAGAATCATTTGGTACATGTGTTGTACTCTGTGACATATATATATATATATATATATATCTATATCTTACTGGTTGTATTCTAGTCATTCCATGCAAAAATTGTGTACATCCAGTAGCATTGTGTAATAGTTAATTAACAAGTTGGGTACGGCTCACCAACAACATTATTGTTGTTGACATAGTTGAATTGTTGATACGTAGTCCTGATCATCATGTGAAGTATCGAATACAGGATGGATCACACAAGGATGCTGAGGTCCGAACTCAGGCTGAACCTGGAGTTCGGACATGGCCGAACGTGTGGCCGAACCTGAGGTTCGGCCAGTCGTATTTCAGCTTGTATAAATAGTTCATCTTGTATAGAATTGAGAGCTTCCATGTCATATTCTCTAAGTGTACTCTGCTGTGGTTAATACAAGTCATTTGTATTTACTCTCTGTGCAAAAATACAAAAATAGTGTTTTGTTTTTCAAATCGTAAAAATGAAAATCTATAAATAGAGTTGTCATTTTTAGGGGGAGAAATTTGGAAAAGACAAAAACATTGAAAAATACAAAAAGCCAAAAACATTGAAAAATGAGAAATTGTATCCGACATGATTGAGAAATGATGGTACATTGGCTGACAGTGTCTGACTCATGGATAAATTAAGTGAAAAAGCTATAAGACCATTTGATCGATGTGTAAGGTAGGCTCGGCAAATCAGAAAGTATACAAATGTGATATACACTAAATCTGATGCTTGACCTAGTAGACAACATCTTGATGCATGTCTATTATGATATATCAAGAAAAGGATATGTGAAAAATAAAATGAGAAGTCACTATGTATACATGTGTTCATTTTGCAAAGATTTAAACTTGTTTGATGTTCTTTATTTTGTCAAACGATCGGACTTTCTCTGCGTGTCGAAAGACCGACCTGATTGTTGTTCGTTTGACGTCTTGCTTTATTTTCTTTGGTGTTTCGTATAACTCATCCGACTTTCTCTGTGTGTACGGGAGTACCGACCTGATTGTTGTTGAGTTATACAATTTCAACTTGTTTTATTTTCTTACTTTGTTAAATCCGAGGCCTTATCTGCGTATCGAAAGATTGACCTTAAGGTAGACGATTTAATGTTCTTATTTCTTTTTGCATGGAACACAGTTGACTATATCATGGTTACAATCGTTATGTGATTAACATAACAAATGAAATCACAAAATGTGATAAGCAACGCATATCTGAGTATGTCTGATAGTGTGGGGTACACTGGTTAATGCAAGCTTAATCAATACCTTAACATATCCAGATGTTATGAGTACGATTGTGCCAGAGTTTAAAGTTGGACAAACTATATCTGCAATCGGCATGGCTTATGTGCTTCAATAATTGAAATTGAAATGTAGTTCAACATGTTATGGCTAATATGATCCCAAGTTGTGATCTTTCTCACAAAAGACAAAAATAGTGTCTAATTCAGTATTGTTTTACTTTTCTTATCAGAAAATACCAAAAAGATTTTAGGTGTGTTTTGATATAAAGTTTCTAAAAGCCAAAAAGATTTTGTTTCTTATTTGTTTTCGATTGCTCAACACGAAATACAATATCAATTTTCAAAATCAAACTATCTTGGAGTCTCGAAGAGACATTTTGCACCAAGATTATTTATGTTCACAGGTTTCTAAGTGGGAAGAGAACATCACAACTTCAAGTCTTCTGAAGTTTGTTGATAAAGAGATTACACGCGATGCAATATCAAGTATTCAAGATTAAACTCATCGTCAAGATCGAGGAAGAGTTTGATTGAAGATACAAGATACAAGTTTGAATAGAGAAGATGATACTGCACATGCCGAGGGGGAGTTTGTTGATACATAGTCCTGATCGTCATGTGAAGTATCGAATACAAGATGGATCACACAAGGATGCTGAGGTCCGAACTCAGGCCGAACCTGGAGTTCGGACATGGCCGAACGTGTGGCCGAACCTGAGGTTCGGCCAGTCGTATTTCAGCTTGTATAAATAGTTCATCTTGTATAGAATTTAGAGCTTCCATGTCATATTCTCTAAGTGTACTCTGTGGTTATCTCTGTGGTTAATACAAGTCATTTGTATTTACTCTCTGTGTTTCATCTCGTATTTCATTGATTTCATCACGACTAAGTAGAAGATCCATACGCTCACGCACTTTCATGAATTAACCATTTTGTAGGAAATCAGTGAAAGGCTTCAAGTAGGTGACCCAATAGGAAGCAAGTGATTATGTTCAATAAGCTTCCAGTTATATTTGGGCCCTGTGTCTAAGTAATGTATCAAATTATTAGTGTGTAGTTTATGAAACAAATTGTGGAACTCAATAGGTTGTCTGTATAGTTGAAAGGATTTAGTATTTGCATTGTATCTGTTGCTTCTGCGTATCTGATATTGACAGCCTGCCCCGACACCTCCCCCGCACTTGGCAGGGTGCGGCGGGGGTGTGACAGGTTGGTATCAGAGCCACAAGTTCCAGCAGATTAGGTGTTCTTAGAGCCCCTAAGCTCGAACTTAATTCAGATCGTAAGATTCAAATATCGAATAAGGATTATGGCTTAAGTGGAAATTTATCTGTTAGGCAGTTATGGAGGATTAGTGTAAGGTCGATAGTAGTTTTAGCTTTTCAAACTGTCATTCCTATCCACAGGTACACTAAGACTCGATGAAACCTAAATAGACACTTGAGGACCTTAAGTCTTCCAAATTTAAGCTTGTAACTCAAGGATTGTATAAGTTGAAGAAATTATTTGCATATATATATGTATGTGTATATACTAAATATGTGTGTATAAAACAATGAATAGGTACGTATCACAATGTTCAGAAGCGGAAGATCATCATCATAAAAAACAGCAAGCCAAGAAAGCAAGACTAAAAATTCTAGTAAATCCAGCAAGCGGAAGAAAGCTGATGAGGGGCCGAGTCAGCCCGTAGTACTTTATAGCCCTGACCTTTCTCGATACATGGTATCTCCATCCGCATTCTTGAAAAATAAGATACCTTCGCCAACAGCATCTGCTAGTGATGTGCTAAAGCAACCAAAGAAGAGAGGAACGAACCCACGCATGAGGGTACACCAACCACATGCTATTATGGTTACCTGTGAAGAATGGGAAGCCGCGAAGGCCGCTCTCAATGCTTAACCCAATGAAGAAGAAGAAGAAGAACCAGAGGAAGAAGAGGAACAAGAAGAAATTGCACCACCACAGGTAGTCATAGCTGTTTCTGCAGGACACATTGTGAGTCACCACTCCGAACACCATTCCTATCACGTGTTCGCCTCTCCAGCATACCAAGCATACGTGGAAGAAGGACCAGATGAATCAGTACCAATGCATCAAGAGCCGGTTAACCCAATTCCACCAGTCGAGAACTTGATGGAGGCTCAGGTGACAGACCTGATAGTCACTTTGGCTGATGATCGTCGGGATCCTTATGTGGCCGCCATGTTACAGGGACAATTTGGACAAGCAGTCCCCGACCAATATTGCTATCCTCAGATGACTAGATCTATCAGTTTGCAGAGTCCTACATACCCTGTTTACAATTATCCCTTCATGACTAGTATGCCATCTTACCGTCCACAGATGTATCAGCCTCCGGCTTATCAGTACCACCCATCACCTCCATTTCATCCCTCACCGCTATTTCATCCATCACCCCCAATTCATCCACAATCCATGGTACCATATCAACCGAACCCCTATCAGTACCCTCCATTTTCACCTGGATATGACCCATACCATATGTCCTACTTTGGTCCGAGCTACCGCTATCCTTATCTGGCACACCAGAATTCAACAGGGTCAAGCATGGGATCACCCGAGGTGAACGCTTTGAGGGAGGAAAATCGTAAGCTGGCAGAAAGTGTGAGGAAGAATGAGAACACAGAGGAGGAACTGATTGAGAACTTTTTAGTGACTAAAAATTTGAGTGATAAGCTTTATGATACTGTAGGAGTGAAACCCGATCAACGAAATGAAACCAAACTGAAAAATTAGTGCAGTCCGCTAGCCGTCAAAATAGTTGACGCGGACCGCGAATTAACTAGGAGCATGGGTAGTGGTCCGCGAATGGCTCTTTTCCAGAAACTGTCAAATGCTGTTTCACGGACCGCGAGTTTAGAAGAGATTGGAGTAGCGGTCCGCGATTGTGCCTTTTTAGAAAAATAATCTGATCATATTCACGGACCACGAGTCTTATGGGGTTATCATTGGCGGTCCGCGACAAGTCTTATGTTAGAATGTATTTTCCTATAAAATATTGGTTAAGTATATAAAAATCGAGAGTTAATAAATTATCTATCACAATAAACAATCAGTAGCACCATTAGAGTAAAACATTGATTGTAACAATATTATGATATACAATTGCTTATAGGCTTGCAACATCAATAACACTTAGCTGTTACGTGTTCCTTAAAGTTCATCATCTGATTCAAGTAAGTTCTGTATACCCTAACATTGTTATTTTAAAATTTTGGGCCACAATGAATAAAAGTGGTGCTATAGTTGCGCGCATTACTGGCTACATACTGTATAATGCAAGGAATGTGAAAAATTACTACGTAACTAGTATGCTAGAATCATTTGGTACATGTGTTGTACTCTGTGACATATATATATATATATATATATATATATATATATATATATATATATCTTACTGGTTGTATTCTAGTCATTCCATGCAAAAATTGTGTACATCCAGTAGCATTGTGTAATAGTTAATTAACAAGTTGGGTACGGCTCACCAACAACATTATTGTTGTTGACATAGTTGAATTGTATAAGTTGAAGAAATTATTTGCATATATATATGTATGTGTATATACTAAATATGTGTGTATAAAACAATGAATAGGTACGTATCACAATGTTCAGAAGCGGAAGATCATCATCATAAAAAACAGCAAGCCAAGAAAGCAAGACTAAAAATTCTAGTAAATCCAGCAAGCGGAAGAAAGCTGATGAGGGGCCGAGTCAGCCCGTAGTACTTTATAGCCCTGACCTTTCTCGATACATGGTATCTCCATCCGCATTCTTGAAAAATAAGATACCTTCGCCAACAGCATCTACTAGTGATGTGCTAAAGCAACCAAAGAAGAGAGGAACGAACCCACGCATGAGGGTACACCAACCACATGCTATTATGGTTACCTGTGAAGAATGGGAAGCCGCGAAGGCCGCTCTCAATGCTTAACCCAATGAAGAAGAAGAAGAAGATCCAGAGGAAGAAGAGGAACAAGAAGAAATTGCACCACCACAGGTAGTCATAGCTGTTTCTGCAGGACACATTGTGAGTCACCACTCCGAACACCATTCCTATTGTTGATACGTAGTCCTGATCATCATGTGAAGTATCGAATACAGGATGGATCACACAAGGATGCTGAGGTCCGAACTCAGGCCGAACCTGGAGTTCGGACATGGCCGAACGTGTGGCCGAACCTGAGGTTCGGCCAGTCGTATTTCAGCTTGTATAAATAGTTCATCTTGTATAGAATTGAGAGCTTCCATGTCATATTCTCTAAGTGTACTCTGTGGTTAATACAAGTCATTTGTATTTACTCTCTGTGCAAAAATACAAAAATAGTGTTTTGTTTTTCAAATCGTAAAAATGAAAATCTATAAATAGAGTTGTCATTTTTAGGGGGAGAAATTTGGAAAAGACAAAAACATTGAAAAATACAAAAAGCCAAAAACATTGAAAAATGAGAAATTGTATCCGACATGATTGAGAAATGATGGTACATTGGCTGACAGTGTCTGACTCATGGATAAATTAAGTGAAAAAGCTATAAGGCCATTTGATCGATGTGTAAGATAGGCTCGGCAAATCAGAAAGTATACAAATGTGATATACACTAAATCTGATGCTTGACCTAGTAGACAACATCTTGATGCATGTCTATTATGATATATCAAGAAAAGGATATGTGAAAAATAAAATGAGAAGTCACTATGTATACA
Source organism: Deinandra increscens subsp. villosa (assembly GCA_039602395.1). Classification (NCBI taxonomy): domain Eukaryota; kingdom Viridiplantae; phylum Streptophyta; class Magnoliopsida; order Asterales; family Asteraceae; genus Deinandra; species Deinandra increscens. Next base: position 43,347,491 of record JBCNJP010000008.1, on the reverse strand, counting down.
TGTGTTCATTTTGCAAAGATTTAAACTTGTTTGATGTTCTTTATTTTGTCAAACGATCGGACTTTCTCTGCGTGTCGAAAGACCGACCTGATTGTTGTTCGTTTGACGTCTTGCTTTATTTTCTTTGGTGTTTCGTATAACTCATCCGACTTTCTCTGTGTGTACGGGAGTACCGACCTGATTGTTGTTGAGTTATACAATTTCAACTTGTTTTATTTTCTTACTTTGTTAAATCCGAGGCCTTATCTGCGTATCGAAAGATCGACCTTAAGGTAGACGATTTAATGTTCTTATTTCTTTTTGCATGGAACACAGTTGACTATATCATGGTTACAATCGTTATGTGATTAACATAACAAATGAAATCACAAAATGTGATAAGCAACGCATATCTGAGTATGTCTGATAGTGTGGGGTACACTGGTTAATGCAAGCTTAATCAATACCTTAACATATCCAGATGTTATGAGTACGATTGTGCCAGAGTTTAAAGTTGGACAAACTATATCTGCAATCGGCATGGCTTATGTGCTTCAATAATTGAAATTGAAATGTAGTTCAACATGTTATGGCTAATATGATCCCAAGTTGTGATCTTTCTCACAAAAGACAAAAATAGTGTCTAATTCAGTATTGTTTTACTTTTCTTATCAGAAAATACCAAAAAGATTTTAGGTGTGTTTTGATATAAAGTTTCTAAAATCCAAAAAGATTTTGTTTCTTATTTGTTTTCGATTGCTCAACACGAAATACAATATCAATTTTCAAAATCAAACTATCTTGGAGTCTCGAAGAGACATTTTGCACCAAGATTATTTATGTTCACAGGTTTCTAAGTGGGAAGAGAACATCACAACTTCAAGTCTTCTGAAGTTTGTTGATAAAGAGATTACACGCGATGCAATATCAAGTATTCAAGATTAAACTCATCGTCAAGATCGAAGAAGAGTTTGATTGAAGATACAAGATACAAGTTTGAATAGAGAAGATGATACTGCACATGCCGAGGGGGAGTTTGTTGATACATAGTCCTGATCGTCATGTGAAGTATCGAATACAAGATGGATCACACAAGGATGCTGAGGTCCGAACTCAGGCCGAACCTGGAGTTCGTACATGGCCGAACGTGTGGCCGAACCTGAGGTTCGGCCAGTCGTATTTCAGCTTGTATAAATAGTTCATCTTGTATAGAATTTAGAGCTTCCATGTCATATTCTCTAAGTGTACTCTGTGGTTATCTCTGTGGTTAATACAAGTCATTTGTATTTACTCTCTGTGTTTCATCTCGTATTTCATTGATTTCATCACGACTAAGTAGAAGATCCATACGCTCACGCACTTTCATGAATTAACCATTTTGTAGGAAATCAGTGAAAGGCTTCAAGTAGGTGACCCAATAGGAAGCAAGTGATTATGTTCAATAAGCTTCCAGTTATATTTGGGCCCTGTGTCTAAGTAATGTATCAAATTATTAGTGTGTAGTTTATGAAACAAATTGTGGAACTCAATAGGTTGTCTGTATAGTTGAAAGGATTTAGTATTTGCATTGTATCTGTTGCTTCTGCGTATCTGATATTGACAGCCTGCCCCGACACCTCCCCCGCACTTGGCAGGGTGCGGCGGGGGTGTGACAGGTTGGTATCAGAGCCACAAGTTCCAGCAGATTAGGTGTTCTTAGAGCCCCTAAGCTCGAACTTAATTCAGATCGTAAGATTCAAATATCGAATAAGGATTATGGCTTAAGTGGAAATTTATCTGTTAGGCAGTTATGGAGGATTAGTGTAAGGTCGATAGTAGTTTTAGCTTTTCAAACTGTCATTCCTATCCACAGGTACACTAAGACTCGATGAAACCTAAATAGACACTTGAGGACCTTAAGTCTTCCAAATTTAAGCTTGTAACTCAAGGATTAGAGTATAAGTTGAAGAAATTATTTGCATATATATATATATGTATGTGTATATACTAAATATGTGTGTATAAAACAATGAATAGGTACGTATCACAATGTTCAGAAGCGGAAGATCATCATCATAACAAACAGCAAGCCAAGAAAGCAAGACTAAAAATTCTAGTAAATCCAGCAAGCGGAAGAAAGCTGATGAGGGGCCGAGTCAGCCCGTAGTACTTTATAGCCCTGACCTTTCTCGATACATGGTATCTCCATCCGCATTCTTGAAAAAGAAGATACCTTCGCCAACAGCATCTGCTAGTGATGTGCTAAAGCAACCAAAGAAGAGAGGAACGAACCCACGCATGAGGGTACACCAACCACATGCTATTATGGTTACCTGTGAAGAATGGGAAGCCGCGAAGGCCGCTCTCAATGCTTAACCCAATGAAGAAGAAGAAGAAGAACCAGAGGAAGAAGAGGAACAAGAAGAAATTGCACCACCACAGGTAGTCATAGCTGTTTCTGCAGGACACATTGTGAGTCACCACTCCGAACACCATTCCTATCACGTGTTCGCCTCTCCAGCATACCAAGCATACGTGGAAGAAGGACCAGATGAATCAGTACCAATGCATCAAGAGCCGGTTAACCCAATTCCACCAGTCGAGAACTTGATGGAGGCTCAGGTGACAGACCTGATAGTCACTTTGGCTGATGATCGTCGGGATCCTTATGTGGCCGCCATGTTACAGGGACAATTTGGACAAGCAGTCCCCGACCAATATTGCTATCCTCAGATGACTAGATCTATCCGTTTGCAGAGTCCTACATACCCTGTTTACAATTATCCCTTCATGACTAGTATGCCATCTTACCGTCCACAGATGTATCAGCCTCCGGCTTATCAGTACCACCCATCACCTCCATTTCATCCCTCACCGCTATTTCATCCATCACCCCCAATTCATCCACAATCCATGGTACCATATCAACCGAACCCCTATCAGTACCCTCCATTTTCACCTGGATATGACCCATACCATATGTCCTACTTTGGTCCGAGCTACCGCTATCCTTATCTGGCACACCAGAATTCAACAGGGTCAAGCATGGGATCACCCGAGGTGAACGCTTTGAGGGAGGAAAATCGTAAGCTGGCAGAAAGTGTGAGGAAGAATGAGAACACAGAGGAGGAACTGACACATGCTTGTAAGAAGGAAGTGTCTATTTTTGGAAAGATGACATCCATAGGAAGGCACAAGAAGCACTGAAGGACGGAGAAGCAGAAAAATGTGGCAGTTGGAATCAAGAGTGATGTTTGGGTTTGTTTTGAATAATGTTTGTGGTGTTTGTTTGTTTTTTTATCAAACTTGTTTCTGTTGTGTAACTTGAGACTGATGATGGGCTATGTAGCAAGCAACCTGTGAACTTGTGTGCAATGTGTTAGGAATAAAATGTGTTCTTTTAATAAGCCAGGAGTATTTGATAATCTGAATATAGATACGTAGATATATATACATATATACACCTCCATTAGAAACACATGAATGGAAATGCAAAACATTAAAACATATGACAATGAATGGGTTTTAGCCTTGAAAAAAATATATAAATAAGAACTCAAATAACCATTAAATGATGGAAGCAATTCAAAGTAAACCTTAGCCATAAATATTGAGATGGATGTTCATAAAACTAACATAATTAGATCTAAATTTAATCATTCCTAATCTTAAATTGTTGTCATGACAACCATTAATTTTTAGTACAAGATATGGTAACAAATCAAGACGATGACCAAACTCATCACACAAATGAAAATAAATCTGTACACCAAAAGTCTCGGGATAACGAAACTGAAAGGCGAATCTGAGAATTGGTAACCAATGAAGTAGCAGCTGCCATCCCGGATTATCTAGCCAAACAAAAACAAACAAACAGTGTACCTATCGATTCAAGGGAAAGTCAATCTCGTAAGCTTAAAGGAGGACGTGATGACAGACACTCTAGATCACCAGTAAGCTCTAGAAATGAATCTGCACCTAAACAGAAAAGAGGACGCCGTCATTATGAGGAGGAAGATAGTGACATGGAAGATAAGAGACGTGCAAGGAAGAGAGGTTGCACTTATAAAGCATTTATGGCATGTAAACCAAGCATAAGGAATATCGCTTTGAGGATTTCCGACTGAAAGCCAATTTTGAAGTGTTCCGGCTGAAGTTGAAGTTCGAGCAGAAGTCTCAAGTTCAAGCGGAATAGGCAGTTCAACCGGAAGAAGCAAATTTTTTCTGTTAGCGAATATTCCGGGTGAACTCGATTATCCACCAGATAATGAGTTCAAGCAGACTTTTCCTGAGAAGTCTTTTCAGTAGTCCAATCCTGCAAAAGCTTCTTGGTTGCTTCCAAATCCATCAAAGCCGCTATCCTAAAGTAGTATGTTGCTGATCACACGCAAGATATTCCATATGTTGAAGTTTATTCTTTTGGTAGTTGTATTTGACTTTTTGTTTAACGGTTTAGATTAGATCGTTTGAGATCAATGGCTGTCATTGATCTCATCAGCACCATATATAGCATTAGTTAGCTCTTAGTTTACACACGGTTCTTGATCAACTTGTAATAGTGTAACTTTGAGTTAATGCAAATAGTGCCGAGTATTTTATACTTCGTTATGACTATCTTTATGCAGTCAAACACTTACATTGTACAAGAGAACTAAAATATGCTTAAGTAAAGTGGAATATAACTTCATTCCGCAGGGTTATATTTACAAGTAGAGGATTTCTTGTTAAGTTAAGTCTAATTAACACCGATCCTACAAGTGGTATCAGAGCTTTGGCTCCCACTTTGAGGACTTCTAGTGCTTCAAAGTTGATACTCTACTTGTTTACTTTACAAGCTTTGTTGTTTTTGTATTTCAAAAGTTTTTCAAAAAGAGTGAACTCGCTTTAGGATCTTCAAACGGTAGCGCTAACAAACCACCAATGTTCACTCCTGATGACTTTGGTACCTGGAAACTCAGGATGGAAGGTTTTGTAGGATCTTAGATTGCCATATATGGACATCCTTGACTGAAGGTCCCTACACTCCAATGGTTCAATCAACTGATGATGTTGAAGTCAAGATACCAAAACCTTTAGATAAATATGTTGAGTCTGACTACGCTGCTCTTGAATTTGACTACAAAGCATATTGGACTCTACAGGTTGCACTTCCCAACTCCATCTTAAGTGAGTTTAAGGGATACAAAACTGCACATAGCTTGTGGAATGCTTTGAGTGAAATGTATGAAGGAACCAGTGAAGTTAAGGAAAACAAGAAAGATGTTTTGAAACAGAAATATGAAAACTTTACTTACAAATCTGGTGAATCAATGACAAACCAGTACCTGAGATTTTTTTCTTTACTGGTTGAACTGCAAAAAGTAGATATAAAACTAGATCAAGTTGATGTCAACAGAAAGTTTCTACGTTCTCTGCCTTCTATGTGGACAGTTTACACTGTTAGCATCAGAGAATGTAAAGATCTGAAAAAGATGAAGCTTAGTGAACTTCATGGTGTACTTATTGCATATGAAATGGAACTAAATCTTAAGCAAAACTCACTATCTGAATCAACTCAGTTGTTCTCAACTGCTCTAGTAACTACTGATTTTCACAATCAAAGATCTTCAAACTCATCTTATTATCAGTCACCTATAGTCAGCTTCCCTGGGAAACCAAGGTTTCGAGAGAGTTCTTCAAACATGTTTGACAACTCTCGCAATGATCATGTAGCAACTGACTCATACCAAGGTTTCATTAGTGAAGACCTTGAGTGTATAGGTGCTAATGATTTAGAAGAGATGGACATTTTAACCCAACTTGCTATGGTGTCTGTTAGAGCCCAAAGATTTTACAAAAGGACAGGTAGAACCTACAAAGGAGCAAAAGGTGCTCACATAGGCTTAGACAAGAGCAAGGTGAAATGTTACAACTGTCACCAACTTGGACACTTTGCAAGAGAGTGTTAACAACCAAGAAGAGAAGGACAAAACCAAGGTCATGTCCAAATGAAGAACCATGGTGGAAACAACTCAAACAATAACTCTGCTCACAGTTCGGGTCAGCAACCCACTCCACCAAAACCAACCGGAAGTCAAAACCACCAAAATGTGGTTACTACTATAGCAAACCAAACTGAATGTGTTGAATGGGAATACTTCATAGCTGAGTTTGAGCCAATTTGCTTTGATGGCCAAACAAGACTTCACTTCAGATAGGGTAAATCTTATTCCTGAAAAGGTTTTAGAGAACTTATACACCCCTTCTTGCATTGAATAACTAGCAAAGTACAGAAATTACAACACTGATCTAATTGATGAAGTTTCAAATTTGAATGAGTTAAAGGAATGTTTTAGGAAAACTGAGTCATCTTACATTACTAAGATTGAAAACTTAACCAAAGAATTTGAATAGTTAAAACAAACCAACTCAACTCTTGAAACACAGCTTGATGACTTACTGTCTAAACTTGAAAAGTTAAGAAAAGAAACCAAAGATGCTAAGGCTGAGGTTGACATTCTTGAAATCAAACTGAAAGATGCTTTGTTCACTTGTGACAGGTTCCAAACTACAAACAGAAAGGCTGAAAAGTTATGGTTGGGAGGGATGTATGGTAAAGCTGGTGTTGGTTACAACAGTGTTGAACCACCAATTAAATACTCACCTGCAATTGAACCAATTAAAGCTTTGAAAACAAAGTGCAAAGTCAGTCTCACTGTTGATGATACTTCATCTCAGTCAAGTACTAAAAAATCGGTTGAATCAAAGAAACCTGAAGTCACTGATGCAAGCACATCTGCATCAGTTGACCAATCAAGGATTTTGAAACCATCAATTGCTGTACCAACCCCAATTGTATGTGAATCAAAGGATTCAAAAGTTGGAGGAAAACAACCTGAACAACCCAAGGGAAGTCAAACTCAAAGACTTGGTCAACTAACTTACAAACAAGTAATTAAAAATGAGTCTCCTAGGAAAAATGAGTTTTTTGAAGCTAGGGTTTCTGAATGCATGTTTTGTGGTGAACAAGGTCACCTAGCTGCCATGTGTCAGTTCAATCCTTTGAGTAAAGTCAAACCTCTTTCAAAACCAAAACCTGTTCAAAAACCAAAAGTTGATTTTCAAAAGAAACTCACAGGAAGAATTTCACTTGTGAAAAGTCATACAATGAAATACTTTGGATCTGAATCGAACAAGGTTTTAATTGGAAATGAAAGAAATGGAAGTTTTACTGTTTTGAAACAAAATCGGTTTCCAGCTGAAGTTCAAGCAAACACACTTCCGCTCGAACTCAAGTTCAACCGGAAAACAGAAATCAACCCAGATCAGCCACTGCTCCCAAGCAGAGACCAAAAGTACATTTTTGCTGATGGGTTTGAGCATTTCAAAGCTCTAGGAAGAAGAAATCCTTCAAGAGAAAAGGCCACCTCTAGGGAAAGTTTTTCAAAAGGCAGAAAATTTAACCAACCGGAATTTGTTGCTAGTTCAAGTGGAAGTCTCACTATTCCACTTCAGGGAGAAAATTTAAAACAAAATAAATATTTTTCTCAAAGATTTTCAAAATCACCTGAAAGAACTGGGTTGGTCAACCAAACTCACAATTTAACTAGTGAAATACCTAAGAAGGTGACCAACAAGTAAAGAGAATTCAGGGAATACAGGGAAAGAAGGATTGCTGAAAGGAAAAACAGTAAAAGTGAAAGTTTCAGTCAAACAAGCCCTCAATTTGAGAACTTGAACTTTGATAATGATGATCTGCTCACTGAAGCTCTAGTTTTAAATACTTTAGTACTCAAGGAGTACAAGTATAATGATGCTTATGGCAGACCCAAGACCACTCAGGCTTGGGTCCCCTATAGAAATTGATCAATTCTGATATGTGCAGGTGCAGAATAAAGGCCAACATAGCCTATGGGTAGTAGACAGTGGATGCACTTGCCATATGACTTGGAATAAGCAAATACTGGAAAATACAAAAAGAATTAACGGAGGACCAGTTGCCTTTGGAAGCACAAAAGTCCATATCCCAGCTCAAGGAGATGTGAGTAATGGACTAGTAAGGTTTTATAGAGTCAATTTTGTTGATACATTAAATCTTAACCTTCTCAGTGTCTCACAGATGTGTGACAAGAATTTAAATTTGATGTTTAATGAGAGAGAGGACATAGTTCTCAAACCTGGTGTTAAAATTCCTGATGAGCTAATCATGCTTAAAGCACCCAGGAGGGATGGCCTATACATCTTGGATATGTCAGTTGCTGCACCCTCTTGTGGTACTGCTTGTTTTATATCCAAAGCCTCAAGTGATGAGTCTGATTTGTGGCATAGGAGGTTAGGACATGTAAACTACAAGAACATGAATGGAATTGTGAATCTTGTCTTGGTTAAGGGTCTTCCTAACAAGCAATTTACATGTTCTGAACACTGTGTACCATGTCTTAAGAGAAAACAAAACAGAACCTCCTTCAAGCCAAAAGTTGAATCTTCTATTTCACAACCTCTAGAGCTGCTGCACATGCATCTCTTTGGTCCAAATAGAGTGATGAGTTTAGGGAAAAGGTCATACTGCTTTGTTATAATTGATGATTTTTCTAGGTACACTTGGGTTTTCTTTCTTAAAACAAAAGATGAAACTGCTAAATTGTTGAAAACTCTTGTGATCAATTTAGAAAATCAATCCAATCTTAAAGTCAAAACAATCAGATGTGACAATGGCGCTGAATTTAAAAATCATGTTTTGAATTCATTTTGTGAAGAAAAAGGGAATTGTTAGACAATTTAGTGCTCCTAGAACTCCACAACAGAATGGTGTTGCTGAAAGGAGAAATAGGACACTAATTGAAGCAGCTGCTAGGTCAATGTTAGCAGACTCTAAACGCCATGTGATATTCTGGGCAGAAGCAGTGAACACTACCTGTTATGTCCAAAACAGGATTTTGATTGTCAAAGGCAAGAACAAGACACCATATGAGCTTTGGAGATAGAGAAAGCCAAATATTTACTTCTTTAAGCCATTCAGATGTCCTGTTACAATATTGATAACTAATGAGCTATTGCCCAAATTTGCAGAAAAGACAGATGAGGGATATTTTGTTAGATATTTTGGTGTGTCTAAGCATACAGAGTATACCATAAGAGAACCAAGATTGTTGAAGAAACAATAAATGTGTCTTTTAATGAAAAATCTTCTAACAATTTTGAGTTTCAGCCCACTTGGTTATTTGATATTGATGCACTAACCACTGCTTTCAACATAACTGTTGAGAAGCCTGTGAGTTCTTCAGTGTAGGAACAAAATCTTTACAGGTCAGCTGATGAACATTGGAAGAGCAACCATGCTGGAACCAACAAGAAGCCAATCTTATTCTCTTCAATGAGCATCAAACCCATCTTGCTAGACAAGGGAAGGAGACCGTCTGAAATAGTTCCGGTTGAAGTCCAAGCGGAACCAGTTTCTCCGGTTCAAGTTCAACCGAAAAACTCCATTTCAGAAACTGAAGAGAATACTGATTCATGGTCAAATGAACGTGAAAATTCAAATAATGCCACATCAAATGAGCTTAATTTTGAGCATCTGACCCACAACTCATAAACCAATTCTCATGAAACAGTTGAAGTTTCAGATCCTGTATCACACATTGGTGATGTTGAGCTTGATTACCTCCTTCCTCGGCTCAATATACCCTCAAATGGAAGAATCCATGAATTCCCTATGCTTCAAGACAGAAGAATCAAGAAGAATCATCCTTTATACAATGTTATTGGAGATGTGTCAGCACCAGTGTTGGCAAGAAGTAAATTTGCTGATGTAAACATCTGTTTGCATGCTGCATTTTTGTCTCAAGAAGTACCCAACAAGGTAGCTGATGCCTTGAAAGATAATAACTGGGTAGAGGCAATGCAAGAAGAGTTGTTTCAAATCAACAAGCAGAAAGTTTGGGAATTGGTAGAACTGCCTGATGGAGCAGAAGTAATTGGCACTAAGTGGGTATTCAGAAACAAGAAAGATGACAGGGGCATTGTAATCAAGAACAAAGCAAGACTATTTGTGCAAGGCTATGTACATGAAGAAGGCATTGATTATGATGAAGTGTTTGCACCTGTGGCTAGATTGGAAGCAATCAGAATCTTTCTTGCCTATGCTGCCTTCAAAGACTTCTAAGTATTTTAGATGGATGTCAAAAGTGCTTTCCTATATGGCCTGCTGGAACAGGAAGTGTATGTTAATCAACCTCCTGGATTTGAAGACCCTCGGTGTGCAAGCTGATCAAAGCTTTGTATGGTCTCAAACACGCACCTAGAACCTGGTATGAAACTCTTTCAAACTACCTTCTAGAGAATGGCTATAGAAGAGGAGCTATTGACAAAACACGAATACTGTCTTGGGATTACAAGTAAAGCAAACTGCAGCTGGGATTTTTCTGAACCAGTCAAAGTACATTCAAGATATGCTGAAGAGATTCGACATGCAGGCATGTTCAAGTGCAAAAACTCCTATCTACACTTCCCACAAGTTAACAAGTGACTTAAGTGGCAAACCAGTTGATGTACACATGTACAGGGTAATGATAGGATCACTGATGTATCTTACTGCAAGTAGACCTGACATCATGTTCAGTGTTTGCTTATGTGCAAGATATCAGTCCTCACCAAAGGAGTCTCACATGCTAGCTGTCAAGAGAATTTTCAAGTATTTGAAGGGTCAACCAAAACTGGGTTTGTGGTATCCTAAAAATTCTGATTTCTCCTTTAGAGCATTCACTGACAGTGACTATGGAGGATGTGATATAGACAAGAAATCAACATCAGGAGGATGTCAATTCTTAGGTGAAAGACTTGTCTTCTGGCAGTGCAAGAAGTAAACTTGTGTTTCTACATCAACTGCTGAGGCTGAATACATTGCTGCCTCAAGCTGCTGTAGTCAAGTTCTTTGGATCCAAAATCATATGCTTGATTATGGGATCACCTTCATAGAAACTCCAATCTTTGTAGACAACAACAGTGCCATCTCCATCATCAACAATCCAGTTAAGCACTCCAAAACAATGCACAATGATATAAGGTATCATTTTATTAGAGATTGTGCAGAAAAGAACCTCATCAAGTTATTCAAAGTTCATACTGATCATCAATTGGCTGATTTGTTCACCAAAGCTTTTGATGAGGCAGGATTTTTCTATCTCATCACAGCCACTGGGATGATGAAATTTGATTAACACAAAAATTTTCACAACTTTAATAAAAGAGAGATATGTGTCCAAGAGCCCGTCTCTTGATACAAAAAGAAAAGAAAAATGAAAATCTCTTGTGTTAATTATCAACCATTTCAGTTCATAGTCAGTAATTGTTGTTAAACTATGAAAGATTAACACAAATTTTCAAAAATCATGTGTTTTGGTTTTCTGGTCCAAGTTCCGGTTCAACCTATGAGAAAAAGAACTTTTGACAATCTCCGGGTGAACTTCAACTGGAAAAATGCTTTGTAATTTATGTGGAAAAAGATTTTGAAAACAATTCTTCCAAGCGGAAAAATTATCCGCTTGAAGTTCAAACGGAAGAAATTTGGTTTTGAAAATAAAGGAGAAAATGGGTTCCGCTTGAGCTTCCGGGTCAACAAGTCAAAATCACTTTTCATTAAATTATCCGGAAGGCACACCTTTTTAAGCGGATACACAATAAATTAACCATTAAGTTTTTAACCATTAAATATCCGAGGTTTCAGTATATATCCTTGTGGATGATGACATGCTTTAACGTGTTGTACCGTATAACCCAAAAAGCACAAGTCACATCAGTTACTGAACGGTTGCATTAAAACCTCTCTCCTCCACGTCACCGACGAAAAAGGTGAAAAGCCCTAGTTTACCGTCATTTCCCCATTTCTCAGAAACCCCACTCCCGAATTTCTCTCAAACCTCTCCATAACTTCCATAAACTGTCAATTTCTCTCTCGCAACCCAAATCAACAATGGCTCACAAGGCGAGTACAAGTGGCAAGAAACCTGCCAGTGATTCAAAGTTCCCCGTGGAACACAATCTGGTGGCCTATCTTGAAGCATCCATTAAGACAGGTATTTACAATGGCATGATCAAATTCTTAAAGAACTCTCACCTTCATCACACGTTGACAGTTAAGCGGTGATTTTTGAAGAAATCATGGAAGAATTTTGGTCTCATGCCAGGGTTGTGGAAGATAGCAATGGTGGTGAAGCAATAGTGTTAACTGTTCAGGGCACTGAAGTGGAAATAGATGAGGCAAAGATTAGAAAAGTGTTAAAGTTAAGGGATGAAGATGGTTATGTGTTTGTAGACTCCAAGGTGTACCTGCCACTGTTTAGAGATATTGGGTACGGAGGTTCATTGGAAAGCAAGACAATCAAAAAGGGGCAACTCCCATACGAATGGAGGTTCTTGGCCCACACGATTTTGGTATGTCTAACTCCCAAGAAAGGAGGTTTTGATGAACTTGCAGCTGAACAAGCCTCGACATTCTATGCAGTAGTCAAATGTCAAAATTTTAATTTTTCAAAACTTATTTTCAAAGGCCTAAAGGCAAACACCACACCATTGTATGTTCATATCTATCCCAGGTTTTTAACTTGCATTCTCAGGGAGGAATACCCTCAAATTACTTTGGGAGGTTCAATTTTACATCCAAAACTCCTAAATGAGAAAACTTTTTCTAATTTAGCTTTAAACAAGACAGTTTTTCTTGGAAGGGATACTGACCATCCCCTGCCAATTCCAAGGCAATTTCCTGATGAACCTGCTCAGGCTGAGGTTCAAAGGGAAACTGTTGCTGCACATGAGCAACCTGCTCAAGATGACAGGACTACAAGCCTAATAGTTCCTGATCCCACATCTGACCCCACTTCATCTACCTTAAAAACATACCATTCCAAAAAGAGGAAGTACACTGCTCAAACAACCACCACTACCACCTCCTCATCTGAATCCCCACCTGTCGTTTTCAAAAGACAGAAAAATGTGGTCATTAGGTCCCCTCCACCTACTACCACCAATCAACCTGAAGCTTCAAGCCTCGCTGAAGGAAAAAAGCCCAAGTGGAAGCTAACCAAATTGGGATTATTTCTTAGGGATGAACCTTCTTTTGAGGGGGGAGTTAATAGACAAGGATGTACAATCCCCATCCGAGAGGTTCTCACCCCTACATCCCCTATCAACCAAGAGTGACAGTGTACCCAATCTTGATCCAAATGAGGGTGTTATTAACTCACCCACCTCATTACATGAGAACATACTGATGGATCAAGACCCTGCTACACTAAGCCCACACTATTCACCGGAGGTGAATCTCTGGAGTGATGATGAGATTCATACAGAAAGGGCTGCTGCTGCCCATGAGTCCCCACTGGACCTTGGTGCTTGTAGTAACATCAATAAGACCCAATCTGTGGCAATATTCTCTAAATCAGCACCCACGGGTCCTTCATTGGAACCAAGGGTTGCTAAGACAGTTAACGAGAATCCCAGGTGCCAAGAAGCCATGGGTACCAGGGTTGATCAATCTAGGATTGATAACCTGGTTTCGTCCAGGGATACTGGTAAAAAGCCAGTTGAGGACAGTTATACACTACCAAAATTGACGAACTTGTACCTATCTCTCGAACAACAGGTTGACTCACTGAATGCCACTGTTGCCTCTTTGGTCAAGGCTGCTCCTATTCAGGCTAAAGCAGGTCCTTCAAACCCAAATAGAAATGAAGATGAAGCTGATACTGTCAAATTGGGGGAGAAGATGACTTTAACAACTGCCATGATCGAAATCGAAGAAACAGAAAGAATTCCGGTTGAAGTAAGAGCCACAACCTATAGGAAAGTTGATGTTCAACCCTTCTCAACCGAAGATAGTTGGGTAAATGTGAAGAGTAGCCAACTGATAGC
>JBCNJP010000008.1:43292815-43333149 GCA_039602395.1 Deinandra increscens subsp. villosa | reverse complement strand
TAGTATGTTGCTGATCACATGCAAGATATTCCATACGTCGAAGTTTATTATTTGGTAGTTGTATTTGACTTTTTGTTTAACGGTTTAGATTAGATCGTTTGAGATCAATGGCAGTCATTGATCTCATCAGTACTATATATAGCATTAGTTAGCTCTTAGTTTACACACGGTTCTTGATCAACTTGTAATAGTGTAACTTTGAGTTAATGCAAATAGTGCCGAGTATTTTATACTTTGTTGTGACTATCTTTATGCAATCAAACACTTACATTGTACAAGAGAACTAAAATATGCTTAAGTAAAGTAGAATATAACTTCATTCGGCAGGGTTATATTTACAACTAGAGGGTTTCTTGTTAAGTCAAGTCTAATTAACACCGATCCTACACCAAGCATATTTAAAGGAGAGAATAGTGCCACTAAAACTTTAAACCAGTTGGAAGAAATGGAGGAAATGCTCGAAATAAGTAACTGTGCTGAAGAAGACAAGATTTTCAAAAGATTTGCATCCCAATCACTCAAAGGAAGTGCACTAATTTGGTGGAAAACAGTTAGAAATGCAAAGGGGAAGGAAAGAGTCTATAAAAAAATGGAGCTGGTTCCGGAAGATGGTATTAAGGAAATTTATATCTGAAAGTGAATCTGAAAAGTTAGAAAAATGAATTTACCAATCTGAGGATGAAAGAAAGTGACTACAAAGCATACATCAATTGCTTCAATGAGTTGTTAACTTTGGTTCCTCACATGGCTTAAACACAAGACAGACAGATACGAAGATTTATACGGGGAGTGAGCCCGGAAATCCGTGCAAATGTGAGATCAGCCAGACCTCAAACACTGGAATCCGCTATGGATTTGGTAACTATTTTAAGTGAGGAATGGATCAGACTGATGGAACAGAAGGTGGAAGTTGGTGGTGATAGAAGGAAATTTGATAACAAGAAACGGGAAGGAGGATGGAAGAATAATAATGATAGGAACTCAAAGAAAGCTAGAGAAGAGGTATGTTAAGAATGTGGAAAGGTGGGCCATAGGGCGGAACACTGTAAGAGCAAGGTTCTATGTAACAAATGTCAAAAGAAAGGTCATTATGCAAACTAGTGCTAAAGAGATATTGAATGTCAAAAATGCTACAGGAAAGGGCACTTTATGGAGCAATGTCACGACCCAGTTACTTGTTACTTTTGCAAGGAAGAGGGGCACACGAGACCTGAATGTCCAAAAATGAGGGAAGCAGAAAAAGGCAAAGGGAGAGATATGGGTAAGGAAGGTGGAGCACCTCGTGGAAGTGCACGCGTGTTCGTTATGAACGCAGATGATGCTCGTAAAGATAGAGATGTCGTAACTGGTATGTTCTCTGTTAATAATCATTTTCTCACTATACTGTTTGATTCTAGTGCAAATAGAAGCTTTGTATCTTTTGTATGCCTACCTATGTCGAATTGCACTACACATAAAACATATATTGTAGAAACTGCTAATGAACAAGAAATAATTATACCTGAGATAGTTAAGAACTACCAGTTAGACATAGACAACTCTAAGTTTGAATTAGAATTATTGCCTATGCCACTAAGTGGTTTTGATATTGTATTGGGCGTGGATTGGTTAACTCAGCATCGCGCAAAGATCGAGTGTGACACCAAGACAACAATGGTGGAGTCTGTAGAGGGTAAAATTCATATTATTATGGGAGAAAAATCGACAAAGCCCAATTTTTTTTATGATTATTACATGCAAGGAAGTGTCTAAGAAAAGGGTGTCAGGCTTATCTGGTAAATGTTGTGGAAACACCAAAGAAGAAGTAACTGGAAGAAGTATCTGTAGTCTCAGAATATGCTGAAGTGTTTCCAGATGACTTGCCTGGTCTACCACCGAACAGACAAGTGGAATTCCGAATAGACTTAATTACAGGAGCAACGCCAATTGCAAAAGCACCATTTAGATTGGCCCCATCTGAAATGCAAGATTTAAAAGTCAACTACAAGAGCTTCTGGATAAGGGATTCATAAGACCCAATTCATCACCATGGGGAGCACCAGTACTCTTTGTTAAGAAAAAGGATGGATCATTGAGGATGTGCATTGATTATCGTGACCTAAATAAGGTAACGATTAAGAATAAGTATCCCTTGCCAAGAATCGATGACTTGTTTGATCAAATACAAGGTGCAAGTTATTTTTCCAAAATTGATCTAAAATATGGTTATCATCAAATTAAGGTGCGGGAAGAAGACATACCCAAGACTAGTTTCCGTACAAGATATGGGCATTACGAGTTCACTGTCATGCCTTTCGGGTTAACTAATGCACCCGCAGTGTTCATGGATCTGATGAATAGAGTGTGCAAACCCTACCTTGAAAAATTTGTGATAGTTTTCATTGATGATATCCTGATTTACTCAAGCACCAAAAAGGAACACGAAGAGCATTTAAGAAAAATGATAGAAATATTAAAGAAGGAGAAACTTTATGCTAAATTCTCCAAATGTGATTTCTGGTTAAGAGAAGTTCAGTTCGTAGGGTCATGTAGTAAATGATGCCGGAATACAAGTGGATCCAGCAAAGATAGAATCAATTATGAAGTGGGAGCAACCAAAATCACCTATGGAAATTAGACGCTTCCTCGGATTGGCCGGATATTACCAAAGATTTATCCAAGATTTCTCAAAGATTGCAACGCCTTTAACCGCACAGACCCAGAAAAAAGCTAAATTTAATTGGAGGCAAAAACACACAGATGCATTTGATTTATTAAAACAAAAGCTACGCACTGCTCCTATACTTTTCTTGCCTGATGGATCAAAAGATTTTGTAGTCTATTATGATGCATCCACCAACGGACTCGGATGCGTGCTTATGCAGCGAGACAAAGTAATTGCATATGCATCCAGGCAACTAAAACCACATAAGAAGAATTACACTACTCATGACCTCGAATTGGGAGCAGTTGTATTCACATTTAAGATTTGGAGACATTATTTGTATGGAACTAGATTTGTAGTTTATTCCGATCATAAAAGCGTCCAACATCTCTTCAACCAAAAAGAATTAAACATGAGACAGAGACGTTGGATGGAAGTATTGAGTGACTACGATTGCAAAATCAAATATCACTCGGGGAAGACCAACGTAGTGGCAGATGCTTTAAGTCGGAAGAACAGTGCTAAATCGCTACGGTTAAGGGCTATGAGAATAAATGTCGGAGTGAGTTTGATGGATGAAATTAAGGAACCCCAAAAGAGATAAATAGAGAAGCCAAACCTCAGAAAGAGAGGAAATGATGACTAAGGTCAAACAACTTGATCCTGGGTCAAACGGGATCTTGCATTTCGAAAATAAAATCTAGGTACCAGAGGAAGGAGGACTCCGAGAATTAATTCTGCAAGAAGCTCATAAATCTAAATATACGATGCATCCCGGAGGAGATAAGATGTATTAGAACATAAAAACTCATTATTGGTGGCCATGAATGAAGAAGGGTATTGCCAAGTACATAGGGAAGTGTCCTGTATGTCTACAAGTGAAAGCCTAACATCAAAAGTCAGCTGGATACTTAAAAAAATTAAAATTTGCTGAATGGAAATGGGATTTGGTAACCATGGACCTTGTAACTAAGTTTCCTAGAACAAATGGAGGGAACGACACTATTTGGGCCATTGTGGATCGATTGATAAAGTCTGATAATTTCCTTCCAATAAAATAGACGTGCCCATTGGAACAGTTAGCAAAATTATATGTGAAAGAAAATGTTTCAAGGCATGGGGTTACGCTATCTATTGTGTCCGATCGAGATAGTCATGATACTTCTCGATTCTGGGAGGCATTGCAATTGGCCTTGGGCACTAAGTTACACTTTAGTACCGCATATCATCCTCAAACTGACGAACAAAGTGAACGGACAATTCAAACATTAGAGGATATGCTAAGGGGCATGTGTTATCGAGTTTGGTGGTAACTGGGACATCCACTTACCATTAATAGAGTTTGCTTACAATAACAGCTATCATTCAAGCATCAAGGCAGCACCATTTGAAGACTTATACGGTCGCAAGTGCCATACACCTTTATGTTGGTCAGAGATAGGTGAAGGACAATGGATGGGACCCAAACTAGTGCTATAAACCACTGAAAAGATTAGACAGATTCATGATAAGTTAAAGGCTGCACAGGATAGACAAAAGAGTTATGCCGACAAAAGACGAAGGCCTTTAGAATTCGCAAAAGGAGACTTAGTTATGTTAAAGGTGTCTCCATGGAAAGGGATCATTAGATTTGGAAAGCAAGGAAAATTGAGTCCACGATATATAGGACCATTTAAGGTAATTTCCAAGGTTAGAAGTGTGGCTTATCAGTTGGAATTACCTGAAGAACTCAGTGGAATACACGATGTGTTTCACGTCTAAAATCTTCGAAAGTGTTTAGTTGACGAAAATCTTGCCATACTTATCTAGGAAATAAGTGTGGATGACAAATTGAATTACACAGAACAACCTGTCGAAATCTTGGAAAGATTTGTTAAGAGACTACGAAGAAAATGGATTCCTATGATCAAGGCCAAGTGGAACTCGTGTCATGGTCCTGAAATCACCCGGGAGTCTGAAGCGGATATGCAACTAAAATACCCTCAATTATTTGAAACCCTAATAGTAATGAATTCCGACACGGAATTCTTTGGGGGGGGGGGGGGGAATTGTAACACCCGTATATAAATTGTAAATACATAAATAAATAAGAATTGGAATCCAGGAGAAATTGCGGACCGCGAATTCAAGAAATAGAGGTTAGCGGTACGCGAGTCCGACGAATTACGCGGGTCGGGTCGGAACCAGGGTAGATATGCGAGAAAACTAGAAAAGCTGGAGTCACGGACCGCTAATGGTCCGCACGCATTATAGCGGTCCGCGAGTTTGATCTGACAGCAAAAACTACGTTTTTGTCTCCACTCCACCTTAAAAGAACACAACATTCATTTTCTGCACCTCATTCTCTGAAACTTGAATAGAGCACTCTCAGAGATTCTTGAAGGAGGAAATGAGGTTACAAGCTTGATTTTAATTCATCAAAACACAAGTAAGCCTTCATTCCATGAATTTTGATAAATTATGATGTGTAAGGCAAGTATGATGGAGCTGGCCTAACTGATGGAATGTTTCCAGAGATATCTAAAATAGTTTTAAGGTCATTAGGAAGCAGAATGGAGGCTAAAAGCATATACAAGGTATGTATAGTCAACCCAAACCACCTTTGGATAATTATGTGATGATTTAGACTTTAAGCACTCATGAATTGTTTGGCCATTGAAGGTTTAAGGCTGTGAAAGTAAGGAGTAGTTACTGATCAGTGAACATTGGGTGCAAAAGAATTGATTGTACAATCCCTTCTACACAAGGTACAACCTTATCATGCATGCAAGTATTTTTAAGTGTTTAAAATGGCAAATGATTGAGAATTATGATCATAACTAAAATCACAGTTGTGATATGAGGATTGATAAAGATCTTTCAGACCCATTGGGGTCATAAGAATTTATGGGAAGGGACGGATTGTTAGTATATAAGTAAGGATTCAGTTTCGTTATCAAATGGATAACTAACATGAAAAGAGGAAATGAGAACTTTTCAGAGACTAAAAATTTGAGTGATAAGCTTTATGATACTATAGTAGTGAAACCCGATCGTGAATGGACTAGGAGCATGGGTAGCGGTCCGCGAATGGCTCTTTTCCAGAAACTGTCAAATGCTGTTTCATGGACCAAGAGTTTAGAAGAGACTGGAGTAGCTGTTACGTGTTCCTTAAAGTTCATCATCTAATTCAAGTGAGTTCTGTATACCCTAACATTGTTATTTTAAAATTTTAGGCCACAATGAATAAAAGTGGTGCTATAGCTGCGCGCATTACTGGCTACATACTGTATAATGCAAGGAATGTGAAAAATTACTACGTAACTAGAATGCTAGAATCATTTGTTACATGTGTTATACTCTGTGACATATATATATCTTACTGGTTGTATTCTAGTCATTCCATGCGAAAATTGTGTAGATCCGGTAGCATTGTGTAATAGTTGATTAACAAGTTGGGTACGGCTCACCAATAACATTATTGTTGTTGACATAGTTGAATTAACCATTTTGTAGGAAATCAATGAAAGGCTTCAAGTAGGTGACCCTATAGGAAGCAAGTGATTATGTTCAGTAAGCTTCCAGATATATTTGTGCCATGTGTCCTAGTAATGTATCAAATTACTAGTGTGTAGTTTATGAAACAAATTGCGGAACTCAAGAGGCTATATGTTTAGTTGAAAGGATTAAGTATTTGCATTGTATTTGTTGCTTCTGCGTATATGATATTGACAGCCTGCCCCCACACCTCCCCCGCACCTGGCAGTGTGCGGCGGGGGTGTGACATCGTATTTGGTCATCGTATAACTAATTCAACATTTTTATGAGTCCAATAATCAATAATCATGTCACGAGTTATCACACACTTGATTGAGTCGCGAATCGTTGGTGAATTGCCCAAAATCGATACGTACGTTAAAACCGACCAAAATCGCTTATTTTGACCTAATTTGTGCATCCTTTTGAGTTACGTGACGTGTTTATATTCATTTTGAGTGAATTATACTTGGTAAGCATGATGGGAGTGTTAATTGGGAGAAAACGGGACTCAAAAACCTCGAAAAACGAAGAACCGAGCATGAAAAAAGGTAAAACAGAAAAATTCTCGTTTGGGTGAGTGTTAGGCGTATCGCCTGGCACACCCATGTGCCCTAGGCGATACGTCTGGAAGGTAAAAATCAACAGAACCCTATCAGACGGGTATTTAACCCCTTTAAGTCATTACAGCCCCCATTTTCCTCCTTCAAACCCCTCCCAAAACCCTAAAACGGCCATAGACCTTAGAGATTACCTTACTTGAATATTTGAGGCCCAAGATTGATGCTTTATTGCTCGGGACAAGTTGGTTTTACCCCCTTCCGGTACGTAGTCTCAAGACTATGTCTGTAGCTCCTTAAACCCTCCTTCTTTCTCCATCAAAATCTGAATTTTATGCATGTTTATTCTTAGATCTATGTTAAATTTAATAAATCCATGGATTATATGTTCAAAGTTTGCATCATTATGTCGATTTAGGTTTAGATCTATGATGAGTTTGATGATTCATGCTTGATCCACGTATAGATTTGTATAAAGCTTGAGGTTTTATGATGTATTAGGGCTAGATCTTCATGTTGCATGTTGGTTATGTCTAGATCTATGTAAATATGTTAAAGGTTGCAACTTTATGATGAGATTAGGCTAGATTTATGAATTTACATGATGTTATGACATAGATCTAGGGCTTATTAATGCAAGATTGGATTTTTATGTCATAAATTTCCTAGATCTGCAACAAGCATGCTAGCTAGGGTTCGATCCATGAGGTTTAATATCAATATTTTGTTTTTATGATCCGAGTTGTTTAGATATACCAAATTCTTGTCATCTAGGGTTTGATCTATGTGGTATGAGCATCAAATTGTATTGCTTAGAAATGTTTAGATCTTCATTATGCATGTCATCTTAGGATACATCTATATATGAGATCAGTAAGTTAGGACCTTTAATGCTCGATCTATAGCATGCATGCTTAATTGTGGCAAGATTCATGTTTTTCATCATCTAAACTAGATGTTTTGCTATAAATGACCCGATCCATGTTATGATTGTGAATTTCATGATAAGTTATGGTTAGATCTAGAATGTCATGATAGACCTAGGGTTTGATTTGGTAAATTGATAATTACTTGGATGCATGATAAGTATTTTGATTCATGTTGACTGTGTTGACTTTGTTTGACCTTCCATGTTATTAGTTAAATTTGGACCTTTGACCTCACCCTTAGTTTAGGATTGGACCCATAACGTTTGTATCTGTCACACCCCTAAAAATTCCACGCGCGACAACGCGTCGTAGGGAGCGTGACAAACCAGGATCGAACACATTAGCCATACGAACAGTCTATATGCAATGTAAATGTCAAACCAAAGTAAATGCGTTTTGAAATGCGGAAGCGTAAATGACATAAGTTGTAATAAATGTTCAAGCGCCAAAACATGTGCAAACCAAAAGATAATTAGTTCAAAAGGTTTTAAAATCTAATATGCATGCATCAGGATCAAAATCTATAAGTGGTGCACCCTAATCCGTGACAAGCAATCCAGTTTAGCGACCTGAGAAATAACATGCTAAAGTGTCAACACAAAGGTTGGTAAGTTCACAGGTTTAATCATTTCATCAGTTTAACAGTTCAGTAAAATCCAGATAATATATCAATAGTTAGCTAGACTATTTTCAAGAAAACAGTGCACGTTTGACTAAATCAACTAGCTATCCAGTTACCGAAGCTCGACAAGTTCAATTATGCCTCGTTAAGACTAAGAAGTTTATAACACCCGTTCGATATCCAATCGTGCAAGAGCGACTGACCCGGGTGGGGCTGTCAAACCCTATAGATCTACTAAATAAGTTCCTGCTGATGTCACATTGACAGTAACTCTAAAAGTGAGGACTTTTCAATAAGTGTGTCACTATCATTCAGGTGATATATATCTAACAGTTCAAGTGTTTGCATGTTAATCTCCCCCAACAGGATTAAAATAGGTAAAAAGGGGCCGTGAAACTCACCTTAGGTTGCTCAACAAAGTTTCCAGATAAACAGTTAATTCAAGTAGCAAGAACGAGTCTTGTGCAAGCAATCAATCACCTAACGAGCATACGAGTATAAGTGTGTGATCAAAACAAACAACTAAGTCTAATGTAAACGTATAAAAAACGATTTATCGTGGAGTTTAAAATAAGTCGAGGATGGCACGTGTGACAAATCCGAGTGATTATCGGAATAACGCGAAAAAATACAATATATATCAATACTGTATATTTTCTAAGTTCAAAGATTTCAAAAATAAATACACATAATATATATATTCAAACCAAACGTCCTACGACGTTAATAACGGGTTTACAAAAACGGGATTTAAAAGTTCAGCGAAAGTATCTAATTGTTTAAATAAATCCACTAGGTGCGTAAATACTAATCTATGAAAGTTATATATATATATATATATATATATATATATATATATATATATATATATATATGGGTGAGGTTCATTGTAGACATCCCATAAGTGTAGACAGGTAGACACCTATTTCACATGTGAAATTTTCTGAACAATGAGAAAAAGGAAAAAAAAGAAAAAAGAAATTAATCATAACCATTAGATCAAGAGATCTAATGGTGAAGAGGTGTTACCTGTCTACACTTATAGGGGTGTCTACAATGAACTTTTCACTATATATATATATATTTTATTTATTTTACCTTTTATAAAAAGATGATACTTGAGTTAATATTTATACAAATTTATTAAAACTATATTTTTGTTTGAAACGTCAACTTTACGGGTTTAGTAGTCGGCGATACGTTTTACGGGTTTAAACATTCGTGGAAATCCATTTTATATGAGTTTTGGTTGGATAAATGCCTTGAATCACAAAATAAAAACAAAACAAGAAATATGAAGGTCGCAGGGGTCGAACCCGCGACCTCCCTGTCTCAGCGCAACAACCCAACCACTCGGCCAGCGGGCCTGTTTGTGTTAAGAGCCCGATCGAAAACACTTTATGCGCATGTTGCGGCCAGGAATAGTTTAGGAAAAATAGCAGGATTATAAAAATGGTGAGGACCGGATTCGAACTGGCGACCTCGAGGTTGGGTTACACGCCGCAAACCACTCCGGCACTTGACCCGATTTTGTTATAACCCGAAGCAGAAATTATATATCCTAAACCTGAAACGCATCATCTTCTTCACCAAGAACTCCGGTGGCCGGAGTTTTATTCCGGTCACCGGAAAATCGTAATATACAGGAAGAACAGAAGGTAAACAAGCGATTTACAGTAAGGGAGGTTTACCTTGCGTCCGGGATGGATTACGAGTTGATTTCGAAGCCGAAAACAACCCGAAACTTGCACCGCGAACTCCGAGCACGTTCACGAAACTCGACCCCGGTCGCTCCTGCTTGTTCAGAGTCGAACGACGATCCCAAAGGGTGTCGAATGGTGGTGTTACAGTTGTGAACAGTGGTGATTCAGTTGGGTTCTTCTTCTTTTTTTTTCTTCGCCGGCAACCAAAAACGAGAGATAAGGAGATGATGGGAAGTGCACCGAATGTTTAGAATTTTCCCTAGTTATTTCAGGTTGATACATGGATTGATCGTAACTGATTACGGGAGTTAATTTCTGATTTAAGTTGATGTCGGTTACGAATTGGAAGAGCCGACGTCGTGTTGTGATTTCATATTCAACTTATGGTTAATGACAGAAACGGTCCTTCCAAAATAATCCATAATAGGGAACCAGATTTGAATAATTTCACTTCAGTCCCTCCTGGTTTGTTTAGTTAAGAGAGGTCATAGGAATTGGCAAAGTTAGTCCTCCGAAGTTTATAAATGATACCAGCATCAAACAGAGTTAACGAAGGAATAATTAAACAATGAATATCAAAGGATGTCAAGATATATTAATCGTATAACGTTTATGATAACTATAAATCTCGTTTTACTAAAATAAATCATGGAATATAACTCCACAATTATATAGTTAAAGTCACATAAATTTGTCATAATTACTCATTTTAAATTTACATAAAATCATAAAATTATTTATGGTTTAATAATTAAAACTAACCTAGAATGATAACATAAATATGAAATATATATAATTATTTCACATAAAATCATAAAGTGAAATCTAAAATATCAAACGTTTATACTTGATGTATGCTCGCGGTGATGATCACACAAAACCCTAATTGCTAAAGTCAACACAGTCAATCACATAAATGCTCACACAACATTTAATACGGTTTACGTTCAGTTAATGTCATAAAATGACCTGAACAGTCAGATTGTCACAGTATCCCCTTGTTGAAGAATTTTCGTCCTCGAAAATTGCGTAACGCGGTAAGAGTTAATGAGCTAGACATAAAGAAAAGAAAAGAAAAATTCTCAGTCGTCACATCATCCCCTTGTTGAAGAATTTTCGTCCGCGAAAATTTAACCAGTACCTGAACTAGATGAAGGCTGATCCTTGAACAGTCTGGGGTATTTCTTCATCATCTGATCTTCGCGTTCCCAAGTAAATTCAGGACCATGTCTCAAGTTCCAATGAACTTTAACGATTGGGATCTTGCTACGTTTTAATTGTTTAACTTCCCGGTCCATAATTTTTACTGGTTCGTTCGATAAATCGAAGTTGTTTGTCCACATTCAACTCCTCGAGTGGAGTGATTAATGTCTCATCTGCTAGATATTTCTTTAAATTCGACACATGAAAGACGTTATGTACTCCACTTAGCTCTTCTAGTAAGTTTAGTTCATAAGCCTATAGACCAATTCTCTTAACAATCTCGAATAGCCCAATGTATCTCGGGTTTAACTTACCACGTTTACCAAAACGTACTACACCCTTCCAGGGTGAGACCTTTAACAAGACCTTGTCTCCTTCCTCAAAATCTAAAGGTCCTCTCCGTTTATCGGCATAACTTTTCTGTCTATCTCGTGCGGCTGCCATACGATTACGAATTTATACGATTTTCTCTGTGAGTACCAACTCAGGACCTGTGAGTTGACTGTCACCAACTTCCGCCCAACAGAGAGGTGATCTACACTTTCGCCCGTAAAGTGCTTCAAACGGAGCTACACCAATACTGGTGTGATAACTGTTGTTATAGGAGAATTCCACTAAGGGTAAGTGTTTATCCCAACTTTCACCAAAATCAATCGCACATGCATGCAGCATGTCCTCGAGAGTTTAAATGGTCCGTTCACTTTGACCATCGGTCTGAGGGTGATATGCAGTACTCATATCCAGACGCGATCCCAATGCTTCATGTAGATATTTCCAACATTTGGATGTAAATCGAGCGTCTCGATCTGATATAATAGAAACTGGTACTCCATGTCACGAGACGGTCTCTTTGAGATAAATTTTGCCTAATGTCTCGGAGGTATCAGTTTTGTTGATTGGTAGGAAATGTGCCGACTTGGTTAAATAATCAATAATTACCCAAATTGTATCACATCTGCTTGCTGTACGGGGTAACTTTGTGATAAAGTCCATAGCGATACCCTCCCATTTCCACTCGGGAATTTTTGGTTGTTGAAGTAACCCTACCGGTTTTTGGTATTCCGCTTTGACCTTGGAACAAGTCAAGCACTTGCTTACGTAAGTGGCAATGTCAGCTTTCATCTTAGGCCACCAGTAAATCAATTTCAAATCTTGGTACATCTTATCCGAGCCTGGATGAATAGAGTAACGAGACTTATGGGCTTCATCCATAATTAATTCCCTCAAATTTCCATACACGGGAATCCATATTCGGTTCGCACAATACCGGATACAATCTGATCTAACTTCCAATAACTTATCCATACCCCGTAAGGATTCTAATTCAATGTTCTCATCTTTGAGTGCTTCGAGTTGTGCATTCCGGATTTGATTAGGTAATCCTGTATGAATAGTAAGTTGTAACGCACGAACTCTTCTAGGCTTGGGGTTATCCTTCCGGCTTAAGGCATCAGCTACTACATTAGCTTTGCCTGGATGGTATCTAATTGCGCAATCGTAGTCATTAAGAAGTTCTACCCAACGACGTTATCTCATGTTCAACTCCTTTTGAGCGAAGTTATGCTTGAGAGTTTTATGATCAGTGTAGATAGTACACTTTGTACCATAAAGATAATGTCTCCAAATTTTCAACGCGAAAATGACTGCTCCCAACTCCAAATCATGAGTTGTATAATTCTGCTCGTGAATCTTTAACTGACGAGAGACATAAGCTATGACTTTCTCCCTTTGCATCAGCACGCAACCTAATCCTTGCTTCGATGCATCACAATACACCACGAAATCATCACTACCCTCTGGTAGGGATAATATTGGCGCGCTACAAAGTTTCTTTATTAGCTAAAAAGCGGCGTCATGCTTTTCATTCCAGTTATACGCCGTTCCTTTATGCGTTAGCGCCGTAAGAGGTTGAGCTATCTTTGAAAATCCCTCAATAAACCGTCGGTAATAACCCGCCAAACCAAGAAATTGGCGAATTTCCGTTGGTGCTTTAGGCGCAGGCCAATTCTTAATTGCCTCAACTTTGATTGGATCAACGTGAATCCCCTGATCATTAACGACATGACCAAGAAATTGCACCTCAAGCATCCAGAAAACACACTTTGAAAATTTTGCATACAATTGCTCCTTCTTGAGTAACTCTAAGATCAAACGAAGATGTTGTTCATGCTCCTCCTTAGACTTAGAATATATGAGAATATCATTAATGAAGACAATGACGAATTTATCGAGATATGGCTTGCAAACGCGATTCATCAAGTCCATGAAAATCGCTGGTGCGTTGGTTAACCCAAATGGCATAACCATGAACTCATAATGACCATAACGAGTTCTAAACGCTGTTTTCGAGACATCCTCCTCGCGGACTCTCAGTTGGTGATAACCCGATCTTAAATCGATTTTGGAATAATAGCTATATCCTTGTAGTTGATCAAACAAATCATCGATTTGGGGCAAGGGATAACGATTCTTGACAGTCACCTTGTTGAGTTCTCTGTAATCGATGCACATTCGAAAGGTTCCATCTTTCTTTTTAACAAACAACACTGGAGCTCCCCAGGGCGATGAACTAGGCCTAATAAATCCCTTTTCGAGTAGTTCTTAAAGTTATGTATATAGCTCTTGTAACTCATTCGGTGCCAAACGATAGGTTGCACGAGCAATTGGTGCTGCTCCGGGAGCAAGATCAATCTGAAATTCGACTTCTCGGTGAGGCGGTAAGCCTGGCAGATCTTCTGGAAAGACTTCAGGAAAATCCCTCACGATCGGGATATCCTCTATCTTTTTCTCTTCCTCTGATTTCTCCGAAATGTTCGCGAGAATAGCAACGTGCCCTTTTCGCAAACACTTCTGTGCCTTTAGAAAAGATATCACACCCATAACAGTACCACACCTTTCTCCTTGAACATGGGAGCAATTCTCCACTATGCAATGGTATTCGAACAATTTTCTCATGACAAACGATTTCGGCACGATTCTTGGATAGCCAATCCATTCCCACAATAACGTCAAAACTTCCCAAAGAGATTGGCAAAAGATCTATTCCTAATTTATGGCCAGCCAATTCCAGTTTACAGTCTTTAACTATATGGGTAGACTCAACAAGTTTACCATTAGCAAGTTCAACTACGAATTTAGCATCTAAAGGAGTCAAGTTGGATTTATCATATTGCTAAATTTAGTAGATATGAAGCTTCTATCAGCACCAGTGTCAAACAAGACTAGAGCATAGTATCCGTTAAGAGAAAACTTACCAGTAACGACATTTGGATCTGCTCTGGCATCTTCCGAGCCTATGACAAAAGCTCTACCTCTGGCACCATTTCCTCCATTGTTCCCATTGTTGTTTTTGTTATTGTTGCCATTGCGATTGCCAGTGTTGGTGTTATTGTTGCTTCCACCGTTCAGTTGAGGGACAATTTCTCTTTATGTGGCCTTCTTTCCCACAATTAAAACAATTAAAACCATTCTTAGTTCCTTCACCCCACTGAACTTGCTTCCCGTTATTTTTGGCTGGGAAATCCTTGGATTGATGCCCCTTATTGCCGCATTTGGCACACAAATACTCGTCGCATGGGCCATAGTGATGGTAGTTGCACTTGTTGCACTATGGGTACTTGCGCACATAACCCTGTTGTCCCTAATTCTGATTACTCTGCTTCTGAGAATTGGATGAGAAATTTCTGGAATTGTTAAATCTGCGGTTCTGGTTTTAATGGTTCTGCTGGTTGGAAGACTTGTTTCCAAACTGATTCCCAGAATTATCCCACTTTCTTTTGTTGTCAGAGGCTCCAGAAGTTCCTTTTCTAGGAGGCAAGACTCCTTGATCAACTGCTTGATTCGTGAGCCTATTGGCAATCCTTACAGCATCACGAATGGTCACAGGGTTTGAGGCAGTCACCATTCCCTGGATTTGGGGCACTAAACCCTTGATATACAGCTCAATTCTTCGGTAAGCAGGTGTAGCGATTCTGGGGCACAAATTCGCAAGAGAATTTGAACGAGTAGTGTAAGCTTCAATTTCAGACCCCTCCATCTTGAGATTATACAGCTCGGTTTCCAATTTCTAGATCTCGTCCCGTGGACAATACTCTTTTTGTAGCAACTCTTTGAATTCATCCCATGGCATGGCATTAGCTTCCTCAATTCATTGCATCTGCACCTCTGTGTTCCACCAGGTGAGAGCTGGTCCCTCTAAAGTACCCGTGGCAAATTTCACCTTACTAGCCTCATGACAGTTGCACATTTCAAATGCAGATTCCACTTTTTCAATCCAGTGGAGTAGGCTAACAGATCCTTTAGCCCCTTTGAACTGATTAGGCTTACAGTCCATGAAAGTTTTAAATGTAGCATTACCTTGGGGTGGCCCTGCATTGCCTGCACCTTAGGCCTGTGCCGCCAAGGCAGCAGCCAGATGTTGGTTGATTAGTGCAGCCAATTCAGCTGGTGTCATGTTTGGTACATTTCCGCCTGCCATTATCTTCAATTCACAATTACCCAAAATGAGAATAAGATATAACATGAATCACAACAACCATCAAATAAGTAATAAATTACTTCACAAGAGACAATCACATATTAAATAGTAAATCCCATTTCAAATAACTCGTTCACAAATTATCCAACAGAAATTCAAAATTCAAAATGCATAGTCTTGGGAACATCCTCCCGATAAAACAAACAACCAAACAAAACATAACTGAAAACAAATAATCAGAAGCTATCATGATCACTGGATGCATCAGACATCTCCTCCCGGTTCTTCCTCGGAATCCACTTCCGGTTCCTCCTCGGGATCCTCTTTAGGTTCTTCCTCGGGATCCTCCACAATGGGTTCTTCAACTGGTTCTGCCGGAGTCTTAGCCTGCCTAGCCAACTCAAGCTCAGCAACCCGAGCTGTGAGTGCCTCCACTAGCTCAGTGAGATGACTCACCTGATAATACGTGTCACTCAGTGTCACCTGATGCTCGGTCTGACGCTCATTAGTCCCTTTCAATGTTTCCTCAAGGGTGGCAATTTTCTGACTAGTGCTATCCCTATTTTCTTGTAGTTCTGCGACCATATCAAATAGCCTCCCAATGTCCCTGAGCGCGCGGTCAAACATAGAGACCATTGCCGCGACGACTCGTTCCATGGCATATGGCAGTTCGGGTAGAAAGAACCGAGTTGATGACGGCTCTGTTAAAGTAGGTGGTACTTGTTCCCGATGAACCCAACTAGCCACAAGTGACTCATACCTGTTCCAGTTGCCATTATCTCTTCCACGAACAACAATTGGCTCTTCATACACGTGGCCCTCGAAAGTTATCCTTCGATTTTCATGAGTCGGGGTAGTAGGACCCGAAGTAACCCGCCTACTAGTGACGGATAGGGATGATGATGATGAGGATGATAGGGAAGCGGATATCCATCCAGCCATGTCTGCATATATACCATATATATACATATAAAAGTACAAGTAACACATAGTCAAATAGTCACATACTAGTGTGTGTGTTCGAGTGTACGACTAAGGTGTAACTAAGGTCATAGTCGGTCCACTAATGCAAACCTAGTTCACTATAACCAATTGCTCTGATACCAATCTGTCACACCCCTAAAAATTCCACGCGTGACAACGCGCCGCAGGGAGCGTGACAAACCAGGATCGAACACATTAGCCATACGAGCAGTCTATATGCAATGTAAATGTCAAACCAAAGTAAATGCGTTTTGAAATGCGGAAGCATAAAATGACATAAGTTGTAATAAATGTTCAAGCGCCAAAACATGTGCAAACAAAAAGATAATTAGTTCGAAAGGTTTTAAAATCTAATATGCATGCATGAGGATCAAAATCCATAAGTGGTGCATCCTAATCCGTGACAAGCAATCCAGTTTAGCGACCTGAGAAATAACATGCTAAAGTGTCAACACAAAGGTTGGTGAGTTCACAGGTTTAATCAGTTCATCAGTTTAACAGTTCAGTAAAATCCAGATAATATATCAATAGTTAGCTAGACTATTTTCAAGAAATCAGTGCACGTTTGACTAGATCAACTAGCTATCCAGTTACTGAAGCTCGCCAAGTTCAATTGTGCCTCGTTAAGACTAAGAAGTTTATAACACCCATTCGATATCCAATCGTGCCAGAGCGACTGACCCGGGTGGGGCTGTCAAACCATATAGATCTACTAAATAAGTTCCCGCTGATGTCACATTGACAGTAACTCTAAAAGTGAGGACTTTTCAATAAGTGTGCCACTATCATTCAGGTGATATATATCTATCAGTTCAAGTGTTTGCATGTTAATCTCCCCCAACAGGATTAAAATAGGTAAAAAGGGGCCGTGAAACTCACCTTAGGTTGCTCAGCAAAGTTTCCAGATAAACAGTTAATTCAAGTAGCAAGAACGAGTCTTGTGCAAGCAATCAATCACCTAACGAGCATATGAGTATAAGTGTGTGATCAAACAAACAACTAAGTCTAATGTAAACGATAAAAACGATTTATCGTGGAGTTTGAAATAAGTCGAAGATGGCACGTGTGCCAAATCCGAGTGATTATCGGAATAACGCGAAAAAATACAATATATATCAATACTGTATATTTTCTAAGTTCAAAGATTTCAAAAATAAATATTCATAATATATATATTTAAACCGAACGTGCTACGACGTTAATAACGGGTTTACGAAAACGAGATTTAAAAGTTCAGCGAAAGTATCTAATTGTTTAAATAAATCCACTAGGTGCGTAAATACTAATCTATGAAAGTTATATATATATATATATATATATTATTTATTTTACCTTTTATAAAAAGATGATACTTGTGTTAATATTTATACAAATTTATTAAAACTATATTTTTGTTTGAAAGGTCAACTTTACGGGTTTAGTAGTCGGAGATACGTTTTACGGGTTTAAACATTCGTGGAAATCCATTTTATATGAGTTTTGGTTGGATAAATGCCTTGAATCACAAAATAAAAACAAAACAAGAAATATGAAGGTCGCAGGGGTCGAACCCGTGACCTCCCTGTCTCAGCGCAACAGCCCAACCACTCGGCCAGCGGGCCTGTTTGTGCTCAGAGCCCGATCGAAAACACTTTATGCGCATGTTGCGACCAGGAATAGTTTAGGAAAAATAGCAGGATTATAAAAATGGTGAGGACCAGATTCGAACTGGCGACCTCGAGGTTGGGTTACATGCCGCAAACCACTCTGGCACTTGACCCGATTTTGTTATAACCCAAAACAGAAATTATATATCCTAAACCTGAATCGCATCATCTTCTTCACCAAGAACTCCGGCGGCCGGAGTTTTATTCCGGTCACCGGAAAATTGTAAAATACAGGAAGAACAGAAAGTAAACAAGCGATTTACAGTAAGGGAGGTTTACCTTGCGTCCGGGATGGATTACGAGTTGATTTCGAAGCCGAAAACAACCCGAAACTTGCACCGCGAACTCCGAGCACGTTCACGAAACTCGACCCCGGTCGCTCCTGCTTGTTCAGAGTCGAACGACGATCCCAAAGGGTTTCGAATGGTGGTGTTACAGTTGCGGACAGTGGTGGTTCAGTTGGGTATTTCTTCTTTTTTTTCTTCGCCGGCAACCAAAAACGAGAGATAAGGAGATGATGGGAAGTGCACCGAATGATTAGAATTTTCCCTTGTTATTTCAGGTTGATACATGGATCGATCGTAACTGATTACGGGATTAAATTTCTGATTTAAGTTGATGTCGGTTACGAATTGGAAGAGCCGACGTCGTGTTGTGATTTCAAATTCAACTTATGGTTAATGACAGAAACAGTCCTTCCAAAATAATCCATAATAGGGAACCAGGTTTGAAGAATTTCTCTTCACTCCCTCCTGGTTTGTTTAATTAAGAGAGGTCATAGGAATTGGCAAAGTTAGTCCTCCGAAGTTTATAAATGATATCGGCATCAAACAGAGTTAACGAAGGAATAATTAAACAATGAATATCAAAGAATGTCAAGATATATTAATCGTATAACGTTTATGATAACTATAAATATCGTATTACTAAAATAAATCATGGAATATAACTCCACAATTATATAGTTAAAGTCACAAAATTTGTCATAATTACTCATTTTAAATTCACATAAAATCATAAAATTACTTATGGTTTAATAATTAAAACTCACCTAGAATGATAACATAAATGTGAAATATATATAATTATATCACAAAAAATCATAAAGTGAAATCTAAAATATCAAATGTTTAAACTTGATGTATGCTCGTAGTGATGATCACACAAAACCCTAATTGCTAAAGTCTACACAGTCAATCACATAAATGCTCACACATCATTTAATACGGTTTACGTTCAGTTAATGTCATAAAATGACCTGAAAAGTCGGATTGTCACAGTATCACCTCACCAAATCACCATCGAGTTGTCGAGTCGGTCGTGTCGTAAAATTAAGCTATTTATTTATTTATTTATTTATTATTCCTCTATCTCGCTAGTCGTCAAGATTATCATCGGGTCTATCATTCCTCATCTCGTGGTGTCGTTCTTTCAAATTGTGTCTCCGTATCAGGTGAGTATTCATAGTCATTTTTTAAACGATTTAGGGTGCAACATGTATCTATATTCAATACCCTAAACTCTTTATTATGCATAATTCTATGCGATTCTATGTGCTCTATGTGTGATATTCTATTGTGTGATAATTGTTGGATTCTATGTGTGGATATTCGCTAATCGCTAATTGCATGTGTACCATTAACCATTTAGCCGTGACAACAATGATAGATCTATTTGCTGACGACCCACCTGGACTGCCTTGGCTTGGGCGTCGGGTGATTGCTCTCTTACTGTCTTGGCTTGGTGCACATCACTTATATGACTTGTTGATCATCATTGGATATTATCGCTTGACTCATCGAATCACAATGCTTTAATCTATATAGTATTCTAAACCTATATTTACTCACCAACTATTCGTAGTTGACCTCTATTTTATACATGTTGCAGGGTATGCTGTTTGATGATGTTTAGCCTTGTTGATGACACCATAGGATCGCATGCGGACTTAGCGTGACCTAATTATATAATTTAATTTGTCTTGTTTTGTTGAGTTATATGTTTTTATTATAATAAATATTTATGTTATATGAAATAGGTTAATTAAGAATATTGCAACATTAAATAGTGTTGTGTGCATCTGGACAATCATCGCGTCCCGACATCTTCCGACGTCGGTTGGGGTGTGACATATCTTTCGCGTTCTGACACCAGGATTGTGATCACTGTTCATGCCAGCCATTCGGTTAGCTTCCATTCGGAGCAATATGAGCACCACGAGCAACACGTGTATGCTCCTCCTGGCTTTCCGATATCCAACTATGTGGCTGATGATGAGTGTCCCACTGAGTAGGAGCTCATGGACCAGAAGCAGCCACCAAATGCTTCGCTAGCTGGTATCTTTGAAGACCTGACTACTCGTGCCCCTTCTATGCCACCATTACCTCCCACTCCTCCTATGGAGCCTGCACCTCCTATGCCCCCAGCCCCTCCAGCTCCACCTATTACTTATCACCAGGAGATGCGAGACCCGTACACGGCAGCCATGCCAACCACAGTATGACTATCGGGTCTCTGATCAGTATAGTTTTACCCAGCTACAACGATCTTTCAGTGCTAATGTACCATCATACCAGTTCCCTGTTGATCCATATATGGCTGCATATGCTCAGTATCCTTCTCCACTTGTTTTGATGCCTACTGTTCAGTACCCTGTTATGCAGCCATACTTTGAGCCAGCCAAATCATCTTTCTCGGGAGTTGGTATACCTTTTCATCCCTCACCCTATGTTGATCCTACAGGACCCAGTATGGGGTCGCCTGCGTATGTTGCCCTACTCGAGGAGGACCGTGCATTGGCGTTGGATAATGCTGAAAGCCGAAAACGCGAGGAGATAATGGATCGCCTGTACAATAAGGTGAAGAGCATGGTGGGAGAGATGGCTTCTCTGGTTAGGAGGATGAGGTACTGATGCTGATAATGGTCTCTGGAGTTGATGGGGATCTGGTGATCGTGTTTATTGTTGTTTGATGTATTTGTATTGTTGTTGTTATATAGTGTTCGTGTTAGACTTGTATCGTGATGTGATGTTTCATTTAAGACTTTCTTTGGTGTATGTTTGATTCGGAACCTTATGGTGACAAGTATGTTGTAATCATTAAGACTTATCTATGTGAGTCTTGCTATGCGTGTGATTTGGGATTTTTGAGTACTGTTATTACTAATCAGATTACTAAGGTAAATATTAAATATGTCCCTCGGATTCGTTATGATTGATTCTAAGTGGTGGACTCAGTGATGGTACACATTTAGAATTCTATAGGATTCCTATTGATTGTTTTTATGGCAGATCTGATTATGGCATACCGTAAACATAGTAGGTGGATGAAAGGTAGAGAGGATATTTCTACGTTCCACGATTATAGTAGGTGGAAGGGTGATAAATGTTGCTCTCTCTCTCTCCACAAACATAGTAGGTGGAGAGTTGGAATTGTCCTCACATACCACGAACATAATAGGTGGGGATGCTTGAGGAAATTGCTCTTATGATTGTGTTGTGTCCCTCATAAATAATAGAACTTGTTCACCCGTCATAGATGCATGAGAAGTCATGCGTATGCTTATTGAAAATAATTTAATTCATAAATTGTCTTTCAGGCGATGGCGAAAGCTGGAGTTAGTATAACAGTTGACGCTGGATCGAAAATTATAACACGTCGAAGAACTCGTGAGGCCTAGAATGAGGGACATAATTTGGTGCGTATTGAAGACTTGGAACCTCCTATATCGAAACAATTACATAAAAAGGCTGAAGACGAAATACTTTAGGGTTTGATAGCTGAGGGTATAGCCTGAGCTTTTCCTAGTTTGACTACTAGGGAAAAGAGGCTGGGCAAGAAGCCT
The DNA here is from genome assembly GCA_039602395.1 of Deinandra increscens subsp. villosa. NCBI lineage: Eukaryota > Viridiplantae > Streptophyta > Magnoliopsida > Asterales > Asteraceae > Deinandra > Deinandra increscens. The sequence continues at coordinate 43,311,021 of JBCNJP010000008.1, read as the reverse complement.
ACTAATGATGGTGAATCGAGTTAGGGGTATTACAGTTGCTCTGACAAAAGTACGACCAAAAGGAGTGAGTCAAGCAAAGATAGAAAAGTTCAAAGTGAGTCGTCTGCAAGCTCACATCATCACAACAAGCGTGATGAGAAGAAGAAAAATGATAAGGAAAAGCGAAGAAGGTATTTCGAGCTTAGTGATAGTGAATCAGAATCTGACAAGGAAGAAAAGGTAAGGACAAAGGGTTGTTCGTATAAGACCTACATGGCTTGTAAGCCTAACATGTTCAAAGGAGATAAGGGTGCGACGGATGCCCTTAATTGGTTTGATGAGATCGAGGCTGTTCTAGATATTAGTGAATGTGTTGAGCACGATAAGGTGAAGTTCACTTCACATTCTTTTCAAGGGTCATGCATTGGCTTGGTGGAAGACAGTTTTGGCTAGTAAGGGTCGGGAAAGAGCACATAGTATGGGTAGGAGGAATTTCAGGAAACTTGTGATGAAGAAGTTCATTCCTGAAAATGAACAAGAAAAGTTGGAGAACGAATTTCTCACTATCAAAATGAAAGGAGCAGACTATCAGAGTTACGTTAATCGTTTTGATGAGTTTCTTACTTTGGTGCCTCATATTGCGGATGATGAACCAAAGAGGGTTCAGAGATTTATTTGGGGTCTAAGCCCATAAATTAGAGCTGATGTGAGTTCAGCTAGGCCTTCCACTTTGGAATCAGCCATGGATTTGGCTGATATCATGGCTGATGAGTGGATAAGAACGTCTGAGAAAAAGAGAGTGTCTGAAAGCTCCAAGAGAAATGTTGTTGAGGGATGTCGTGGTGATAGAATCAGGAAGCGTAATGAAAAGGGGAATAAAAGGGTCAAGCCTAATGAATGTAGGCATTGCCACAAAGTGGGCCATTGGGCCAAAGATTTCAAAACTTTTAATAAGTGTGGTAAAGCAGGTCATGGGGCTGCTGATTGTCTAAAGCCCGTAATTTTCTATGAATGTAACCAAGAAGGGCACAAAAGGCGAAACTGCCCAAAACTGAAGAGTGCCAAAAAATATGGGGAAAAGAACAAGGCTCCACCAAAAGGTAATCCCCGAGTCTATATCATGAATGCAGATGAGGCTCATAATAATGATCAAGTTATTTCTGGTATGTTTTATATTAATGATCATTATGTTAGAATTTTTATGATTCGGGAGCTAATAGAAGCTTTATAGCCTCTATGTATATACCTAAGCTAAAATGTACCTTATATAAATTAGATAGGCTTTACACTATAGAGACTGCTAGTGGTCAGGTGATTAGTATACCTGAGATAGCTAGAATTGCTAGTTAGAAATCGATGGAACCTTGTTTGAATTAGAACTATTGCCAATGGCATTGTGTGGGTTTGACATATTCCTAGGAATGGATTGTTAACTAGATATAAGGCCATAATCCTATGTGATAAGAAGATCATTGAAGTAGAATCGCCTGAAGGAAATGCTTATATAATTTTGGGAGATTATTCTGTGAAGTCTATGAAGATTATATCTTTACTCAAAGCCAAGAACTATTTAAAGAAAGTTGTCAAGCGTTTCTAGTTAGTCAAGCTCCTAAGGAAAAGAAATTGTAAGATGTGCCAGTAGTCGTTGAGTATGCTCATGTATTTCCAAAAGAATTACCCAGTTTGCCACCAGAAAGACAAGTTGAGTTCCCAATTGAGTTGGTGCCAGACATTGCACCAATGGTTAAGGCACCCTTCAAACTTGCACCTTCTGAGATGCAAGAGTTAAGGAGTCAACTTTAAGATTTGCTGGATAAAGGATTTATTAGACCGAGTACCTCACCATGGGAGCACCAGTATAATTGCCCAAAATAAGGATGGTTCAATGAGAATGTGCATAGATTACCATCTGAATCACGTGACCATCTAGAATAGATATCCACTTCCAAGGATCGATGACTTGTTTAATCACACTACGTCAAAAATGACATTTAGCTATTGTTTTTAAAAATACGTGGCTAAAGGTAAGAAACACTAGTTTCAGCCACACATATTTTGTAGCCTTGGCCAAATATATAGCTTTTGGACCCTTTTAGCCACATATATTTTTTTGTTTATGTGACTACAACAATCAGGTGCAGAAGCTTTAGCCACTGTTTTATAAAAAACCGTGGTATTTATTTGTCACACTTAAGAAAGAGTGGTGAAATGCACCAAACGGCCACGGAATTTTAATAATTTTTTATTCATGTGACAAAAAATGAGTATATGTGATACCTTTGGCCACGCTTATTTAATGTTGTGTGACATAAGAGTATTTTATAGTATTTAGTAAATAAAAAAACAAAACTATTAAGTATATATTATGCGTGGCTAAATGTGAGCAACAACCACTGTTTTTATTAGTTATGTGGCTAAAAGCTAGTACATATGGCCACTTATATTAGGTTGTGTGACTAAATAGTAGAGTGTTCATGCCCTTTTCTTATTTATTATAAGTGATAAAAATCTATTACTTATGGCCACATATATTAGTTTTGTTTATGACACCAAAAGTTATCAATGGTCACGATAAAATATTACATGCATGGCTAAAGATAAGCAATGGTGACGATAATATATTACATGCGTGACGAAAGGACACGATTTGTTTCCCTCTAAATTGAAGTAGACAAAACACGCTTCTTCGTTTACCATCCATTTCTCGATCGTAAATTATGACACATCTTGTTTTGTTTAGGCTGCAATTCTGGTCTTAACACAAACTGCTTCAGATGCTTTCTAGCATTCAATCCATCCTTTGTCTTTCCGGGAAGGTTGAGCAGAGTTCCAACAAGACTCCTAGCCACATTCTTTTCAATATGCATGAAATCAATGCATGTTGGACACTATTATGCCTCCAATATCTAAGTCTTCGAAACCATATATTGTATTTCTTCCAATATTGTGCTTGCTCTTTGTTGTTTCTTTTTCTCTTATTAATTCCCCCCTCTTCCGGTTGAGGTCTCTGGATTTCTGAATCAGTACACCTTAATCCCTTTCCCCATTCATTCCTGACATGTCGAACGTCATCGTATATCTGTTCCCCGGTCATAGGATCTGCAGCAACTTCCAACTCTTGTTACCATCGAAGGCTTCTGTTTGCTTTCGGAAGGTATGCGTAGGTGGTAGATATCTTATATGACCAGCATAACACTGCTTGGCTGAGAAAGGAAGCCTACAACATTTAGTTTGTTTCCGATATACCACACAACCATTGAATCCACTGTACGGGCAACCACACAGTGTACTAAGTGCAGGGTAATCATTAATTATCCATAAAATAATTGTACGCATAGTAAACCGTTCTTGCGCATCGCATCATATGTATCCACACCTGCCTCAAATAACAAATCTAAGTCATCAACCAATGGTTCCAAAACACATCAATATCATTTCCAGGCGCTCCCGATATTAATAACGAAAGCATGATGAACTTTCTTTTCATACACAACCATGGTGGAAGGTTGTAAATGACAGATAGAACTGACCACACACTGTGATTTCTGTTGCCTCTATTCACATTGACCTCGTCAATTGGAATGCCAAGACGAAGACTTCTAGGATCGTTAGCGATTTCGGGAAATCTGTCATCTATGGCTTTCCATGGCGGTGAATCGAATGGGTGGCGTAACACACCGGGTTTTTTGGAACTGGTGGAACTGCTGAAGCCTCCACGATTCAAATCCCGAATCGAAGACATGGATAATACGATTGAATAAAAACTACGGTTAGGGAGAACGACCCGTTTCAAAATTGAAGGATGTGGATTGAATGTCAGTTACGATTAGCGACACCTAAACGATTTACATCCTCAATTCATTAAATACATCGATCCTTGAGGCGTCCATGAATGAAATTGAATAAATTGAATGAGATTATTAGGGCATATGAGGGAAAGTAGACTAAAGGATGGCGCGAAAATAAGAGCGGAGATATGTTGGAGATGGTGACACGTGCTGTAAGAAATTCTCACTTATTAAAGCGAAGCAGTGGATTCTCTATTTTTGAATTTCTATTCAATTGAGTTTATTAGGGTGGGGGTAGGGGTGTTCATAAACCCGGAAAATCGGACCAACCCGTTTAAACCGGACAAAAAATATGGGTTGGGTTCGAATTTTTATACACTACATTAAAACTGACATTTGGCCACAACCGTGACCAAAGGTGTTTGGTCACGTTTTTTTTCTTCCATTTCAATCGACACCAAAGGTCCCGTCACCTTATGTATCCTACGGCCACGTTACAATATCAGTGGCTAAAGGGTACCAATATTTATTTTTGTAATCAAACAATTCTTCCGGAAAGCGTGGCCAAAGGGTCTCAACGGCCACATGTGTTTGTTTAATGTGGCCTTTGGTATTATATGGTCATATATATTTGTGTTTTAGCCACATACATTATAAAAATACGTGGCCAAAGGGTTGCTAAAATCAGATATTTTGTCCCAATAAGCGTGGCCAAGGGGTGGCAACGACCACGTTAAAATATCAAAAGCGTGGCCTTTGGTATTATATGTTCACGTATATTTGTGTTTTAGCCACATATGTTTAAAAAAATGTGACCAAATGGGTTGCTGAAATTATAATTTTTGTCCCAATACGCATGGCCAAAGGGTGGCAACGGCCACGTTAAAATATAAATAGCGTGGCCTTTGGTATTATATGGTCACATATATTTGTATTTTAGCCACATATGTTAAAAAAACGTGGCCAAATGGGTTGCTAAAATCATAATTTTTGTCCCAATACGCGTGGCCAAAGGGTAGCAACGGCCACGATAAAATATAAAAAGTGTGGCCTTTGGTATTATATGGTCACGTATATTTGTGTTTTAGCCACATATATTTGGAAAAAAAAAGTGGCCAAAGGGTAGTTGAAATCAGATAATTTGTCCCAATACGCGTGGCCAAATGGTGGCAACGGCCACGTTACAATATAAAAATTGTGGCCTTTGGTATTATATGGTTACGTATATTTGTGGTTTAGCCACATATATTTGGAAAAAAAGTGGCCAAAGGGTAGTTAAAATCAGATATTTTGTCCCAATATGCGTGACCAAATGGTGGCAACGGCCACGTTAAAATATAAAAAGTGTGGCCTTTGGTATTATATGGTCACGTATATTTGTGTTTTAGCCACATATATTTGGAAAAAAAAAGTGGCCAAAGGGTGGCAACGGCCACGTTAAAATATAACTAGTGTGGCCTTTGGTATTATATATATGGTCACACATATTTTCTTAATTACAATCAATTATACTGCATATTAAATATATAGAGAAACCTTAAATCATATTATAATTAAAAATTAACGTACATACACTAATCAAATATTGTTCAAAAAATAACCTACACTAATCAAAGTTTAATTTCTATAATAAGTTAGTTATAATTTCTTGTCTGTGCTTATCAGCTGCTTCTGCTGGATGCGTGTACTAAGTTTTCTGTTTATCAGATCTTGACTCAGCTGGTTTGGTGTTAAGTACACTTTCGACAACCTTCTTTCGATCATTATTTACCTGGAAACATGACAAATAAAACCAATCATATATATATATATATATATATATATATATATATATATATAGGTGTAGGTTCAAATGAAAACTTTTTATGTTGAGAACTTTTGAGAACTAAATCTCAACCAAAAATTTCAGGGGGGACCACTACCAATTCATGGGAAGGGGGATGCATGTAAATAAACTTGTGGTTCAAATTAGCTCTTTTTAGTTCTCAAATGATCCACTCCCTATATATGTGTATACACACATATATGTATCCGCATACACACATATATATATATATATATATATATATAGTTAATTAATTAGCGGATACGATTAATTAATGTAGTAATTACCTGTGGTTGTTCCAGTACTTTTTTAACCGTAGAATGATCAACCGGCTGTGATTTATCTCATGTGTTATTAGAATGAAGGATCATTCGGTTCATCGGCCATGCAATAATATATTTATTTTCAACCTCCGAAAGCATTGTTTTATCATCTAATGAGAATGGTAAATATGTTGCACCCTTATTGACCTGATAAACTATAATTCTATGGCAACCAGGAGGTAATGGACTTCCATGAATCATCTCATCTTTTTCTTTTGGTAATTATTTAGTCATTCCCACGACGTTCAATGGATTCCCTCCATGTGCAACGTCGCAGTTTGGCACCCCTAATCAGAAGTGACATAATAATAATAATAATATTAATTATAGCATATATATATTAACAACTAATTAATTAAAGTCAAAAATAGAATAAAAAATTGTGGTATATACTAATATATATACCTTTGGGATTACTGGCTGATCGATAGGAGCTGCAATGGCATCATAATTATTTGGTTTTTCCAACTGACCACTCTTCTTAGGACGTACTTTACGAGTTGCAGGTTTTACTGATTTTGCATGTCTCTTATTGTTTTCCTAAATTGACACCATGTAATTAACTGATTAGTAACATATATATTAATTAACAATAACATCAAAGCCATTTGTGAAATCCTTAATTATATATACCACCTCCTGCTCTGATGCCCCAGCTGCTGCTTCAGTACTTCTTTGTCTCTTTTTCCCCTAAAGACAGCATTATCAACATTTAATTAAATTCTCATATATCAATTAGCTATAAGGGAATTATAGTACACAATTGTGTAAAATATATAGTTACCCTTACGTTTTGCCCGGACGTTGTTGATGTAGATGGAGGAGTGTCTTGTGATCCGATCGTAGAACAGACCTACAATTGAATTAAATATTTAGCTAGCGAGTTAGTTCAATTATATAATTAAATCAAATCATAACCGGCTAAACATTAATTAACTATCCCGATAACCATCCGGATGAAGTACAAACTTGTCATAGCCGGAACAGTTATTAGTTATATTCCGGAAGAACTCTAACTATCCTGATGAACTACAACCATCCGGATGAAGTACAAACTTATCATAGCCGGAAGAGTTATTATTTATATTCCGGAAGAACTCTAACTATCCTGATGAACTGTAACTATCTAGATGAACTACAACCACCCGGATGAAGTACAAACTTATCATAGCTGGAACAGTTATTATTTATATTCCGGAAGAACTCTAACCTTCCCGATGAACTGTAACTATCTGGATGGACTATAACTACAGAAGTATGTTCATCCAGGTGAACAAGAATCTTTCGTATCAACTCAATTTCAGAACTGTTTTAGATTTGTACCTTATCTTTCGACCTCTAAGATGAGTTTGATTAAAGAGATTGTTTCCCCGATGTATTATGTGCAGAATTGACCATGTCCTACGTACAATTCAATAATTACCTAGTTAATTTATTAATTATAGATATGTGTATATATATATATATTATATATATATATATAATTTGTCCCTTACAAAATTTACAGCTTTATCTGGTCCACCAAGTTGTCGTTGATTAATCATTTGGTTGTTCATAAACGCCATCAACATCTCATTTTTTTCATTTTATTCTTTAACCTTAGAATTGAGGTGATCAACCTCTTCAACTTTTTTCACACGCAGTTGTTTTTCGTTCTTGAGTTACGCCTCGAGTTTTTCGATGTGCTCTTTTGATCGCCTTTTTGGAGCACCATGCTGCCAATATTGACGGGAATTCACTCCATAACCCATACCTTTTACGAATCCACCCATTTCCTTGCCAATGATCATTGTCAGGGCATCCGTTCCCGGTTCCGCATTCAAGGATCCCGCTTTTATTTGTGTTTCTTTCTCGGCATGCAGTAATTAATATTTAGTTAATATAGTGAGGTGCTATTAATTTTTAACATGTAAATAGTCAGGTATATATATAGCAATTAAACATACTATTTGCTCTGCTAGGCCCTTTACCCTTGCTTTCCTTCACATAAGAGCTCGATCGAGGTCCTCATCAGGTTCAATCTCTTTGTTTTATACCCTGTATTATAATAATATATATCAGACTTGAAACATACATTGCAGGTTCTTGACCATGAGTGGCCAGATGTAACACTCTTAATTAGCTTATTACCATTTTTTGTCTCAGAAAGACATATCTTCCCGGGCCCATTGTATGATCATAAGTATAATGTGCTCGAACCTGTTTTGCACTGGTTAACACAACCTTTCCAACAGAACAGTAGGATATATAATTATAATCTCATTAATTATAACATGCACTTAGCTAATTAATTAATGGAAGCTGCAGTTTGAATTGAATAAAAACCTGGAATTCTTCAGATTTTGTATATTGTACAAATCTGTCCCAACTTCTTTTTCCACAATACCGAAATACGTCTTTGGAACTTTCGCAAGCACCTTTGGTTTCTCCAGGTTGGGAAGAATGTATTTTTCACACAATTTTCTTCTAAAACCCCTTAGCAACCCACCAAACATTACCATAATAGTAATATTTCGACAGTTATCAACCTTGAAATATTGCTAAAAAAATAACATAGATTTTTTAGTCACATGATTTAATGTGAGAAAATGTTTAATATGTTTAATAACCTGAATCAGAGCTTGTCTGTCTGTTGGCACCTTCTTCCAAGCAGGATACTTCAATCCAACCTCTGACCTTACAATATCTCCTAAAACTTGAAAACTTCGGTCTATGCTCTCCGATAACCCTTCCAGCATTGTCAAATTTTAGTGACCTCTCCCACCATTGTTACTAAATTTGGCACGTCACTTTACCAACCGCGACAACCCCCTCTTGCAATTTGTAGTTTGGAAAGCAGAGGTTGTGGGTTCCTCATTCTCATTCTCAGTATGAACCTCATCCTCGACTTGGGCTTCATCGTTTATCATTTCCTCTTCTTTTGATTCCTCATTACGTTCCCCTTCACTGTCAGAATTCTCATTCTCAGTATGAACCTCATCCTCGACTTGGGCGTCATTGTTTATCATTTCCTCTTCTTCTAAATAATCATGAATGTCCTTCAATGTTTCACCATCACGCTCCATTGTAAATGAGATGAATCCTGAAATGAAATAAATAGGGAATGAAATAAATGCGATGGAATATTTGAGATGAAAAAACGATCTACTTAAAATGATAGTGAAATTAATACTAACTGAAATTTGGTAGTGATCTCCTGAAGATTTTAGAGGGAAGAAGAGAGTGATGAATCCTGTAGAGGGAAGAAGAGAGTGACGAATCGTTTTGGTGATAAAATTTTGGTGAGAGGCAATAGGAACTGATCAATGAATTTTGGAGAAATTTGAAAAATGGTGGGAAGTAATTTGGGGTTTAATATGATCGATCCGGGTGAAAGCATCTCACCTAATAAGGACGTGATAGCATTTATCGGATTTAATATAAACTCAATTAATTCCAAAGATAGATATAACAGTATTTTAAACATAACTTTAAAATGATCTTTAAGTGTAAAATGAAATATTAAGCAATAAATTTAATGATAATTGTATCTCTTGATCTAATGGTTGTGATTAATTTATTTTTCCTTTTTTTTCTTTTGTCTTATTATTCAGAATATTTCACATGTGAACACATATGAAAAAGAGCTATATATTTCACATAACCTCACCCTATATATTCTACATATATATATATATATATATATGTATATGTATATGTATATATATCTTTCAGTGTGTTGTAACATATACATTATCGTATACACCTTATTGGGACATATTGGTCCAAACTGACCCTCGTTGCCCCTAAACACACCTTATTGGTCTTATGCATAACTTATTGGTTATATATACAGCTTATAGGGACTCATTGGTCCCAACTGTCCCTCATTGCCCCAAAACATACCTTATTGGGCCATCATTGGTCCTAAACCCAACTTATTGGCCATCGTTGGTTTTAAACACAACTTATTGGTTATATACACACATTATTGGGACTCATTGGTCCCAACTGACCCTCGTTGCCCCTAAACACACCTTATTGGGCCATCATTGGTCCTAAACACAACTTATTGGCCATCATTGGTCCTAAACACAACTTATTGGTTATATACACACCTTAATGGGCCATCATTGGTCCTAAACACAACTTATTGGTTATATACACACCTTATTGGGACTCATTGGTCCCAACTGACCCTTGTTGCTCCTAAACACACCATTTTGGTCCTATTGGTTATATACACACCTTATTGGGCCATCATTGGTCCTAAACACAACTTATTGGCCATCATTGGTCGTAAACACAACTTATTGGTTATATACACACCTTATTGGGCCATCATTGGTCCTAAACACAACTTATTGGTTATATACACACCTTATTGGGACTCATTGGTCCCAACTGACCCTTGTTGCCCCTAAACACACCTTTTTGGTCCTATTAGTTATATACACACCTTATTGGGCCATCATTGGTCCTAAACACAACTTATTGGCCATCATTGGTCCTAAACACAACTTATTGGCCATCATTGGTCCTAAACACAACCTATTGGTTATATACACACCTTATTGGGCCATCATTGGTCCTAAACATAAATTATTGGTTATATACACACCTTATTGGGACTCATTGGTCCCTATTGACCCTTGTTGCCCCTAAACACACATTTTTGGTCCTATTGGTTATATAGACACCTTATTTGGCCATCATTGGTCCTAAATACAACTTATTGGCCATCATTGGTCCTAAACACAACCTATTGGTTACATACACACCTTATTGGGACAGCATTGGTTCTAAACACAACTTATTGGTTATATACACACCTTATTGGGACTCATTGGTCCCAACTGACCATTGTTGCCCCTAAACATACCTTTTTGGTCTTATTGGTAATTATATACATAATTGGGACATCATTAGTCCTAAACACGACTTATTGGCCATCATTGGTCCTAAACACAACTTATTGGTTATATACACACTTTATTGGGCCATCATTGGTCCTAAACACAACTTATTGGCCATCATTTGTCCAAAACATAACTTATTGGTTATATACACACCTTATTGGGACTCATTGGTCCCAACTGACCCTTGTTGCCCCTAAACACACATTTTTGGTCCTATTGGTAATTATATACACAATTGGTCCATCATTGGTCCTAAACACAACTTATTGTCCATCATTGGTCCTAAACACAACTTATTAGTTATATACACACCTTATTGGGCCATCATTGATCCTAAACACAACTTATTGACCATAATTGGTCCTAAACACAACTTATTGGTTATATACACACCTTATTGGGACTCATTGGTCCCAACTGACCCTTGTTGCCCCTAAACACACATTTTTGGTCCTATGCACAACTTATTGGGACTTATTGGTCCCATCTGACCCTCATTTCCCTTAAACACACCTTATCGGGCCATCATTGGTCCTAAACCCAACTTATTGATCAAATAATCAAATGAATGGTATAAAGAAAAAGAAACGTACTAAGTAAGGGAGGGTTTGTAGGTAACACATAGTCTCTATACTTTACGTCCAACCAAGCTCGGTACAACCCCAGTTCTTCCTGCTGGGTCCATTTTTCTTCCATCTTGGAAGAGTATAAATTAAATGGGGAGAACGAAGAGTGTGTGAAAGTGGTGGTCTAATTCAATGGTTAATTGATTAACTTGTTTATATAGCGTGGTTGAAGGTTTTGAAATTTAAAAACAAACAACGAAAAAGTGTAATTGGCCGTTACTAGTTACATCACCTGTTTGGGTTTTTCTAATTTAAAAAATAAACGGTAAAAAGTAACGCAAGAAGAATTCGAACACGGAACATGGTATGTGAATCTAAAGCACTTCTACCACCTGAGCAGCACCCTGAGTTAGAAGCTACTTTTCATTATAATTTATTTAAACATGATTCTAACTGGGCCCGCTAAATTCTAAAAGAGGCTGGATAAATTAATGAGCGAATTCAACTGAAAATTTCACATATCACTCTCAATTTCCCCAATTCCCCGCTACCCATTTCTCCATTGCTCATTAATCGACATAATTTTCCCTTCGTCATATTACTTCTCCAATAAACAGGGTCACAGCAAAGATTATTGAAAAGGGTTTTCAGTATTAGCAAAACAATCGTTTTTAAAAATCTTTGTTGTTGTATTTGTTAGCAAAACAAACATGGATAAGTCTTGTATGGTAACCAGTAGAACCACAAAATCATATACCGATGGAGTTAAATCATTTTTAAAGTTTGCAGTTACAAATTTGAAAAAGACGAAAATTCCATGTCCTTGTGTTAAATGTCTAAACCATTACTCTTATCCTGTTGATGATGTAGATTATCATTTGTTTTCAAAGAGATTCGATCTGACTTATACAAGGTGGACTAAACACGGAGAGAAACATGAGCCCCCAGGAGAGGAGCTTCACACAGAATCATTTTTTGATTCCGGAGTTCCATTCGATGCATCAGAAACAATAGAAATGGTCAGCACTACTGAAAATTTCACTGAGGACCATGAGAAATTTCAAGAACGACTCATGGATGCTGAGAAGCCCCTGTATGAAGGAAGTCATACCTTCACAAAGTTATCTGCCTTGGTTCAACTACTGAACTTGAAGACTAAGCATGGAGCATCAGATAAGTTTTTTAATGAACTTTTAGCTTTGCTGAAATAGATGCTACCTGAAGGTAATGAAATTATGAAAAATACATATAAGGCCAAGAAGATTGTGAAGTCAATGGGTTCAGGGTATACCAAGATACATGTGTGTATCAAAGATTGTATTCTTTACAGGAAGGAGAACAAGGACCTAACTGTATGTCCAACTTGTGGTGAGTCCAGGTGGAAGGTGGATGAGAGGACTAAGAAACTATACGACAATACTCTTGCAAAGGTAACGTGGTATTTCCCCATCATTCCAAGATTGAAATGACTGTTTCAAGTGAAAACCACAATAGAAGATCTAAGATGGCATGCCACCAGTTCCAAAATACCCGGTGTGTTACGCCACCCATCCGATTCACCGGCATGGAAAGCTAGAGATGACAAATATCCCGAAATCGCTAACGATCCTAGAAGTCTTCGTCTTGGCATTTCAACTAATGGGGTCGACGTGACTAGAGGCAACAGAAATCATAGTGTGGCCTGTTCTATCTGTCATTTACAACCTTCAACCATGGTTGTGTATGAAAAGAAAGTTCATCATGCTCTCATTATTAATATCGGGAGCGCCTGGAAACGATATTGATGTGTTTTTTGGAACCATTGATTGATGACTTAGAGCTGTTAGTTGAGGCAGGTGTGGAAACATATGATACGTATGCGCAATAACAGTTTACTATGCGTGTAGTTGTTTTATGGACGATTAACGATTACCCTACACTTGGTACACTTTGTGGTTTCCCGTACAGTGGATTCAATGGTTGTGTGGTATGTCGGGAAGAACTAAATGCATTAGGCTTCCTTTCTCAGCCAAGCAGTGTTATGCTGGTCACAGAAGATATCTACCACATATGCATGCCTTCCAAAAGCAAACAGAGGCCTTCGATGGTAAACAAAAGTTGAAAGATGCTGCAGTTCCTATGATTGGGGAACAGATATACAACGAAAGTTAACATATCAAGAACAAATGAAGAAAGGGATTAAGGTGTACTGATTCAGAAATCCCAGAGACCTGAACCGGAAGAGGGGGGAAGATTCATAAGAGAAAAAGAAAGAACAAAGAGAAGCCACCATATTGGAAGAAATTCAATATATGGTTTCGAAGACTTAGATATTAGAGGCATAATAGTGTCCAACATTGCATTGATTTCATGCACATTGAAAAGAATGTGGCTGAGAGTCTTGTTGGAACTCTGCTCAACCTTCCTGGAAAGACAAAGGATGGACTGAATGCTAGAAAGGGTCTGAACTTTTTGTAGTTAAGACCAGAGTTGCAGCCTAAACAGAACAAGAACAACATAATACTTTCTGCAGCGTGTTACACGTTACAAAAAGATGAAAAGGAAAATTTTTGTGACGCGTTGTATAACTTGAAGGTTCCACAAGGGTATTGTTCTAAATTTTCTAGTTTGGTTAGTCTAAAGGACAAGAAACTTGTGGGGCTCAAGTCACATGACTATCATATGCTGATGCAACAGTTTATGCCAATTGCAATTCGGCCAGTCATGCCTGAACCGACAAGATATGCTATTATCAGGCTCTGTTTTTTTCCAAATCAATATGCAGCAAAGAGATCAACGTCGAAGAACTAGATAAATTGCAAGCAGATCTATGTGTCACACTATGCATGCTTGAGAAATATTTCCCGCCATCTTTTTTTGATGTTATGCTTCATTTGACGGTGCACCTTACTAGGGAGGTAAAATTATGTGGCCCAATATGCTTTCGATGGATGTATCCATTTGAAAGGTGTATGAAGGTAATTAAGGACCACGTGAGAAACAAAACTTATCCAGAAGGGTGCATTGCTGAGGAGAATATTGTAGAAGAAATGATTGAGTTTCTCAGCGAATACCAAAAAAACATCACACCTATTGGTGTTCCAACTAAAAAGCATAGCAGTGCGGATGGAAGTCCTGGGTCAGCTGGTAGATCAGTTGAAGTCTCTCCAGAGCTCCTATCGAAAGCGTATTTATTTGTGTTGCTAAATACACCTGAAATTGAGCATTATATCGAGTAAGTAATTTAGATTATTAACCTTTTTTGATCTGTTTAATTAATTATAAACTTTTATAGATAACTTCAATTCATGTAATTGCAGAGAACACATGAAATTTGCTTAATGAGCTGACTAAGAAGCAGAGCACAATATTTGGTAAATGGTTACGCAACAAGGTCAGCTAAATTTGCTTATTGTTTTAATTCCGGATGAACTGTAACCTTCCTGGTGAACTGAACTATTTTCTTATTGTGTTTTAATTCTGGATGAACTGTAACTTTCCTAAACAATTGACCTGAATTGTCCGGAACAACTCTATTTTCTATCCGGATGAACTATAACCTTCCTGGTGAACTGGAACTATTTTCTTATTGTTTTAATTTCGGATGAACTGTAACTTTCCTGAACAACTGACCTTAATTGTCCAGAACATCTGACCTTAATTGTCCAGAACAACTCTATTTTCTATCCGGATGAACTATAACCTTCCTGGTGAACTGAAACTATTTTCTTATTGTTTTAATTCCGGATGAACTATAACTTTCCTGAACAACTGACTTGAATTTTCCGGAACAACTCTATTTTTTATCCGGATGAACTATAACCTTCCTGGTGAACTGAAACTATTTTCTTATAGTTTTAATTCCGGATGAACTGTAACTTTTCGGAACAAACGACCTGAGTTGTCCGGAACAATTCTATTTTCTATCTGGATGAACTATAACCTTCCTGGTGAACTGAAACTAATTTCTTATTGTTTTAATTCCAAATGAACTGTAACTTTCCTGAAAAACTGACTTGACTTGTCCGGAACAACTTTATTTTATTTTCGGAAGAACTA
The DNA here is from genome assembly GCA_039602395.1 of Deinandra increscens subsp. villosa. NCBI lineage: Eukaryota > Viridiplantae > Streptophyta > Magnoliopsida > Asterales > Asteraceae > Deinandra > Deinandra increscens. The sequence goes on along the minus strand of JBCNJP010000008.1, from coordinate 43,295,604 downwards.
TAACCTTCCTATTCCTAATGAAATCTCCTGATTAACTTACTATGAATTTCAGGTTGAAAAGGAGATGGCGGATTCCCCAGAAACTATATCAGAGACCGTTAGGTGGATTTCACATGGTCCACACAGAAGCGTGAGGAAATATGAAGTATATGACATCAATAGCTATTCATTTCGTACAAAATCTCGAGACGGTAAGGTTTACCAGAACAGCGGGGTTGGTGTAGAGATAAATGACATGCACATCTCTAACGAGGTATTAACATATGGACAAAAACCTTACTATGAGGTTTTAAAAGAGATATGGCTACTAGAATACCATATTAAAAGCATACCTCTATTTATGTGCGACTGGGTTGAGAATACACATGGGTCAAAAAAGATAGTCATGGTTACACTTTGGTCAACCTTAAAAGACTAGGTCACAAGGACAATAGTTGTTTTACATCAAAGACCCTGGATAAGAAACTGCATATTGTCTTTATGACACCTCATAGAAATTACAAAGATTTTTATGAAGATGATGCCAATGAAGAATTTAGTACAGTAATTTTTCCTCACAACGATAATGTATTGCCACCCGTAGATACATGTGACAATGTTTACCATAGAGCTGACTCTACTGGAATGATATTACGTAAAACCGATTAATTGATCATTGTAATGTTTTTGAATTTTAGCAAATTACAGTCTCAACAATATTTGGGTTTTTTCCCTTATGTATTCTGGAATATTATGGATCTTAATTTTGAGTCAAGTGTTTCCTTTTTTTATTGTGTTTTTTTTGGGGGGGGGGGGGGGGATGAGCACAGGTACCGTACCCATACCTGACCGGTACCGATCCCGGTTGGTACCAGTCCCGTTTTGAATGAAAAGTGGGTACCGATCCCGGTACCTAATATATCGGTACCGGTACCTGGTACCGGGATTTAGGTACTATACTTGTTTGGTACCCGGTTAGCAAATCCCTTCATGAAATGATATTAAGACCATCATGAAATTGAATTAATATTAGAGCACCAATAAACAACTCGTAATCTTCTTTGTGGGCCACAAATAGGTGCTGACAATTACCAAGTTTTGTATGTTCAACATGCTACCTCAAATCAAACTTGGTACAAATTAATAAACTAAGCTCCTATATAAACTGTTTTTTAGCGATGACCCTCAAATCTAGTACGATTCTTGATCGACGTTCGTGTCTAACTCTCTGATCTGATGATCGACGCACGATGCTTCAGTTATCATATATGTTTTAATGTGTTTTTATTTATTAAATAAAAAACCTATATATATTTTCAGGTACCAGTACCCTACCAGGTATTTTTTTCATTTTTCCCGGTACCGGTCCCGGTTGGTACCGGTTCTGAAAATTGACAAAATGAGGTCCCGGTCCCGGTACCGAATATGTGGGTACGGGTACCGGTCCGGGTACGGTACCGGTACGGGTACTAGGTACCAATTGCTCATCCCTAGAAAATAGTTTCATTTCACCAGGAAGGTATTTGTGCTTGCAGGTCTCCTCTCTTTGACCTAACCAGAGTCAATAAAAGTCAAAAATAAACAAAATCAACTGCCGATTTAACAAGCACAATTACATACATAATCCAAAGGGTATGATTCCATTAATACATTGATGTGTAAAATTACAACTGAAAAACTACTAACTTAAAAGGGAGAAGAAGCGGCTGAAGACAAATCCCTCTTTGCTTTCTCACATGGTGCACTAAAGAGATTGTCTGAATCATCATAACGGCTACTTGCTGCTGATCAAGTGAAAAGAGAGAACAAGTCCATTTTTGCTTTCTCACATGAACTTGCTTCAGATCAAAAGGGAGAACAAGCTGCTGTAGAAAAATCAGGTTCGTGGGGCTAAAAGGGAGAGAAGCACCTAAAGAATACAAGTGCTTCAAACCTCATCATGTGCCCTTACCGCTGACTGTTATAAAATTATACAATAACTTAAAATCTGCTCTCAGTAAAGCATTTGTATGAACCATTAGAGACTCCTCGTCTGCATGGTTTCCACAATAACTCAAAATCTGGTCCCAGGAGATACAAATCTTTCCCTGCACAAGAAAAAATTACCAATTCTGAGACGCAAATTTCAATCGAATTTCAGTGGTGAAGATGATAACTTACCGTTTTCCACATATGGATGACGCCAATACCACATTTTTCGTCGGCGATGATGGACGAAAACAGAGAGAGACTGGGAGCAAAGGCGCATGGTAGAGATGATGATGATGAAAATTGATAGAGAGATAAGTATATATCAATACTTGAGGGGCGTGGTAGATGGAGAATTGAACGATAAAGTAAATGAAAAAGTAATGATTACAAGCGGCGTAGACTGTTGGTCCTCTTTTAGCCACCCAAAATTAATATACCGTGACCATTTGTCATAATTTGTCACGCAAACAATGTTTAATATGAGTGGCCATACCACAAGATAATCAAACATGATAAACATAACAAAATAAACTTATAAAATATTGTTCTTAATTTGTTCATAAACATATACATCAATTAATTAATAATCCGGATCACTGCAATCTTCGGATATGTATCCTGAACTTGCATCGTCATCATCATCATCATCATGTACTTCTTCGGATATGTTTGCAGGATCTTGAACACAATCGGCCACCGTATCCTTCACCTTTTGTTGAATGTCATTCCCGGAATCATTCCGATCTTTGTTAATCAGGGGAATTTCACTCAATTTTTTGAGAAAGTTTATATCATGAGATCCCACAATTTCAATCACAGAATTTTTTTTACTCTCTTAT
>JBCNJP010000008.1:43272891-43292315 GCA_039602395.1 Deinandra increscens subsp. villosa | reverse complement strand
CATAGAGCACATAGAATTTTGCATAATAAAGAGTTTAGGGTTTTGAATATTGATACATGTTGCACCCCAAATCGTTTAATATAAAGAAGGGCTATGAATACCCATTTGATGCGAAGACACAATTTGAAAGAACGACACCACAAGATGAGGAGTGATAGACCCGATGATAATCTTGACGACTAGCGAGATAGAGGAATGAAAATTAATTAATTAATTAATTAATTAATTAATTAATGAATTGATTAAATGAACAACTTAATTAGCTTTATGGGTAAATAACGGGAGGAATGTGAGATGGGATTTGAGGCTGAGAGGCTGGTCCTCCTCGCCTGCTAGTAACAATCTTAAGGGAAGTTTATAAATAAACAGGTTACTAACCCTGCAACTGGTGAGTCATCCCAAGTGATATTTTCTTCGATAGCTTGAAACCCAATTTTATTTTTCTTATTTTATTTTTAACCTTAAACACCTTAAATTAAGATTTGATTAGACATTAACAAAGATGAAGTATCAAGAGCCCTCATTTCCGATCATTGTATCCTTAGACGACCTCGGTTTCTTACTATTACTATACTATGTCGCGATGGGTGTATTTGCCCGTGTATAGTAATAGTTCGTGATCTTGTTTTAAAAATTTAATGCTTAAATGCAATAGTGGTGTCGAAACTGACCCACAGTTGTCATATTTTTATATACACCCAAACGACAACCATAATCCATGAAGATAACAACTACAGAGAAGACGTTCGGCTAAAAAGTTATAAATCCCAAAATAAGAATTGAAGGGTTCAGTTTTAAGGAGAGAGAACTTATTTAACATACCCATAATTTAGTGGATTAAACCCGAAACCTTAAAGTGATCTTCCTGTGACTCTATAGTGGCCATAAATTGATTAAAACAAAGATACTTTAAATAAGTTAGATGCAAACCAACCAATCATGTTTAAACCTGCACATCCTAGTCATAAAGATGACAAATAAACATCTAAATTAAAGAATAAATGCCCTAGATAGGCAATAAATCAGGGCAAAATGAATTGAACTTGTAGGTGTACCAAGTTATGAAGAATGGTAAAAATGAAAATGCATGTGACGGATTGATTCTATGGTAGATAATATCGAGACGGAAGTTTTGTCATATATTGTGTTGAGTAATTACATAAACCGAAGGAGTATATAACGATTAAGGACAGGGGGAGGTTGGACAGAACCTCCCCTCTCAACACATTGATCTAGAAAGACTCTGTACAGTAACTTGCAATGAAATACAAAGACGAAACTATTTATACTCATCATTCTGTCCGAACTGGGATCCATCCAAACCCTATCCGAACTTTAGGTTCGAATCACCTTCGGACGCACCCGAACATCAAGTTCGGCTGGGGTTCGATATCCCAGTTCATGTCCTAGTCAACTCAGTCTGTTTTGACAATTCGAACAGTAACGGCCACACAAGGTTCATGTATCAACAAAAAAGGAAACTAAAAAAACATACCAGAGCAATCGACAATTTAAGTTTTATATATGAAGAAATCAACCTGCACAAATAAGTTTACTAAGAAACCAACCTGCATAAATCAGTTTACCATACCACTGCGACTTGCGTTAGCACCACCACTGTGAATTCCTGACAAAACCAAACCAAATAGAACGTTAATCACCGCAAACAAAAACCCCAAAAACATAAGAGGCGACCAAGCAAAATACGAACCAAAAATAGAAATTGATAACCCCTACTCGATTCTCGATTAAGAGTCCTTTCTCGCATCCCACCTCTCATCATTTCAGAAGAAGTAGACGAAAGTGGGGAGAGTGGAAGAGTCTCTGACCTAAAGGAGGTGGGGAGCGACGTGCTGACTGAAAGGGGAAGAGAGACCGTGATGTATAGTGTGGTATAAGGTACATTTGCTTCACCTCCTCCATGTCTTCAAATGAGAAAACCAAAGATAAATGTAAAAAGTGTTGACTTGCACAAACTACTCTAAAACCTGTACATTTATTTATGCAACATGAAGTTGTACATAATGCATTACATCTTGCAATATAAGTTGCAAAATGTATAGATAGTAATGTATAAAATATGTGAGTATAATTCTTAAAATTTGAGGTGTAGTTGTGAGTGGTTGTGAGTAGAGGAGAGAGAAAAGGATACTGTTCATCTGTAAATTTGATAAAAAAATTGTTGATTTGGTATGTGAGAGAAAAAGAGGAAAAATATAATGATAAGGGTATAAAAAGTATTATTTTATTATGGTTGTGAGTGAAAAAGAGAAAAAATAATAATAAAAGTAGAAATTATAAGGATAAGGATAAAAAATCTATTGTGAATGCTCTAAGTAATATATAAAATTACGCTATGTTCTATTTGGTTTGGTTTTGCAAAATGTATAAGTTGCAATACGGGTTGTATTAGTGTTAGAACATAAAAAAATATTAAAAATCCTAAAATTATATTTGGGTCGTATAATTACATTTATACGGACCGAATACCTCCCACAATGGAAAACACTCAAAACATAGCGTTTTTATTCTTAAAACTATACGGGTCGTATAAAAGATTTTATCCGGGCAGTATAAATATATATACCCGAGCACGGTATACATTTTATCTGGTCCGTCCAACAACACCAATAATATCTCACACGGTTCAAAAATTATATTGTATTAAGCAACACCGATAAATTCAATACTTGTTAGAATATTAAACATTTTTAGGTGTACCGGGTCATACGCCACGTATAGCTTCTGAAAAACACCCAACAAGTCCTAAAATAACAACCTAAAACCTATACGCCACGTATAACCCTATATGTTGCGTACAAACTCGTATTGAAAGCCTCGTACCGACAACATCGTACTGACACGCTAACTTTTATGGGTTTTGTGATTTTATACCCTATACACCACGTATAAGGTCATACGTGATTTATACTTTTGGGGCGTACTAGAAGATGTACCCTTATTTTTTTACTTTTAGGTTTCATTTGTTATAGTTTTCACACCGTCGTTTTTCTGTATCATTTTTTTTACTTCTCTTTTAATTTATTTTAATTTTATAGCATTGTTTTTTTTTGTATTTGTGTTTTCTTCATGTTGTGATTTAACAAATACAATTGTTTTATATACATGTGTCATTCCCGACACAAAACGTAGGTAGTGAAATTTATTTTATATACTTTTCAAAAGCGATTCCGAATCGCACGAGTACTTTTTTCTCGTTTTAATTAAGTGCCGATGATCTCTAGCCCAATTGGCTAGGAGAGGTGTCCAAAGACATAAATAAGAGAACTTAGATTCAAGTGTCACTTAGGTTGGTTGCAATGGGCACACCGAGCCCCTCGGTGAAGCTGAGGTGGACTGCGGTGGCCTCGGTGCCACCATAGCGTGGGCCGTGGTGAAGGTCTTGCGGGGACGAGCTCGAGCACCTCTCCCCTTGCTTTGTTTCTCGGTGAAATGGATCCGTTGGTGGTGGGACCCCCCCCCCCCCCAACGGTTATTTCCTGGTTTTAAAAAAAAAATTAATTAATTTTACACCTATATATTAACTCAATTTAAACACACACACTCACACTCATTTCATCTCATTTCACACCATCTTAAAAAATGTCTTCTTCATCATCTTCCTTGTCAATGTTCGATTCCGACGACGACGCGGCTATGTTAGTAGCCGAGACGACGCGGCTATGTAAGTAAATTTTAGGAAAATGTAATTTTAGGAAGTGTGTTTTTTTTTTTTTAGAAAATGTATCTTTTATTTTTTATTTTGTGAAATAAAATGTATTTCTTTTTTATTTTTCTTTAATACAAATTAATTGAATAAAATAATAATAAAAGTAAAGTGAGGGGAGTGAAAGGTGAAAGGAAGGTATTGTGAGTGAAAGTGAGGGGAGTGAGGGGTGCTGATGTGGTGCTGAGTTGACAAAAAAGTAAGTAAGGGAAGTAAAATGTGACAGGAGACTATTACACATAGCCTTATAACTAAAAAATAGGGTTACAGTTCCTTTTGATAAAAATTAAAGATGATGAGTGAGTTGTGTAATATGAGCAATTTTTTTTTTTTTGAACGGCTGATAACATTAAACAACTAGCAAGAAGCTAGAAAGGAATTACAAAGTGAAATGGAAATTACACCAATTCGACCAATCGATTAACGGACATTTCCCTCTAATTTTTATCCAAGAGAAGGATAAGAGTTTGATTTCTCCGATGATGTCGTCCATTGTTTTTGACCGATTATTAAAATGCTTGTCGTTCCTTGACTTCCAAATAACCCAAAGCGTGGTGACTATGATGCAATGGATCGAACGCTTTAGATTTTTTGAAAGACCCGAAGCATTATGGAGCACTAAGACATCACGCACTGAATGAGGAAGAGGAGAGGAGAGCCTACACCAATGAACGATTTTATCCCAAATCATGCGAGCCTTCATGCAACCGAGGAGGAGGTGGTCCGTTGACTCCGGGCTTGAGTTGCACCCCCCGCAAGTCGTATCCAAATTTAATCCCCTAAAAGAGAGATTAACTTTGGAAGCAATTTTGTCCAACCCGGCACGCCAAGCAAAAGCATTAACTTTGAGAGGAATCCAATGAGACCACTCATAAACGGAGCCGGAGGACGGGAGGATAATAGATTCCGCTTCCCGTCGGACAAGCTTGACCGAGAAGTCGTTTCTAGTACCAACGTCCCAGCCCCAAAAATCTTTGCCCCGCGAACAAGAAAAGGGACGGAGACAGTCTTCAAGGCTAGCTAACAAAGGGGTTGCGAAGGGCGGCAGATCGAGCCCAGTCCAGGCCCAGTTAAAGCCCAACGAGCTGTCAAGCGGCAGCCTTTGAGCCACCGAGCAGTTTTTATTGCGATCCAGCAAGAAGAGGAGCGGAAATTTGTCCTTGAGGGGACCGAGGCCGGTCCAATTATCCACCCAAAAGGACGCGGAAGAGCCATCCCCCACCCAGCAGCGGATCTTCTTTTCACCATCAACCCCCAATTCTTTAAGATCGGAACAAGCTTTGACAATATTTTTCCAAGGGCCCACAATCGAATTTTTGCAAGGGAAGGTCTTCGAAGAGCGAGCGGAGGAGTGGATAGCCTTGATCACCTTTGCCCAAAGTTTCGTCCCTTCATTTTTGTACCTAAAAAACCATTTCAAAAGCAAACCAAGATTCATAGCATGTAAAGACCCAAACCCCATCCCGCCCCTTGATTTCGAAGAACACATAAGAGCCCAAGACACCCAAGAGATTTTCTTTTCCCCTCCCCAACAAAATTTACGCCTTAGAGATTCCATGGAACGGATGGCTAGAATAGGGGCCCTAAAGAGCGAAAGATAATAGATTGGGAGGGCACCGAGAACCGATTTGATGAGGGTGGAGCGACCTCCAAAGGAGAGGGTTTTTTCCTTCCAAGAGGAGAGACGTTTGTTGATTTTTTCAATGATTCCATCCCAATTGCGGATTCTATTCATGTTAAGCCCAATGGGAAGGCCCAAATGGGAGAAAGGAGTACTCCCCATTAGACAATGGATGGAAGACGCTAAGATGGAAAGGCGGAGGCCCTCGATTCCCACCCCATAGAGCTTACTCTTATGAAGATTAATAGTCAAGCCGGACGCATGATTGAACCAAGTAATGACACTAGCGAGGTTGGAGATGGAAGCAATGGAGGTGTCACTAAGAAAGATTGCATCATCCGCGAAAAAAAGATGAGAGATATTGGGCCCGTTGTTAGGCAATTGAATGCCTTGGACTAGGCCCAACCCTTTTGCCTTGGAGAGGAGGACGTGCAAGCCTTCCATAGCGATGATAAAAAGAAAGGGGGAAAGGGGGTCTCCTTGCCGAAGGCCCCGGGAGAAGGAAAATTCCTTCGAGGGGGAACCGTTGATGAGAACGGAGGATCTACCGGAGATCAAGCAACCTTTGATCCACTTGCTCCACAAATCCGGGAAGCCCATGAAGCCCAAAAGGTCCATAAGAAAAGACCAGTTGACCGAGTCAAAGGCTTTAGCAAAATCGATTTTGAAGAAGCAAGCTTCCCCTTTCGAGTGCTTTAACCATGCAAAGATTTCATTGAGGATGAGGGGACCGTCGAGGATTTGACGATCTTTGATGAAGGCGAATTGGGTATCACTAACCAGAGAGCCTATTACCAATCTTAAACGGTTTGCCAAGATTTTGGCAATGATCTTATATAAGCATCCGATAAGACTAATGGGACGGAAGTCGTCGAGATTAAGGGGGTCCTTAACCTTCGGGATAAGAGCAATGAAGGAACTATTGCACCCTCTACTAATCTTTCCGGACACATAGAATTCCTCCATCACCAACTTAAGATCGTCTTTAAAGAGGGACCAAAAGTGTTTTAGGAAGCGGAAATTGAAACCATCCGGACCCGGGCTTTTATCTCCCGAACAATCCCAAATTGCATCTTTGATTTCATCCTCTGAGAAATTAGCAGTCAAGATAGATGAATCTGCCTCCGATAGGCTCGCAAACCCGTCCGGGGGGAAGGAAGGACGGTGAGGAAAGGGCTCACTGAAACGGGATTCGAAATGGGCAGCAGCCACGGATTTAATCGTGGAAGGATCTGTTATCCACTCCCCGTTAAGGTTTAACCCATTGATTCGACTCTTGGAGTTAGAGGAGTTGATAATGCCATGGAAGAAACGAGAGTTCTCGTCACCCTCCAAGGTCCACTTTACCCGCGCTTTTTGTTGGAGATCTTTATTGGCAAGGGAATCGAGCTCCTGAATCTGATTTTTCCATTGAAGGCGTAAAGCCTTTTCCGCAACAGAGAGGCCGCGAGATTCTGCCTCAATTTCGAGCTTATCAAGATTGAGGTGTAAGGTGGACAGATTGCGAGAGTTGGAGTCCAAACGAGAATGATTCCAACATTTGACAGCCTCCTTAATGTTTCTAAGTTTTTGGAGGAAATTTTTATCCGGTAAACCGTTACCCGTAGGTAGGGCCGACGCTTGGAGAACCACAGCCTCAAAACCATCAATCCCCAACCAAGAGTTAAAGCACTTAAAAGGCCGGGGCCCGAAGTCCACCCCGATGGATTTAAGAAGCACGGGACAATGGTCGGACCAAATCCTAGGAAGAGCGTGGATGGTAGAGTTCGGCCAATTATTGAAATAGTTGTTACACAAAAGAATTCGATCTAACTTACTAAATGAGTCCCCACTAGAAGAAAGGAAAGTGAATCTCCTACCTCCCATGTTGAGGTCATTGAGCTCGCCATCCCGAATGAACCGGTTGAAATCCTCCGCCTCCAAGTGATTAAACTCCGAATTGAATCTTTCATGAGCGAAACGAACGGCATTAAAATCACCCATAATAACCCAATTACCCACATTGTTGGCCTTGAGGGAGAGAATGTTGTTCCAAAGTTGGCGTTTATTGGAGGAAGGTTGAGGGCCATAGAGGTTAATCAAGAAGATAGGTTCCGAAGTCCCTCGGATGAAACCTTTAATAAACATAAAGCCCTCAAAGTTAACCGCTTCTTGCTTGAGAAAAATAGAGGGATCCCAAATGCAAAGAAGACCACCCGAGCGGCCGTTGGCATCCGCCGCGAAGAAATCAAAAGGAGTGCTATCCCAAAGACGATTAACCCGAATGGTAGAAGCGTCCAAAATCTGAGTTTCTTGGAGAGCCATGAAGGAGAGGTTATGATCTTTTTTGAGGGAACGAATCCAGGAATGCTTAGAGGTGCTCCTTAACCCACGAATGTTAAGAGTCATGCAATTCATTGATGACCATCTTTAGGAGCGAAAACCGACGTTGAGGGTCCAATGTGGGAAGTGGAGGCTGCATTGTTGAACCCAAGAAGGGCCCCTACTTCCTCTATGAGGAGGCTGTCGTGTTCATGGGGGAGGGGAGGGACCATCTTGTTTTTGCTAGGAGCCCCGGAACCTTTGCGAGAGGATGATGAAGCAAGAGATTTGAGTGCATTAGCTCTGAGAGCCGATTTGCAACCACCGATGAGGGGGGGACCGAGAAAGGGGCTTGACTTCCCTTTTTTTCCTTTTTTGGGATGTCGAATAGGAAGAGGAAGGGTGGCAGCAGATTCGAGTGGGCTGGAGGGAGAGGGAGCAAGAGGGACCGGGACCGAGGAGGGCCCATTCAGTGAAGGGAATGGCCCAAACACATGAAGAGGGGGTAACGGCCCAGCAGGAGGGTCATTTAGAGGGAGAGGCCCAGGCAGAATTTCGGTAGGCTGGGAGGGAGCTGAGCCCAAGTGGCCCAAAGGGGAAGATTGCAAGGGGTCTAGCGAGGAGATAACAATGATTTTCAGTTCACGCATTAATTCATTTGTGTTTACAAATAAATAATATTATACCCGATTCCAAAAACCCAAGTCTACAGCCGGCCCGTACCACCATCCAATCAGCATCCACCAAGTGGCCCCCGTGACACAAAACCATGACGTGTCCATCTCGGATTTGCCCACGTCATATATAACTCCACCGTGGATTCCGTCTCTTCTTGAAACCAAACGCTGATCTAAAACGTGATTACCAAAGACGAAGTCGCATATATAAACCCCCACTCTCACCCTCCTGATCTCACACTCTCTCTGTGTAACCATGGCGGATCGGAGGTTAAACCCTAATTCTCTCGCATTTCTCTCTTTTCTGCTACTCCTCTCGATTGCTTCTGCTAAAGTGTTCTTCGAGGAGCGATTTGAAGGTAATTTCTCGTTATTATTATTACGGATTTCTTCCGATAAATGTAGGTACTAATTTGTTGGATGAAGTTTCGTTTGCTGTTTTTGAATTAGTTTATCATCCAGTGATTCCGATTGGCCTACGATGACCGGATCTGGTCCGTTCGGCTGAGATGTTTTCTCGATGTGCTGAATTGTAGTTAGTAGATGAGATAATTTGATACAGCATCGAGATCATATTGATTTTAAAATTGTTGTAAACTGAAGCGATTCAACGTGAATTCGATATGTTGAGAAAGTAATAGAAAGTGATATGATGAAATAGTTAGCTATAGTCGATTAGCGTAACAGTTATGTGAGAGAGTTTTATGTGCAATCGTCAACCCCGAGCTAGATTTCCTCAAATTAGGGGTGTTTGTTGATGGATCTGTTTGTGTTTATATGATAGATCGATCAGCGAATGACTAATTCCCTACAGTTGACATTTCTCGCTAATGATAATACTCATGGATATTACTCTGATCTTTTGAGAATCTAGTAGAAATATTAAATATCATCAGCAGATCTATATTTGATTTGCATCAGCATTTAGGATGTGGCCTGTTCCAATTTAGTTTATTTCATGAACTTTTATTGTGTTAATGTATCGATTTGATTTGTTGTTCTTCGTCAGACGGATGGGAAAACCGGTGGGTTAAATCTGACTGGAAGAAAGATGAGAACATGGCTGGGGAGTGGAATTATACATCTGGAAAATGGAACGGAGATGCCAATGATAAAGGTAAAACCCCTTTGCCAGTTTGATTTTGAGTATTATCATGAAGTTTATAAGCCAGCTGACAAAAACTCTTTTCTCTTCTATGGTTATAGGTATTCAGACAAGTGAAGATTACAGATTTTATGCAATTTCAGCTGAATACCCTGAATTCAGCAACAAGGATAAAACACTAGTCTTCCAGTTTTCTGTTAAGCATGAGCAGAAGCTTGATTGCGGTGGCGGGTACATGAAATTGCTTAGTGGTGATGTGGACCAAAAGAAATTCGGCGGTGATACCCCATACAGTATCATGTTTGGACCTGATATCTGTGGGTATGCAACAAAGAAGGTTCATGCGATCCTTACGTACAACGGGGAGAATAAATTGATCAAGAAAGATGTTCCTTGCGAGACTGATCAGCTTTCACATGTTTATACGTTCGTCCTGCGCCCTGATGCTACATACACTATCTTAATTGATAATGTTGAGAAGCAGACGGGGAGCTTGTACTCTGATTGGGATCTTCTCCCAGCAAAGCAGATAAAGGACCCAGAGGCCAAAAAGGTACTTTAATGATATTGTTTGTGCAGTGCAATGTAATGCTAGGGGTCACTTGTAATGTTCACTAAGTTTCAAATTGATCATTGCAGCCTGAAGATTGGGATGACAAGGAGTTCATCCCTGACCCTGAAGACAAGAAACCTGAGGTAATAAAACCATCCATAGGTTCCGGTTTTTATATCCATGATCCATATGGAATTTGAAACTGATTTTTTTTCTGTGATTTCAGGGTTATGATGATATCCCAAGTGAAATCCCAGACCCAGATGCCAAAAAGGTTTGCAATTTCCACCATACATTCTGGTTTTATGCAAGTGTTCTTTTAATATATGATTAAAACGAGCTAAACTTTCAGCCAGAAGATTGGGATGATGAAGAAGATGGTGAATGGACAGTCCCAACTATGCCAAACCCCGAGTACAAGGGTCCATGGAAGGCAAAGGTTTGTGGATTATAAAATTTCATTGCGGAACTTTCTGCTGATGAGAGCCCAATATTTAATAAATCTGATTCCCGTTGACAGAAAATCAAGAACCCGAACTACAAAGGGAAATGGAAGGCACCTATGATCGACAACCCAGGTTTCTTCCGTTCTTTTTTATAATAGTCATTGCCAATCTTTGATTGTCTTAAATATTTACAACGAATCTATTGTAAATGTAGATTTTAAGGATGACCCTGATCTGTATGTCTTCCCCAAGTTGAAGTATGTTGGCATAGAGCTGTGGCAGGTAATTATTTCTTGTGTGTGCATTTGTCATCTTTGAGGTTCAAAAACTCAAAATAACCATGATGTTTGTTTCTCTAAGGTAAAATCTGGAACACTGTTTGACAACGTCTTGATATGTGATGATCCTGAATACGCGAAACAAGTGGCAGAACAAACGTGGGGCAAACAAAAGGACGTAAGTCGCCTCAATTTCGATGAACTTATTAGTTTATATCAACATTTTCTTTATCTGACCATATGATTTTGTTTCTCTCAGGCTGAGAAGGCAGCATTTGAAGAATTAGAAAAGAAAAAGGAGGAAGAGGTACGATTATTGCATAGTATTTTATTCAACTTCTCTTGTTTTCATAGTTGTGCTTTATCTGCTCAACATTATCATACTTCCATTGGAGGTGCCAATTTGAGCATATTCACCTAATAATGGGCCAATTAACATGTTTTAAAGTGCATTTTTTATCGCATAAAACCTCTTGAATCATTATAGAAACTTAAGAAGTCATTTAAGTGTCAAAAAAGACATAACTTTACATCTTTTTTAACATTCTACCTTTTACCCTTTCAGGAATCCAAGGATGACCCAGTTGATTCCGATGTAAGCCTCTCTCTTCTTTCTTTCTCTCTCTATATACACACACACACGTGATCTTTTCAGAACCAATAATATGATGAGAACAGGGAAAACCACATAGGATATGCACCTACTGTTTCAGTGAAAAGGGGTTCAGTGAAAAAGATAAAATTGAAAAAATTGGTTTATATCATCACTCACCCTTTCTTTGATATTATCTACCAAATTATGTTTGTTATAAAAGGTATAAAATGTAGCCCTATGCTGCTATGCATGTTGAATAAAAACTATAAATACCATATTTTTATATAATAAAAAGTATGGCTCTTTGCTCTTCCAACACATGAGAGTATGGCTATGCACTCCCAGGTGTGTGAGCTATTTCGTGAAATGGGTTGCCTTGGGTAACCGAGTGTTAATCATTTGCCGTCCAAAAAAATATAATAAAATGTACAAAAGGCAAGAAGTTTCTTGCAGTTATTGGTTATGACATAAACGGCTTTTCATGTATATTAAAATTTGTTAAATCTTGAAGAAGCTTATAATGGGAAAACATGTTCTTTCAGGTGGAGGATAATGATGAAGGTGAAGCAGAGGATGATGAAGAATCTGAGGAAACTGACATCAAGGTATTAGTTTTAGTTTGACATGTTTTCTTGAAAGTTATAACCAACATTTTTAATATTTTTTATTTATTTAATTTGGAATGAATGGATATGTTGTGCAGGATGAGCTATAGAGTTGGAGTTGAAATCTGAGCAGTTAGAATTTGCAGATTTTTCTTCTTTCTTCATGACATTGAAACCCTTTAATAGATAGATATAAAACTATTTAGAGATGTAATGCCAGATTTTCTGCCCCTGATTTTAATTGCTTTTATTGGAACGATTCATAACATAACATAGACGCCTGTTGCATTGCCTTATGTGAAACTTCAATTATGACTATGGATCGATGGTAAAACTTAACTTAGAATCGATGATGAGTTTGGTTCGTTTTTCTTTTTTCTTTTTTTAACGGCCAATAAACGGAAACTGGTATGGGGTTACCCAATGGCAAAAGGCCACTGTCAATTGCTCCAACCCAGCCGTATGGAGCTCTTTAGCGTCTAATGGGTTATATCAATTCCGGGGAAAACCTGCTAACCCGTCTGTCTGTAGGCATGATAACGAATTAATCGTAAAGCCCGGTTTCCTCAAGGATCAAACCTGGGTCTTTCCAGATGCCTCTGACCAGTTCGGTTTTAGGTAAAAAATTAGAAGTCACACTTAAAAGGACTAAATTTAAGACAGAAATGTATGTTACACGGTTTTACACCAAAAAAAAAAAATTTCCAAAATAATAGGAAAAAAAAACCGATACGCGCTATCCGTTATACTACTTAACTTTGTTGTTAGGGTATTCTCAATGCATACACCGTAAAGTGCGGTGATGATGATGTGGAGTTTGGTAGGCTGCGTGAACACCACCACGCTCATTGTGGCACCTCACTGATACAACTTCTTGCGGCCACCGAGCACTGCACATTCCCTCCTCCCCTCTTCTCTCTATCTCTCTCCTACGTTTCTCGTTTCTCTCTCATACCTTTTTATTTTTATATTATTAAAAAAAGTTTGGTGGGAGTATTATAGAGGTAAAGGTGTGAAAGTATGGGTTGATGATGTAACAATGAGGTGCCAAAAAATGTGGGGTTAAGGCTATGTGTAATGGTTAAAGCCCCATAAAGCCCCACAAGGGGCATTATGCGCCATGTGGACGCTGACTGGGCAAGGGGCTTTATGGGGCTTTATGGTGTAGTGGATAAAGCCCCCATAACGCCCCATAATCATTGCTTTTATCCCCCTTCTCGGCGTTACCTGGCTAACGCCCTCCCCCTTTTTTTTCCCTGATAACGCCCCATAACGCCCCTGCGTAGTGGGGCGGGGCGTTATCAAGGGCGTTATAGGCTCTTTTTTTGCCCCATAACGCCCCATTACGGATAGCCTAATATAATGTAGTGTGGGTATTGGGAATACCCTAATTGTGTTGCGTTTAATCATTGAAGCGACATGACCCAATCACACATGAATACTATTTATTTAAAGTTGTAAAATGTATATAGTAGAATAGAATAACATAATATAATACGTAATATTATACGATTGTAAGTTATGATGAAAATAATTCAGGTTGGGTTTGTTGGATCATATTCTAGAGATTTTTTTTAAGTTCATGATAATAAGAAAGTAGAAAGAATAGATGTGTAACATAGTGAAAGTTTAAATATATAGAGAAGAAAAAAGGATCAAGTAAGGTGAGGGTGAGGGATAAGTGGAAATTGAGGAGCGGCCAAGGAGCCATTTGTATAAGGTTGATACTGTGTTATTGATAAAGGTTTGCGTGGTGTTGTTGAACGACGCTGTTATGTTACCTGTGGACCTATAAGCTATGGTGTAGGTACAAAGTAGTTTAAGTATTCGTATAAAGGCTATGTGTAGTGAATGGAGCCTCCTGAAGGGTTATGTGTCATATGGCGTTCATGTCAGCAAGAGGGGCTTTATGATGAGAGTGGTGTAGTGGAAGGGGGTTATATTACTAGTGTTATTCATTTAAAAGTAAAATAAAAAAATTAAAATAAAACCAATAAAAACAAAGCTGCAATTAATGGACCAATAATATTTAAGGGGGAGAGCGCCATATATATAACGCCAAAGAGGGGAAAAGCTAACTTGGAGCCCTGGCGTAGCGGTGTGGGGCGCTATAAGAGGCTCCATGTTAAGTTTTTTGGGGGCATGACGCCCCACTACGGATAGGCTAAGTGATTAATATTATAGGTATTATTACTAATAATAAAAAGAATTAATATCATTAAATTTGTTTTTTTACAAGGGAAATGATATACTCAATGTTTTAAAAACCGGTTTTTTAGTTAAACCGGAAAACTTTCCGGGGCCGGTTCGACCGGTCGGACCGGTTAGACCGGTCGGTTGAACCGGTTAGGGGATTTATATATATATTTTTATAAAAATGTTAATAAATTTATACACCATAACAAAAATAGTTAAAATACAATGATAATCCACTAAAAAATAATACCAAATATGTATTTCATAAAAATATATAAGTTTTAAACTTTAAAAAATAATAAAAAATAACAATAAATTAAAAAAAAAATATTTTTTTTTAAATTGTCAGAAAACCGGTTGAACCGGAAAAAACCGGAAAACCGCCCGGTTCAAAACGGTCCGATTATATCCAAAAAACCGGGGATCAAAAAACCGGTATGATGACCGGTTGGCGGTTGAACCGGTTAAACCGGACCGGTTGAACCGGTTTTTAAAACATTGGATATACTTCTAAATTCTTTTCTTATAATGTGAATTAAGTTGTATTTTCCCTTTCCAAAAAGAATTAAGTTGTATTTTAAAAACGAAAACTAACATTTGAAACCTTTTGGTTTTACTTTTACCCACATGGTTCAACAAGTTGCTGCCGTATCTTACCTTCAAAGCATTGCCTTAACAAATCATGATTGGACAGATTGCGTTAGATTTAAGTTTCTTGTTGCTTTCACCTTTTCTTAAGGTATATATTTAAACGAAAATTAATTTTAAAAAAAGTGATTTATTTATTTATTTATTTATTGGTAGATAGGACTGTAAACGAGCCGAGTCGAGCCGGGTCAGGGTGAGCTTGGGCTTGGCTCGTTTAGAAACCGAGCCAACTCCTTATTTTAAGGAGCTAAAATATTGAGCTCGAGTTCGGCTCGTTAAAAAGCGAGTCGAGCCGAGCCGGCTCGTCGAGCTACCTAGTTTATTTTAAAATTTTATATTATTTACACATCTTATCTTATACTCCTAATAATCCTAATAAAGCAATAAAATTTGTGCCACATGTATTATTTATAAAAGGTCCACATCACCACCGTCATATGTCAAACTCACATTGAATCACTAATTTAGTAAATTATCAATTAAGATTAATTACCAATTTTGTCAAAACTAAAATTTTATTTTAAAAGTTTGATAAAACTAACGTAAGTTTGATTAATTTACTCAATAATTTTAGTCTTTTGTGAAAAATAATGGAAAAATGGATTTTAATAATACAAGTTTTACCTTGTTGACGGATAATAATACGAGTTTTGAAGTTTCCTCACAATAATACGAGTTCTGTGGGTATTGGATTCTAATGGTACACTGTTAGTTTTTTACTAACGGTGTTAGTCTGTTGCCTACGTGGCAGATACCACGTCAGGTGCCACGTAGGAGGAAAACAGTCCACATCAGGTGCCACGTAGGTAACAGACTAACACCGTTAGTAAAAAACTAACGGTGTATCATTAGAATCCAATATCCACAAAACTCGTATTATTGTGAGGAAATTTCAAAACTCGTATTATTATCTGCCAACAAGGTAAAACTTGTATTATAAAATCCATTTTTCTAAAAATAATCAACAACTTGTCAAAATAATAAGTTTCTTAAATGTATTAAATTATTATTTAATATATTATAAGAATTTTATATCAATCATAATTTTCAAATTCCTTAATCATTATCTTTTTCTTTATATTTATCTAATATTATAAATATATATTCAGCCCGTGTAGTACACGGGGTTACTAACCTAGTATTGATATATAATGTACTAAAACATAATTTTTGACATACTCCTAATGGAAATTTTAAAGTTCGATGTTTATTTATTTATTTTTTAATAAAAACAAATATTTATTACTGAAAAGTATCATATCAGTTTTATATCTTATTCTAATATGATATTTTTTAAAGTAAAATACTATAGGAAACTTAGTAATAAACTTAAAAATTATATTATAAATAACAAACTCGTAATTTTTGGGTTATATATATGTATATATAATAAAATTTGAGTTTAAATTTAAACGAGCCAACGAGCTAAATAATGAGCCACGAGCCGAGCTGACATTGGCTCGTGCTCGACTCGTTTAGAAACCGAGCCGAGCCGGCTCGGCTCGTTTATAATCGAGCTGATTTCGAGCGAGCTAATTTTGAGCTTTTTTCGAGCTAGCATCGAGCGAGCCACGAGCCACGAGTTTTTTGAACAGCCCTATTGGTAGGTACAAAGTACACCATAATCAAAGAATAGATCAAATTTATGTGATCTACTAGCACCAGAGTCGGCTCAAGCTTTTCTGAGGCCTCAAGCAAACTCAAAATTTGAGGCCCTCAAGTCTAACTTTTCTTTTGAATTTTATGAATAACCTAATTTCAATTCTTTTTTAGTGTCATAATGAGCCAATATAAATAAACTCAAATGAGTCAATGTAGCTTCAATTCTTTTTTAGTGTCATAATGCCATCAAATTAGAAATTATGAATTGAATTCATACCCATAAAAATATTTAAGACCATGTTTTAGATGAGGATGCGAATTAAACGATTAGAAAAGGGAAAATCAGATTTAGATTTGTAAGAACACACTTAAGTAAAATAAATAAATAAAAGTGTTAGATGTTGGAATTTTGGGAGAAAAACTAGTGAAAATGTGTTTTTTCACTAAGTGTGAAAATGAGTTTTTCACCAACTTTGGACTAAAATAAAATACAGATAACATAGGTCGTTGCCTCTGTATTTAATGGGTTTGTGTAGTATGTTGTGAGGGCTTTCCAACGCATCAAACCACGTCCAAATCCGAGCTCGTATGAATGAGATATCGAAGCTCAAAGTTGAGGTCTCGCAACCTGTGAAGCTGCGAAAATTAGAGAGAAAATGCTAAGTATAGAATGCTAACTCATCCCATATTGGTTGGGGAATGAAACCAAAAGTGGTTTATAAGGTGGGAACCTTACCAGCTATTGTTTCCTTTAGTAGGGCACATCTCTTGGACCCTGAGGTTTCATTTAAATCAATATCATTTCATCTCATTTGTATTGTAATAGATTAGATTTATTTTTCATTTCATTGTATTGTAATAGATTAGATTTATTTTCTTTTGTTGTAATCGTACTCAAATAAAATATTTATTTTAATTTTACGAACGGTTTTCCTACATTAGAAAAATACTGGAAATGTATAGGAAATAAAAAAAAACATAATTAATTTTCAATAAATATGTCAGTGAACTCTTGATTTACGGAAGAGAAATTAGAAACAAACTTACGACAGCTTGAGAGAATTTGAAGTACAATTAAAGAAAGGAAAAGAAAAACAATCATAATTTATTTGCAAATAAAGGTAAAATATGGTAAGGAAAAAAGTTAGAACAAGTTTCGAATATGGGCGGCAAGGAAAGAAAAGTGAAAACGGACTCTTGATTCGCGGAAGAGAAATTAGAAACAAACTTACAATAGCTTAAGAGAATTTGAAGTACAATTAAAGAAAGGAAAAGAATTAAAGAAAGGAAAAGAATTAAAGAAATGAAAAGAAAAACGATCATAATTTATTTACAAATAATGGTAAAATATGGTAAGGAAAAAGGTTGGAACAATTTTCGAACCTGGGCGGCGAGGAAAGAAAAGTGAAAACTGAGAGCAAACTCATTTAGCATTTAGCAATCGAACTAACTTGAATATTTTTTGCAACAAAATATATTAATAGACAAACTTCTTGACCCTCATTTTTAAATGGGGCTCCAAAATTTTGGGGGCCTCAAGCCTTTGCTTAAACAACTTGGCTCATTGTGTCAGTCCTGACCAACACTCAAGTTGTTCCCCGAGTTCATTTTTATATAACTCGTAATACTCTATTATATTTGTGTAAACACTAAAATGAGTGAGTGGTGTGAAACTAAAATCAAAACCAATCAAACACATTAGAGAAATGATTCGGAAAGAACTAAAAAATAAAAAATGATTTAAAAAAGAATTAAATATAATAACATGGGACGTGGCAAGCCATTAATAAATATTACAAAAAAACGGTTTACAAATATATAGCGCAACGGTTTACATCTTTAGTTTTCACATATCCTTTTACATTAAATAAATTTTGCTCCGAATCTTGTACACAAAGGTATATAGCACAACAATACTTAACCTACGCTTCATTCTTCATCATTCATCAAGGTTCAAATCTTCCAGGTGACGGGTTTTGATTTCTTTTTATTCCTTTCTTTCCTGGCTCTCTTCCTACCGGCTCTCTTGCCTAAAGAGGTCAGTCAATCACGTGTCTGTCTTCCAGTTCCTTGACTCCCAAACCTTGGGTCATTGATTTTGCCCCCGCTTAGGTTAGCTGTGCTTCCTTAAATATCGGGTTGCCAAGGGTTGTTTCCGGAGGAAATAGGATTCGAACCCATGATTTAGCAGTTGGTTGAGTAGTCGTGACGGACAAACACAAACAACAAGCAAAGTCTTGGCTCGCTCTCATTAGGAGGCTGTTTTTTTTTCTTCGTTTGTTTGTTTAATGTAAGAATGTCTCATTACAAATCTATATTTGATTTTTTTTTTTGAGTTTCAAATGGAATTGGGACGGTCCGCTCCGATGAATCTATATTTGATTTTTTTTTCTTGAGTTTCAAATGAAATTGGGACGGTTCGCTTCGATGTCAAGACCAAAATGTTCATTTTTGACCATTTGCTAATCCATTCACATTTTTCCGGCTAAACCTAATCAATCTTACTTTTTTTTAGAAAGTTGAATGTGATCACTAAGGGTAGACTACCCTTAGGAAATCTACCGGGACAACGTGACGAGCAAACGATTGTTTTAATGGGTATGGATGCCTGGGTTAGGACTAGGTAGGTTAAGTTAGACATTTTATGTGATATTATGATACTATTGTGCAATGTTTTAAAAACCGGTTTTTTAGTTAAAGCGGAAAACTTTCCGGGACCGGTTCGACCGGTCGGACCGGTTAGACCGGCCGGTTGAACCGGTTAGGGGATTTATATATATATATTTATAAAAATGTTAATAAATTTGTACACCATAACAAAAATAGTTAAAATACAATGATAATCCACTAAAAAATAATACCAAATATGTATTTCATAAAAATATATAAGTTTTAAACTTTAAAAAATAATAAAAAATAACAATAAATTAAAAAAATATATATTTTTTTAAATTGTCAGAAAACCGGTTGAACCGGAAAAAACCGGAAAACCGCCCGGTTCAAAACGGTCCGATTATATCCAAAAAACCGGGGATCAAAAAACCGGTATGATGACCGGTTGGCGGTTGAA
>JBCNJP010000008.1:43201262-43272391 GCA_039602395.1 Deinandra increscens subsp. villosa | reverse complement strand
TCATGTCCCGAGCCTAGAAAATTTTATAAATGTACCCTTAAGTGTTTTATAGCATAAAATAACAGTTCGTAGAAGTTTAGGGGCTTAAAATGTAAATATAAGATCCAGGGACCATTTCTGTCATTCAATTCTGGCAAACTTGCCAGGCGGTACGCGAGCTCCTTCCTCCCCCTTGGCGCGATACGCGGCCCAAATGAAGGACAGATTCGTGACAGCAACGTTTTTCTCGACTTGCAGCTCACGTTTTTGACAAATTGACCCCCCTGAACGTGTCGATTTCGAGCCTGAGTCATCCTAGTACGTGTCGGAACATGATTTCGCACCTAACACTATAAATTGAAGCTCGAATCATCCATTCCAACTCGCCAATTTACTTGATCTTTAACCCAAAAACCCCATTCCGAACCAGAAAGTTGATCAGCCAAATTCGAGAAATCCAGGAGGAGTTAGAAGCCGAATTTTTGCAGTGGAGCATTATTTGGTATGATATATAATAACCTCTTTCAGTTTTTGCAAATTCAATCTCTAATATGGTTTCTAGAAATGATCTAAAATTAGGGTTCTTGAGCTTGTTTTGTCAAAATCGGGTCATCGGGTGGGAATTAGGGTCTGAATTTTTGTAGGTAATCCTAATTTAATGTGTTTTAAGAAAGCTCTAAGTTTATTTTATAATTGGAAAAGGTTTGGTAAAGGTTTTATTAACGGGTCAAAATTAGGGTTTTCATAACGTTACTCTGCCCAAATTGACTAAACGATGTTGAATTAAGCTTTGATCTTTTAAAGGATATTATAAAATGTTATAATGGATAATACCCTAAGTTGGTTTGAATTAAAAAAATAAGTTTTGATAATAAAACGAGAAATTCATAAAATTAGGGTTTCTAAATATGGATATTTAATATAAAATAATCCAAAGGGTATAAGGGCTTGAATTTTGGTATGCTAACATGTTTTCATATAATATAAGAATATATGAAATTAAATTAGCTAAATAATGAAGTATTGAAAATACCGAGTTGATCGGATATTTGAGGTTCGCGCGGACCGGAACGTGCAGTGGTGGTTTCCTGATGCAATAATAGTTCGGGTTTTAAGTTTAAACAAGTCAATTATAATCGCTTTGTGCCTTATCCGGCATAATAATTACCCTGTGCGGCGTATGCAGCTTGGACGGCTGCCACCGCGGCTTGCACGTGTTCAGTAATCATTGCTTGCAGCTGTGCAGGCGTCATGTTGATGTTGTTTCTCCCGTGTCCTCTTCCAGACATTTTGCTGGACAGTTAAAGTAGCCAGTGTTCAGTCACAATTATATTCTATACATATCCCATAATATGTATATTAGCCAGTTCCCGTTATCCCACTATTAGTCCAAAAAATTTTCGTGCAAAACTGAGGCGTCGTCGAAGAATGCCGTAAGTCGTAAGTACTATCGTCGAAAGTCGGCTTCCCATAAAAGTCACTGTCGGCGTAGTCATCGTAGTAGAAATCAGGACGTAACGTGTAGCATCGTTTCGTTGTCGCTTTCCCCGGAATATTGTGCGCATTTGCGTTCGCATTTCGTATTCGTGTGTGAAAATTTCCTAAGGTTTTCCGTTAGACTACTTAGACACGGTCTCTATATATATCTACATATATATATCTACATATGGAGTATTTACTTACACAGCAGAGCGAGTATCCCAGGTTGGCACGTAAAATTTTGTTTTTGAGAGTTTGTTTTGTTCGTTTGTAACTAAGGTTTCAAGTTGCAGTTTCCAAATCGTTTTCAAAAATGATTCCAGTTCTCTGCAACCTATGGCTCTGATACCAATCTGTCACACCCCCAAATTAACCGCTAACGGAGTTTATACCGTTAAGGGGTGCGAGCAAACCAGGAACACAACCATTAGTTACAAATACTAAACGAATCAGAGTGAAGTCCAATGTTCATAAATAAAACAGTTTAACATACGCAGCGGAATTAAAACATCAGTATCTTAGCACTAGCCACGTGCTTTACAAATCATAGTTTCAATTTCAAATTCTCAATTTAGTTTAATAAAATAAACATCTTCATGAGCCATGCCAACCTCCAGTGGATACTCTTCAACGATCTGCAAAAGTGAAAACCACACAAGTGTTAACCTAACGGCTGGTGAGTTCACGGTGGGCATGACATGCATTGGCGCGGTCATATAATCGTATGTATCAACATATACATAAGTAATAGTTTTGCAAGGCAATTGCCAAGAGTTGAATTTTCGAATATGCACTAGTTAAGTAAAGGATTAAAGTAGTCAACCGATATCGCGGGTAGCTAATCCGGTTTCCATGCACTAAGGAGTCGTACTAGGGCTGAAAGCTGACGTAACAGAGTTCGGCATTTGCCGATGGTTGGTGCCTCCAGTTGTGTCCCATTTGGGAGGCCCACAACTAAAATAGGCTGACATTGAACTCCGTTCGGCCTCCAACCGGTTGGTTACACATTTGTGTACCGCGGAGCAGGGTTTGTCAAACCCTCAGTAGATCTACCCAACATCCCCTCGCTTCTCAGATCAACAGTACTAGGTTGAGGACTTTTTAAGTTTTAAGGCATCCTTAGAAATCATGTGATATCATTTGGTTTTAGACTTTAACCTACACTAGTCATATTTAAACAGTTTATCCTGGATTTCATTTGAAATTCCCAAAAAGAGTTTAAGTGTCAAATGGTTGTTTCCGGGTTTCAATAGAAACCCCAAGGATAGACAGTTGCAAGTGTTCCCATAAAACACTCCAACTTCCATAACAGGTATCCCAATTGTAATACCTCAAATCGTCAGCGTTGTTTATCGTTAAGTTCATTTATTGTGACCCAAACGGGCTCACAATTAAAGGGTTTGTGAAACTCACCTTAGGTTGCTCAGCTACACTGATATTTAGTCCAAGTATTGCTTAATGAAGACCTATGAACACGTTTAGGTCTTATGTATTAGTTTTGTGTCTAATCTTGACGTCACTATGGCCCATAACATAGCACGTTGGAACTATGACACGACATTACGACACACGACACCGATGGTTGATCATAAACAAGGGTTCACATACATCAGAAATCAAAGCATGTATCATCATAGCAAAATCATGTAAGTCATGGCATAGTATTCGAGTAAATTGCACAAGTTTGGGTTCTGGTCCCAATTTCGCTAGCAGTTTCGCTAGGCAGTTTCGCTGTGTGCACGGGCAGCACTTTCGCTAGGTAATACCCGATGACACAGTTTCGCTAGGCTAGTTTCGCTCGAAACTGTTGGCACAGTTTCGCTAGCCTAGTTTCGCCCGAAACTGGTTTGAAGTTTCGTTCAGGTAATTTCGCTCGGTAGATTCGCTCGAGCTGGTCTGGTTGGTTTACCCGGCGACACTGCAGTTTCGCTGCATAGTGTCGCTGGAAGGAGATATACATAGTTTCGCTACATAGTTTCGCCCAGAGAACAGTACAGTTTCGCTGGTCGCGAAAAACACATAAATCAGCCTAAAAATCAATCTAACAGCTTCCATATTACATGCAATTCATTATCTAGCATACATAACCATTTACCAACATAAATCAGTAAGCTTTAACACCTTGAACATGCATTTTCATCATCAAACCACCAAAATACATTTAAAACCCTAAAATGACCTAAATAGCATAAATCTTTATCATGGATCAGTTTCACACGTAAAGTTATCAACTTTATGGTAGATCTAGCATTCCTAAGCATTCCTACAGAAGATCTAACAATATCATGAAGGCTTAAGCATGCTTTATGAAGAAATACATAGAAAACACATAGAAATGGCATAAAGGAAGGTTTTGGGACTCACGATTCGATCAGGGAATCGAATGGATGTTGTCTTGAGGCTGAGATCTTGGTTTTTCTTGATGGTTTTCAGCTACCAGATTTCCAGAGAAGAGTGTGTGTGTTTTTGTGTAAATGAGGCAAATAGGAGAACTAGGGTTTATTAAGATTATTTATATCAGAGGCTAGTTTCGCTTGCAGTTTCGCTGGCCTGGCGAAACTGGCTCTGATCACGAGTGAGCCAACAGACTGCCGGGCGACATTATAGTTTCGCCCGGTAGTTTGCTGGTTACCCAAAAGTGGTCAGTTTCACATTTTAAGCAAAATAAACACGATTCATAAATTGTCATGCTATTCACAATACTAACTCATGTATTTAAATCACATTGCACATAATGACAACAACAAATGGACACATAGCACATATGGACGGGTTCGGTGATCAACCAAAGGACGTGGGCGTATTCGGCCTAGTTAAGCATTAGTTACTAAGTTAACACTTATAACGTAACTAACGGAGATTGTCTAACGGAAGTAAACCTTGAAATTCTCGGATGTCACATTGACCCTTAAAAAGTAAATAAACTTAATAATATATATTATTAAGTAAATAAAGTGTTAAAATAAACATAAGAAGTGTTTATTATATAAAACCTTGCGTTAACATCATACAATACGCAATTAAGTTAAATTAGAAGACGTAAAGGAGGTTCTGACTTAATTAATTGGCTTAAGGGAATAAGGTGAGTTCTATGAGCCCACTTTTAAATGTTTTAAATGTTTTAATGTTTTCGAGCTGATATACATGCAATGATACATATTCAACTGTTTACTTGAAAAGTATTTGAGATGCCTTTACTTATTTTGTGTTGATACACATACGTGAAAAAGTTATAATACTTATAACCGTTTTAAAGTTATTATTACCTGTTATTACTCTTTTCGGGAAGGTTATAACAAACGGGTAATAAAGAAGTTAAACTTTTAAAGAAAAGTTTAAAAAGAGGAAAATGAGTTTTTGAGGATAAAGGAAATGACCCTTGGGGTTATTTTAAATAAGTTTTAATCTAAGCACAGATTGTCTGGTAAGAGGGGGGTTGTACAATCCAAGTAGTGGAAATGAAGCCACTGGAGTAACGACGGTTACTCAAGAGGTCGGGAGGCGACGGCCAACCGAAAGAGGCTAAAGTAGTCCTAGAGGTAGACAATGCTTAGTAAAAAGAGGTTTTGCTTATAATATTTTGTATGACTTTCTTTATACAAAATGATTATTAGCAGGAAGAATGTTTTAGAGTATTAAATAATTTTTAATACTGAAGGTTTAAATGTTATGTTTGGTATAATTCTGTTATGTCTTATATCCATTAAACGTTTATAAAGAAGGGGTCGTTAGGCCTAAATGTTTGAAGTAACCTTTCGAGGTTAAGGTAAAGTTTTATTACTTAGAACTCACCAGCGTAAGCTGACCTTTTAAAGCATGTATATTAGGTGAGGTTAAAGATCCAAGCATCAAGGGAAAGACTCATGTTTGAGCAAAGTGGATGGGCAAGCTATTAGGAGAAGGCTATACGGGTATGCTGGCTTAAGTAATGTAGATAGATGCATAATTATTAATCGTTATTTGTTATAGTTATCGTTAACCGTTGTAGTAGTTTTATCTTACTTGTACTTAGCATTATAAATAAATAAAAGTTTTTAATTTCCGCTGCTTTTGCTATCTCTGTTATACCTTGCGTTCATGAGTAAATCCGACACGTGACCCCTCCTGGAGCCAAGTCTGGGAGTGGGCGTCACACCATGTTATGTGGTGTGGTGTTATACAAGTATTTAATATATATATAAAATAAAATATAAAAATGTTTGTCAAATTGTGATTGGGTGGTCTTAAGAGTTCACGGCGTTGAACATATGGCACAGTGGAAGCATGGCGGAGGATGGCTGGGGATGGCGGGGGACTGGGTGGTTATGGCTGCACCAACACTGGCGTTAAAGGGCATGGCGCCGGTTAACGGCAACCATACCGTATGCCCTTATATTTGTGTAAACACTAAAATGAGTGAGTGGTGTGAAACTAAAATCAAAACCAATCATGATTCGGAAAGAACTAAAAAATAAAAAATGATTTAAAAAAGAATTAAATATAACAATCATAACATGGGACGTAGCAAGCCATTAATAAATATTACAAAAAACGGTTTACAAATATATAGCGCAACGGTTTACATCTTTAGTTTTCACATATCCTTTTACATTAAATAAATTTTGCTCCGGATCTTGTAAACAATTAGCTCTTAACATACGCTTCATTTTTCATCATTCTTAACATACGCTTCATTCTTCATCATTTATCAAGGTTCAAATCTTCTGGGTGACGGGTTTTGATTTCTTTTTATTCCTTTTCTTTCTCTTTTTTTTCCTTCGTTTGTTTGTTTAATGTAAGAATTTCTCATTACAAATCTATGTTTGAATTTTTTTCTTGAGTTTCAAATGAAATTGGGACGGTCCGCTTCGATGAATCTATATTTGATTTTTTTTCTTGAGTTTCAAATGAAATTGGGACGGTCCGCTTCGATATCGAGACCAGAATGTTCATTTTTGACCATTTTGCTAATTCATTCACGTTTTTTTCGGTTAAACCTAATAAATCTTAATTTTTTAGAAAGTTGAATGTGATCACTAGGGGTAGACTACCCTTAGGAAATCTACCGGGACAACGTGAAGAACAAACAATTGTTTTAATGTGTATGGATGCCCGGGTTAGGACTAGCTAGGTTAAGTTAGTCATTTTATGTGATATTATGATACTATTGTGCTTAGGTACCTAATCTGATCCAGGAAGCTATCTTGGATAATTACTGCTTAGATGATCCGAGCTATTATTGTTATTCTTATCTGTTAGATAAGGCGAGTCTGACCTCCCCTTTTTATGTATGTTTTATGGGTGCAAATGAGTTGTGTCTAAATGTTTCATTTAAATGTGTGTAATTATGTTGTGGTACACTGAGTGAGGGGTGTGTTTGCAAGTCATTAAGATCCGTTAAGGATGAGTAGACTCAGGGCATACGTATGTTTAGTTTTAGATCTGGCTAATTAAGTCGTCTCATACAAAGGACGACGTCGTTATGTTTTTACTTGTTGTATGATATATATGTTAGCATACGTACCGAGAGTGTCTGTGGTCATGGTGGTAATTTCGTATTATTGAGTTTATTATGTTTATGGGGTGTTTGGCTACGGTGACTTATGACTTTTTCAAAAGGAATTAATTTTTTTTTGATTTTAGGCAAAAGTGACTTATGACTTATTTAAGCTCAAAAGTCATTTTAGGCAAGTGTTTATTGACCGGTGACTTTTTACAAAGTAATTTAAAGTAAAAAAGTGTTTGGATAAACTTTTGTGGTAGGAAAATCCAATAAGTCAATAAATTGTTTTTTAAAAAGTGTTTATTTTAGCTTTATATGTAAAATGACTAAAAAGGGATTAGGTGGGCATAAAATTAGGTGACTAAAAGATTAAATAAGGATATTATGGTAATTGTACTCTCAAAAAGCCAAAATCACTTCAAAAAAGCCAGGTTTTCTGGTCTTTTTTTTTTTAATTGCATTATTGACTGTTTACAAAAAAGTTTAAACAAAAAATGCTTATGACTTTATCAAACACTCATTTAGATTTAATGGCTTTTCAATAAGTCAATTTGAAAAACAATCCCAAACACCCACTAAATGTAAAATTAGACTATTTAACTAAATACTGATATGAGTAAAGTGTTCTGAAGTAAATATCTATTTCAGAATATTTTCTAATTTCTTGAAAATGGTATTCTCTGTAGTTTAAAGGGGCGAAACCCTTAGACCTTGTGATTCGGAGGTGACGCCCCTGATAGCAGGGTGCTAGAGGCGGCAACTCTTGATGGGTCAAAATGACAACGTGCTTTGGAGTTACTTTACTAAAGAAAAGTTATATGAAAATAATCTTCGACAGTAACTAATAATTAGTCGCAAATTGCTATTGTGGTAGCAATATGAAAGTCGGTTACAACTTAGTCTTTTAGTAGCAAAATGGACTTTAGTTTGAATATCAATTTTATTCATTAGTCGCGACTTTGAAAATCAGTAATAACTTTGATTAAGTTACTATGAAAGGGTTCTTATTGATGTAACCGGATGACAAGGAAGTTGTATATAACCATCGTCAGTTGTTCTTTTTAAGGAAGAGATTCAGCTCTTCCAAAAGTTATGATTGTTCAATCCCTACATATATGAGAATTCATTAGCCATGCAATACACGTTTTTCACAATCAAAATTTACATAAAACAAGATATATTGGAATTAAAGGCTATGGTTAATGACCGTTAATGTTCTTTTTTTTTTAATTTTATTTAACTTTTTATATTTTATTGTTTAATAAAATAAATGTTAGTGAAGTCTTTTAAAAACCGGGTCTAAAATTTTGAATTCCTCACTTCATAAGCACAAGTGAGAGGGGGTGGGGGGAAATGTTTTCTTGAGCATTAGTGGCTCATGTAACTCACTCAGCGATCTATA
Source organism: Deinandra increscens subsp. villosa (assembly GCA_039602395.1). Classification (NCBI taxonomy): domain Eukaryota; kingdom Viridiplantae; phylum Streptophyta; class Magnoliopsida; order Asterales; family Asteraceae; genus Deinandra; species Deinandra increscens. The sequence goes on along the minus strand of JBCNJP010000008.1, from coordinate 43,264,049 downwards.
TTGTGTGCCCTTTTAGGCAAACTATGTAGATATAGGATCAAAAGATTTTTAGGTTTTCGGGTTCATTAGGTTTTTTCATGTGAAAATTCCCAATATCAAACCAAGTGTTTTTTTGGCATCAAATTTATTACATCAATACCACCAACTTTATACTTACGAAAATAAAAACTTCATCACTTGGGACAAAAAACATACCACTATGCTAGAAAGTCATTGATACCGAACTAAGTAATATGTAATCATTATTTTGGTTTCAAGTGTACTTCAGTAACCGGTTTTATAGGATTGGGTTTGATTTTAAAATCAGGTTTTGGTTGATGGGTTCTTCCCTCCATTGAAGCTATATCTTTTTCAAGAGGATTTTGATCTTGTGAAAGGAAGAATACAAGTACGGTGAAGGAGTAACTATCTGGTATAATTTATCATATCTTTTATTTAAAAATATTGTAAAAATAATATCAAATTGCTACTATTAATTTTTTTTTATAATAAATACACTATACAGGTTTGATGTAGTACCTTCAAGTGTGACACATGAATAAATGTTCAAGTACTTTTAGTTAGTAGTTAGTAGAAGTCTCATGTTGAAATCCACCTCAAACTAGTTTTCAGTCTTTTAACGCCATCGCCCTATTTGCCCAACACGAGTACATGTTACCCAATCTCATTAGTTAGCAGAGGATTTTGGAGTCTAAAGTTATCTAATAATGTCTTCTTACGCCAACCAAAACAAATAGTTCGATATAAAAATATGTTTATATAACAATTCCTCTCGGTAACAATCATACTTTCATATTCCCCTTTGCCACATGAAAATTGGCAAAAAATGACAAATAGATTAAACTGGTCTTTTCAGGAATGTGAAGATGAAGAGAGAAAGTTAAAAAAGGGTCAATATATTTGCTGCATCTATATTCATTCACTTGACGATATGACCAAAATAGCCTTGGTTCATGACCGAATCCGATTTACATCATATAGTTTAGTAATCACACCCGAGAACTACCTTCACCGAGATTCAAACCTGCACATCCTGATAGCACCTCCTGCATTGCATCCCAGATATAAACATGAAACCGCAGCCAAACAAAGGAATGAATATCAAGCTCATATTAATTCGCATATCACATTCAACTTACAAAAGGAATATAACCTTACAAGAGTCAATGTTTGACTTTACATTGTCAAATTAGTCATCCTTATTGCTTCAAGATAGAACTACAATGCCTACTCGACAAAAGAACACTATCCCTACGGCTCCAAGAAGACCCGACATTTGGTTATGATCATAAAACTTTCTTTGTAAGGAAGTTTGGTCTCAGGTGTGCTTAAGAACAATGTTCATGGCTCATGCTTGAGCTAGCAGATTGATCAATATCGACTCTGGTTTTCAAGGTGCAAATAAGAAAACTTCAACACGTTCATTTTATGGAAAGTTTTCAAGAAAAGGCTGCCTATTTATCCTTGCAAATATATTGATGTCCGATCGGGTCTATGTTTCATTGTTTCTATCTATTCAAGAAATTTTACAGAGGCAAACAATTTCACTAACTTTTTACTGGACACGTAGTTCAATATGAGTTTAATATATGTGTCTCATATTTGAATATCTATATAATGTCCAAGATTCTTTAAGTAGGACACAGCAAAATAAGAAACAATAAAAGTATAAAACATGTGGACCGAGATCAAGATTTACCGATTTGAAGGACTAATTAGAAATGGGCAAAAAGGAAATTAGGGTTACAAACTTGCCATTAATGAAATATTGTATTCTCTTGACAAACCAAGATGTAAAAAAAATACTTTTTTGTGCATTGTCACTACAAATATATTGATGTCTGGTTGATGTTGTTTAGTTACAACCTTTTACTTGACACATAGTTCAATATGAGTTTAATATTATACGTTTGGGGTAACTTTATAGAATAGTTACCATGTTTCTCAAGTGTTCCACTAAAGTTAAAGTTTTTTGTCCCTCTAAAGTCACCCAACTTTCATTTGGTGTTCCAATCTTTATATATATATATTTTTTCTATAAAGGTTAAAATTTTATAAAATGAACTTAGGCAAATGAAACATATATGAGAATCTTGATTAATATTTGGTGATTAATTATTTTAAATTAACTTAAAATAGAAGGTAATTGTAATAAAACAAAAATTATTAAATAATAACCATGTTTAATAATTGTTTAACTTAAATCAAATTTGAAGAAATTTTAATCACCAAGTATTAACCACATTTATATATGTTTCATTTGCCTAAGTTAATTTTATATAATTTTAACATTTATAAATAAAAAAAATTGTATAAGATTGGAACACCTAATGAAACTTGAGTGACTTTAGAGGGACAAAAAAGCCTTTGAGTGACTTTAGTGAAACACTCAAGCCTGGTTACTACTGTGTTAAATATACATTTCATACTTTCATGTTTGAATAATGATAAGATGTCTAAAATTCCCAATCAGGAGGAAAGCAGAACAAGAAAAAACATATAAAACTACAAGACTTGTCGATCAAGACCAAGATTAATTATTTGAATTAGTAACTAAAAACGGGCAAAAAGAAATCATGGTAACAAACTTTCTAAAAAAGAGGAATATGGCATTCAGCATTCTCGTGAGTCATGACAACCCAAAATAGAAAAATAGTTGGGGACAGAGGGGGTCCTAGGTTTGAGTCACTAAGATAAAGTGTAATTTTCCCGATGTATGGAGTGAAAGATATCTATGTTGGCTAACCATTGAAGAGCCTATTATACGGTTGGACATATGAGAATTATACAATAAAAACCAAAGCCGAATAGACTTGAAAAGAGCAGTTATGAAGTTAACTGAAGAATAAAACATGCCTGGTATTGGATTGAGCAATCACCACACTCAGGCTTCTGTTTTCCGTAAAGTGCAGCTTGATCCAATGCAGTTTGACCCAATAACTGCTCATGCACAACCTGAAAGAATATTAACAAACATTTTTAAACATATTTAGAGAGAGGAAGAAAAGAACTAGATTGTGTTTGACTAAAACAATGGTTAGTGCCACAAAAATAAGATACAAATTGCCAAGTGAAGATATTACTTGTAGCAACTTCTCAACTGAGGTTTGATGCAAGAATTGACTAGCTCTTTCTTTTTCTTGGTTCAAACACATTTGGGCCTACAAAAGATATCCAATAATATTTTGTAAACAGATAGATATGATGCACAAATGGCATTAGTAATCTACTCAAGTGCATTTCCTAAACAAAACAAAAAAAAAAACCTTCATAAAAATATCAATAGGTGAATGCTGCAGAAGCCACTGTGGAAATAAGTTATTGTAGTAATTTGCAGTACTTGCTATTATTCTTGTCTCAAAGTTTTCATAATAGTGCATCTTCCCACTCCCCATTTCAATAAACAAGGTTGAAACATTCTTCAGCAAATCCCGGCAAACAGAGTTATCCTCACGGTCCTGATTGATCTGTATGCAGATATAAAGTCAGATGGAACCCACAAAAGCAAGAACAGAGTAAAACTGCTATTGGTGTGAGTTGGCATGTTCAACTAAATTAGTTATTAAAGGGTTGTGACATGTTTCTATCTCTAATGGGCCAAATAAAAAAAAATATGGCTAAAACAGAACTGGTTTAATGGGTTGAATGGGCCAAACAGGTTTAAAATCACCAAATTACATTTTAATGAGTAGAACCTCTTAACTTGTTTAATTCAAAGAATTAGATTATTATTTGTAACAATATTGTTTATTTCATCATGATTGATATGTTAATTATATACAAAAGTTCTTTTATAGAATCGAGTGTGTCAAGCAAAACTACAGAAATAGCTCGTTTAACTAAATCCCACCCACCCCTACAAACTTTGCCACTTCTAGTATTTTTAATGGTTTTGCGAACGTACTAGAGAAATTGCAGCTTCCAAAATCTTGGGATACAGTTCACTAAACACCTGGCACAGTTCAACAAAGAGAAGTTTACTGTAAAGAGAAACGTAGGACCAAGTGGTGAAAAAACACAACTCCACAAAGTAAGCATCGCTGATTACCAGGTCCCGGAAACAACATGTCGAGAGTTCACTAAGAGAAGCAGTCTTCCTATCCTCAGTAAAATGTCGATCGAGGTACAAGAAGAAACCTCCAAGAAATTTTGCCAAGACTTTGTATTTTGTCCACATGTTCCAAACTTCATATATCAGAAAGCTCTGTGTTTTATCCTTTAGAACTGGCATAATCTGAAATTATCATGTTCAAATATTAACAAAAATGAGCAAAAGATGCAATCAATCAATGTTAGTGGGATGAAAGTCAAGTCCTGTGCATTTGTACAAGACAACATTCAAGATTTCACTAAGCTTTAGTCTCTAGGAAAATTGTCTTTTATAATATACAAAAGTTCACGATGTCGATAGATCATATCTTAGTGCAGAAAATAATGACACTGACACATAGGAAAATTGTCTTTTATAATATACAAATTGTCCTTTTATATAGAATGCTTATTTCAAAGCATAAAATGTGAAATAAATGCTCCATAACACGTTTGAAGTGTTGTTATATAATAGTATAGCCCTAAAAGACCTTTATTCATAACAAAGAGAGAAACCAGCTATAAAAACAGCATAAATATTTATGTCTCACCTTTGAAGTGATGCTCTCTTCCAAAGCTTTCTTGAATATTTCATAGAGCTCTGCACAATACTCGTAAGGAGGATGCTGAACACACATATGATACACACAGCTACGAAGAGTAAAGGATATAAATACGCTGAAATTACTGATTGTTTACTCTCAGTCTCTCACCAAACTTTATCACCATAAAGACAAAGAAAAGAAAAAGATAGAAGTAGATAACCATCCAAAACAAAACGTAGTAATAATGTTTTTTAATCTATCTTTTAACCTTATAGTAACCTTTCTAGTCGCATGCAAAGAACTTTATCAATGGAACATATTTCAATATAACTAGTCATCTAAAATTCTAATTGCTTAAACATAACATACTATTAAGATTATATATATGCATAATCTAAGACCAATTTGTGTGTGTGTGTGTTTTTTACATAATTAAATCAACCAGTTAGGCTTTAGCTTAATCCTTGGTTAAGCTATTTAGAACTAGAAAGGCTCCTAACCACCTAGTACAATGAGTTTGAGTCAGGAAGCAATAAGCATGACACCAAAGAAGACACCATGTCATCAACTACTTCTAACCAATAAAAATTTCTTATACAAAGAAGAAAACAATACTAACACCACACCAATTAAGAAGAAAATAATAACTAATGTTAATTCAAATCAAATGACAATCAAGAAACGAAAATAGTTCAATATCAGAAGGATACTCATAGAGTTTCATGTATTCCTCACACGTAAACAAGGAACTAGTCGGATATCCATCAAGTATCATCATAGCCTTTGAAATGCCCTCTTTCAATATACTCAATCCTTCTTCCAGAGTCAACTTTCTCTTCATCTTCCTTCCACCACCACCACCTCCATTTCAAAACCAGCAAAACAAGTAAGTCTTAAGCTCATTTACAAACAGATCAATCAAAAACACAAACAAACCACTAAAATAATCGTCTAAAACAGTTAAAAAAAACCTTCTCTAATCGCGCAACAGGAATACTAAACTTCTAATTTCACTCTTCCAGATTACAACAACAATGACATCAGCAAACATACGTCTACCAATTCGTGTGTGCGAGCTGAGAAATCAGCAAATTCCTAGGGTTTTAGCGAAATTCTACATCAACATTCAGAAATTTGGCAAAAGCAATAGATATAAACAAACAGATAACCGTGGATGATGAATAGCAACTTGTGGAAAAGTTTCTAGGGTTTAGAAAACTTACCTTTACGACGGGGCGACTGATCGAGAGAGGAAATTGGGCGAGAATGCGCCTCGACGATGACAACAGTGTGTGTGTGTGGGAGTGAAATGAGGCTGTCGACCACTACGCTTTGCGTTGTTCAATTTTGCCTTTTTGTACTTTCAAACAATGATGAAACGCTGCGTTTTGGTACTATAGATGTTACCTCTTCTCCCTCCAAAATTTGGTCACCCCCTCTTTCTTGGAAAAAAGAAGAAAATATATATGATATTGGGTGATTTGTATTTTAATAATGATTAAATTATGCAAATTAGTGTTTTGTTCCTTTGATTTGATGCATATAATTGAGGGCAAGTTTTTCTATTTTATCTTCATGTACAAGCTAGAGGATATGGAATGCGTATTGTAAATCAATTGAACGAGTATAAATCAATGTTTTAAAAACCGGTTTTTTAGTTGAACCTAGAAAACCTTCCAGAACTGGTTCGACCAGTCGGACCGGTTAGACCGGCTGGTTGAACCGGTTAGGGGATTTATATATATTTTTTATAAAAGTGCTAATAAACTTGTACACCCAATAAAAGTAGTTAAAATACAATTATAATCCACTCAAAAATAATATCAAATATGTATTTCATAAAAAAATATAAGTTTTAAACTTTAAAAAATAATAAAAAATAAAAAAAAACTTTAAAAAAAAAATCAGAAAACCGGTTGAACCGGAAAACCGACCGGTTTAAAGCGGGTCGGTTCAACCCAAAAAACCGTACATTAAAGAACCGGAAAGGGAGCCGGTTCCCGGTCGAACCGGTTGAACCGGCCGGTTCAACCGGGTTTTAAAACATTGGTATAAATGGAGTTTTGTTTGTGTTCTTCCAAAACAATACGAACATGAACACACAAATCAAAAGCTTCCGGGCCTAAGCAACGATGCAGCCAAGCTACGCATGTTCCCGTTCTCTCTCAGATCAAAAGCCAAGGCGTAGCTCGATGGACAACCTGCTGGTTCGATCAACAACTGGAACGACCTAGCAGATGCAGCCAAGCTACGACTTGACGTTCTGATCCTACTTTATGCCTGCTGCGTGCATCGATTAGGTGTTGCTACAACGTCTTTTTCTTTCTCCCTTTCGTGCTATGCCTGCTACAAAGAGGCGTGCACGCACGCCTTCTGCTGACGGTTTAGGATCTCAAAGCTCTAGGGAAGTGAACACGCCTTTAGCCTTCTGGCGTCGTCGATCTTCTGTTTCTTCTACGTATTCTGACCGTGGTGACTGTATATATGTCTGTGCCTCATGCTTTGCTTACATCTGGCCTGATGAGAAATTGGCCTCTTCGACAGCTATTGGCCCTCCTAAATACAACCAGTGTTGTGGAAGTGTTACCCTGCGATCGCAGAATAGAGCACCACCTATGTTGGAGCGCCTTCTTGAAGACTCGCACTTCCAGCATAACATACGTCGCTATAATTCAATGTTTGCTATGACATCGTTTGGTGCTAAAGTTGACGATGATGTCAAAGATGGCTCAACTCCATATGTTTTTAAAGTCGGGGGTCATGTTTGTCACTGTATAGGGACTGTTTGCCCAGATGAAGACAAACAACCATCATTTTTGCAGTTATACATGTATGATCCTGAGAATGAGGTAGGCAACATGCTTCGGATTTTTGAGGATAGCTTCAGCACTAGAGCATATTTGTTTTCCTGCTCTCATCAAAGCCTGATTCTTCGCTCAAACGATTAGCAACACTACCTCAGATTTTGCCAACAATTAAGGTAAGTATGAGTGCACATTTTCATCAGTTAAGCATCTTTGCCATATGTTGTGTTACTTACATTTTATACTTCAAAAGTGAACATCATGAAGGTTATTTTGGCCAAAATTAGATACATGTATATCCGATGGCCACTAACCATGGCAGGGGGTTCATAGTAAATGTTATTTTAATGATTTTATGTGCAGGAATGACTACAGTTTGACTTTAAACAGTCAAACATGTTATTCCTTAAAGCTACAACCTTTTTTTTACTTTACAAACTGAAACATCAACATTTCACATAGAATGAAGACTCAAATGACTTTTGTCTGGCTAATGACATACAAATCTAGAGCTTTACTTTACATAGGCAAACATAACAATTTCCAAAGAATTTGACTTTAGAAAGTCAGCCATGTCTTCTCTAAGAAACAACTAATGGAGGAGATGAATAGCCATTTCTTTACAACAAGCGACGCTACTGTTACAACAAGCGACGCTACTGTTACAACAAGCGATGCTATTGTTACAACAAGCGACGCTACTGTTACAACAAGCGACGCTACTGTTACAATAGGTGTTTTTCGATCCTTAAACAGAATGACTTAAATGGATGTCACCGCCGCAACGCGCGGGAGTGGTCAACGTCTAGTAAGTATTAACGTGTAATTGTATATCATATCTTGTATATGTTTAGTTGATATTGTTTCCAATTTTGTAGGCTAGGTAGTTGTGTATTTATAATCCCTTTGTGGTTAATGAGAAATCATCGATTGATTCCATATTCTAGCATGGTAATCAGAGCTAGGTTACCCTAGTTTTTTTTCTTCTTCTCCAAGGCTACGGTCTCCCTCGTTTTTCATGTCATCACCGGAGCTACGGCTCCTGCCATCCATCCTTCCAGCCATGACAGACAAAGCCGACAAGTCAGATCTTCCCAAACCTGCCACATCACGTATTCCTTAACCAACATCCTCAACAGGGTGCGGATGCTCAATGGGGTTAAGGTTACATATGGATCTTGGGTAAATCTGTTCAAGATTACGGCAAAGGCATACAAAGTCATCGCCCACATCGATGGAACCGTGCCTCCTGACAAAACCAGCGACGATTATAAAGCCTGGTCAGAAATTGATGCGGTAGTGCTTCAATGGATATACGGATCCCTTTCTGACAGCCTCCTCCCTCATGTTCTTCAGGACGAGTCCACAGCCCGTCAAGCTTGGCTTCGTGTTGAGAAGATCTTTCTCAACAACAAAGGATCTTGTCCGGCGATGCTAAATCACGAGTTCACCAACATCACCCTCAAGGCTCATCCTTCCTTGGAAGCCTACTGTCAACGCATCAAGGAGATTGGGGATCAACTCACCGCGGTCGACGTCCCGATCACCGAAACCCAACTGGTATTATAGCTTGTTCGCGGGCTGCCACCAGAGTACGACACCACCGCTGCCTACATCACACAAAGCATGCCCTCGTGGGAAGGCGCGTGTGGAATGCTCCAACTGGAATATCAACATCAAGAAGCTCGGGAACGGTCCACGGCTCCGGTCGCCTTGGCAGCAGCCTCATCGGAACCCCTGCAGCAGAACCACCGCCGCTACAACGGTCGGCAATAGCAGCAACAACAACGGTGTCCGCCGTCGTCCGGCCAATCGCAGCTGCATAGCACCTCCTCTGGTAATCACAATTATTGGAGCAACGGAAATTCCGGGCAATCGTCGCAGTCATGGAATAATCGCCCCCAATGGAGCTACAGGACCCCACCCCCATGTCCCTATCCCACCCAGTCGGGTTGGGCTCCATTTTGGGGTGGCCCAATGCCTCCTTGGATGGCACAACAACAAGCTCCCCCGCGCGGGCCTTCTGGATCAACCCAGCAGCAACGAAACCAACATTCTGGGGGCCCAAGTGAAGCAAACCTCCATGATTTTGATGCACTTGAACCAACTCAGTTAAGTGAGGCGCTTCAGGATGCTAAGCTCGGTGATGAGGACGACCAATGGCATATGGACTCGGGTGCTTCTGACCACCTCAATGGGAACCAAGGTAAAATTACAAACCCATCTACATTGTGTCCTAATGGTTCTATTCTTGTAGGTAATGGCGCTCGTGTGAAAATTCTGGGCTCGGGTCACTCTACTCTTAAAACCTCATCCCATGACTTTCATCTTAAAAACATCCTTTACACACCTTCCGCCATTAAAAATCTCATTTCTGTTCGTAAATTTACCATTGATAACAATGTTTCGGTGGAATTTGATCCTAATGGTTTTTCTGTGAAGGAACTGAAGAGTGGCCGGATTCTATCCCGCCACAATCGCTCAAGTCATCTATATCCTGTCACATATCCGGTCTCCTCTCCCACTGTTTTGGCGTCCTCCTTTCAAGACTTTTGGCATGATCGTTTGGGGCATCCCGGACATCCAGTTTTTGATTTTTTAGTTTCCAATAAAATTATTGCATGTAATAAAAGAGCTACGACTCTAGTTTGCAATTCTTGTCAACTTGCTAAACATAAACGTTTGCCATTTCATAAATCGCAATCTTCTACTGTTTTACCATTTGATATTGTTCACTGTGATTTATGGACATCTCCCGTCCTTAGTAAAGCCGGATATAAATACTATATGGTTCTAGTTAACGATCTCACCCAATACACATGGGTGTATCCTCTCAAATTTAAATCCGAATCCTTTACTAAATTTCAACAATTTCACAAATATATTCAAACCCAATTTCACATCACCACAAAATCTTTTCAATGTGACCAAGGGGGTGAATTTGATAACAAAAATTTTAAGTCCTTCACCTACGTCCAAGGACTTCAATTTTGTTTTTCGTGCGCACACACGTCTCAACAAAACGGAAAATCGGAACGCATGATTCGTCGGTTAAACGAAATCATCCTTACTTTCCTCACTCATGCGTTCCTCCTTCCAAATTTTTGGGTCGAAGCCCTTCACACCGCTTGCTATCTCCACAACATTCTTCCCACCAACATGCTAAAATTTCAAACACCCGCTTCTGCTCTTTACCTCCGTCAACCCATGTACACACACCTTCGGTTTTTTGGTTGTGCTTGCTATCCGAATCTTTCTGCTACCCGCCACCACAAGCTCAACCCTCGCTCCACCCGTTGTGTCTTTCTCGGGTACCCGGTGGACTTTCGGGGATATAGATGTCTTGATCTCACTTCGGAAAAAATCATTCTCTCCCGACATGTCACCTTTGACGAATCCACTTTCCCCTACAAAACTTATTCCCCTACCTCCCCCCATTCCTGAAGCTTCCTTGACACAGACCCACCCATCACTCTCCATCCACCACCTTTCCATACGTCCTCCCCAAATATTCCCACCAACCCTCAAACCCATTAACTCCCCTTCCCCCTCTCAATAAACACCCACTGCCAATTCCGACATTACCTCTATTAGTTCCATCTCCCAACAGCGTATCCCCTCCCCCTACTCCCGTGACCAACCCCATCACTACCACAAATCACAACGACACCCATACTAACACTCCGCCACCCCCTACACCGCCACCTCCCACCACCTCTCGACACCCCATGGTCACTCGCGCTCAAGACGACACTCACAAAACAAAAGTGCCGTTCAACCTTCACACCGAAAAGTCTTCATCCATCTCTCCCATTCCCACCTCCCATCTTAAAGCCCTCTCCGACCCGAATTGGAACACTGCCATGACCGAAGAGTATAGAGCCCTTATGGATAACAATACATGGGAACTTGTACCGCGGCCTCGAGACACTAATATTGTTCGGTGCATGTGGCTCTTTCGCCACAAATTTCATTCCAACGGCTCTCTTCAACGTTACAAGGCTAGACTTGTCGTAAACGGAAAAAGTCAACAACTCGGATTCGACTGCGACGAAATGTTCAGCCCGGTGGTTAAACCCACCACCATTCGTACGGTTCTAAGCCTTGCCGTATCCCGTGGATGGCCGATCCATCAGTTAGACGTAAAAAATGCGTTCCTCCACGGAAATCTTCAAGAGACCATTTATATGTTTCAGCCTCCTGGTTTTACAAGTGCTACTCATCCTACTCATGTTTACAGGTTAAACAAATCTTTATACGGGCTAAAACAAGTACCGCGGGCTTGGTTTGACAGGTTTGCAACATACATCGTGAAGTGTGGTTTTCAAAGTACCGTAAGCAATAACTCACTATTTGTCTACAACAAAGGATCTCATCAGGCTTATCTTTTATTATATGTAGACGACATTATTCTCACGGCATCGGACGACTCCTTTCTTCGCAGCATCATCCATCTATTATCTAAGGAGTTTGCAATGTCCGATTTGGGCACATTACATCATTTTCTCGGGATAGTCATCAACAAACAACAAGGCGGTCTATTTTTATCACAAAGCTCATATGCCTCCGACATTCTCTCTCGAGCAAACATGTCCGAATGCAAACCTGCCTCTACACCAGTGGACGCTACATCCAAATTAAGCGCCACTCAAGGAACTCTTCTTCCGGATGGAACTCTTTATTGCCAACTTGCTGGGACGCTACAATATTTGACCATCACCCGACCCGATCTTACGTATGCTGTTCAACAAATATGTTTATTTATGCATGCACCCCGGGACTTACACTTTCAGTTTCTCAAACGTGACTGAGAGGGTGTATTAATGTGTAATTGTATATCATATCTTGTATATGTTTAGTTGATCTTGGTTCCAATTTTATAGGCTAGGTAGTTGTGTATTTATAATCCCTTTGTGGTTAATGAGAAATCATCGATTGATTCCATATTCTAGCAGTAAGTTCCTATATCGATTCTTCCCTCCTGGCAAGACAGCCAAGCTACGACTGAAGATCTACGCGTATCAGCTGGAGCAAGGGGAATCATTCTTTGAAACATGGAATCGAAGACGAAACTTATCTTTGAACCGTGCATTGTCGGAGAAGTACACGTTGACAAGTTGTTTATGGGCCTTTCGTCGTCTTTTGATCGTCTTCCACGTATAATACCGATGAGACCCACCACAAACGTTCCAATTTTCTAAAAACCACCACGGGAGCGGGCATCGAGATTAGCACCACGAGGGGTTTCACCGTGGTGACCGAGCTCTACGTTAGAATCCCCGAGCCCTTGAGGGCACCCATTGCAAACAACCCAAGAAGAAAAGGAAGGACATTAATTCTCAACGGCAGATGGTCAAAGTCTTCCTGTCACCATTCCCAACTTCTTCACATTCATTTATTTGTTCAAAAAACACACACACATTCACACTCTAATCTCGTGATTCAAGTTTCTTTCCATCTCTCACAAATCAAAACCCTACACTACGATCTTCACCAATGCGTCGATTTATCTCCCAATCAACAACAAACAAGACGTGATCTGAGACTACAATCGCCAACGATTACATTGTCTCCATTTACTTGTTGATTTGGTAAGTTCAGGTGGCGATTATTGTGTTAAATTTCTTGTTCGTTATGTTTCAAAGATTAAAATCGATTTTGATATGAAATTACGTAGCTGTAGCTGCTTTGACTTGTTGTCTCCTTCCATCCGGTGGTTAATTTGTGGTTATCAACCCTAGTATTTTGAAAAATGCTATCGATGCTGTGTTTGTAGCAAATACAGTAGCTACATTTTTGTATTAATAGTAGCTGTCATCAGGTTGAACGGTTTTAGTAGTTACTTTCTAGGAGAAGTTGTAATTCGAACGAATTTTGAAATCTGAATGAAGGGGAATGCAGCTATATAAACAAACAAAATGGTCAATGGAGTGATCTAAGCTATAATTTTGTAGGTTAAGCATAGTTTATAGCTTGCTTATGCAAGCAAATGTGTGAAACCTATGGTCCTAGCTACCAATAAGGTTTAGGTGAGAGTATGTTGCTTCTAAGATTACTTAGGGTTTTGATAGGGGGTGTATACTGAAGGTGTATGCAATGTAAGGAGTTTTTGATTAAGTTGTTGTGTTCTTCTTTGCACTTTAATTGTCGTGTCCTCTTATTTTTTTGCAATGGTTATGTTACAGGTGACGTGTTGTTGATATCTTTTTGTTGTTCGTGTTAGAGAAGTTGTCTTTTATCATATATGAGAAAATGGAAGCTGAGAAGCGAAGTTCAAAGGGAGGGTTTCTTCAGTTTTTTGACTGGAATGCCAAATCACGGAAGAAGCTCTTCTCGAATAAACCAGATGTACCAGGTACACTACTTTTTTCTCAAGTTGAATATACAAATGCTAATTTGTTGCTTTCTTGTAGCTTGTTGGGTTTTCCACGCTTAATATTATGTTTAATGGTTCGGTGATGCAGAAAGTTCGAAACACGGAAAAGAGAATGTAGGCAATTTGGTTATATCAAGGCTTCAGCAGGTTACAGTCCCTTTTACCCCGGCTTGCACCGAAACTATTGTCTATCTGTAGCATAATTTATAGTTAGCAAACTCCTTACATTTGGTCATTCATGGGTTTATCTGTTTTACGGTTGACTGAAATTTGAGATAAGCAAAAAGATTATTTACAACTGAAACGTCTATAATTTGAATACATGTAGATGAAGTTAGATGAGAGTATGCATGGTCCAAGTCTGTCAGGAAATGATTGGGCTTCATCCACGAGTAATGATGAAGGAAGTGGAAGCAAAGCCCCTGGGGTGGTGGCTAGACTTATGGGATTAGATTCTTTGCCAACTTTAGATGCTTCTGATCCTGGTTTTACTCCACATATTTACCCTCACTCTTTTAAACATTCTCTTCGCCCAGGAATCACCGAGGCTGAAACTGTTGCAGACTATGGTATGCGAAATAAACTTGATGGTTTCTCAAGGAACCCAGTTGAAGATCGATTACAGAAGTTGCAGAATCGGCCGATTGAGAAATTTCAATCTGAGGTATTACCTTCAAGATCAGCTAAATCGGTGCCTATTGCTTACCACAGAATGTTATCTCCTATTAAGAGTCCAGGATACATCCTCTCAAGAAATGCGGCTTTTATTATGGATGAAGCTTCCAAGATAATTGACCAGAGTCCCAAGTCAACTCTTACTGGAAGATTACCAGCTTCTTGGTCTTCTTCAGCCCCCCTTAGAATTCGGGATCTAAAAGAGAAAATGGAAGCTGCACATAGAACTTCCAGACTTCCTGAAGCATCACAAAGACCCAAAACATTTAGCTCTGTCAATTCCAGCAAGCGCCTATGTCAGCCTGAAGTTCTGGTTTTAAAGCATGAGGCTAAGGAAAGTTTAAAGAACAAGAATAAATCTGCTACTCCAGGGAAAACCAATATTCAGATACTAGAGGGGCCCACTTCAAGAAATAGCAGGGGTACCATGAAGCAAAAAGAAGATGGTGTTAGGGTGGTCCAATTGGATAATAAACAAAGAAATACACCTAAAAGGGTACAGAGGAGATCAACAGCAGGCAAAACCTCTGAGGTACTCCAGCAGAACGATCAAAAGCAGAACTGTGCATCGCATAAAGATCACACAAACCTGAAACCTAGAGTTCCCTACCAACATGGCCGAAAAACAATTGCCACAAATGGCTCCTGTAAGGAAGTCAAGACTTCAAAGAAGACTGTTAAAAACCCACCGCGAAAAGCTCAGTTAGTGTCATCTGAATTATCGTCTAGAACAAAGAATTACTCTGGGAAAAGACCAACTGATGGAGATAATATATTTGATAGAAGTGCAACTAACAGTGTTCTGATTAAGGAAAAAGAAAGGTCTGTGAAATGTAATATAACTATAGACGGATCTTCAAATTGGGACAGGAAAAATGGCTTGGATGTTGTTTCGTTTACGTTTACTTCACCTATTAAGAAATCAGGGTCTGAATCAGAGTCTTGTGGTCAATCAGCAGTGAAGAGTCGATGCCTGTTTAAGGAGGATATAGGGACTTCGCCTGTGACTTCGCCTGTGATTGATAGTGATGCTTTGAGTGTTCTACTGGAACAGAAACTAAAGGAACTATCTTCTTTAGTTGAAATGTCCCATTGTGACATTGACAAAGGGGGTTCTGCTTCAGGTGATCATTTTCACAAGGACAAGAGTATTGTTCAACATGATTCGGATGTCTCTTTAGTTGACCAGATACCCATGAATGCTAGAATGGATTGGCAGGTATTATTCACAACTTCATGATATAGATACAATGCATTACTCAGTTTAACTTGTAAATTTCAAATTGCAGTAATGTTAAAGGTTGTCAAGCTTTATCATTTACATTTTAGTATTTTACTTCCTCTATTTTGATGGTTTGAGAAATCTAGATGATATTGACATTTACAGGTAATTGAAAATATAGACAAAATAGGGTTTTTGGCCATGCATTCTTAGTAGGCTGGTTTGAATATGCATTTTTTTTCTCCATAAGAAGATATCTTAATTGTTTGCTGTAGCATTATGAGCGCTTCTCTTAACATATTTGGCTAAAAAAATTTCTCTCATCAATTATTTGTATACTTGTGAGATTCAGCTTCAGTAAACCTCAATATCAGCATTAGTGAACCGATCGTTGCAATTCTATATAATATGCTTAAATTGGCTATCAATTATAAACAATCTTATGACTTCCACATAGTCTGCCTTTCGCATTTTGAGTGCCCCTCTTAACACTGTTGTTTTCTTCACGGGTGCAAAGCTCCAAACACGGATTGCTTCAATAGTGAACCTTTGAGGCTATTTGACTCTTCTTGAGAGAACTAGAAGAGAATCCCAGGTGGCCAACACAATTAATTTGGGTGGTGTTCTATTCATTATATATGCCTTCATCATAGTGGGTGCAAATGGTGTTACTGACAGCATCTGGAAGTTAATTTAATGCTGAAGTAATAGATTCATAGGAGACCAATATTGATTAGCTTACCAAATTCCTTGTGAGGAACAAAATTAGAATCAGGCTATTCATGGTTAATTCAGGCTTGTGGCCCTTCATCTGCTTGTACTTATGGAACCACCTCACCAGATCAATGATTGTAGTATCTTGAAAGATCAATTTAACATTGTTGCAGATGGAAGAAACGATTAGACATATGAGGTGGCTTTTGCTTAGGAGTTCTGGCTCTTAACTTGTCCTATACTAAACCTAGTTCATGATGTGGGGTTGTTAGCCCAAAGTTTGCTTTATAGCCACACCAGTCACTTAAAAAATGCTTTCGGTAATGAATTCTTGTAGGGGAATGTTATATTTTTTTGTTGTTGAAAATTAAGCTTCTATTTTGTTTGTCAAATTGGTAATTGTTCTCCAATATTAAATGAAGGAATTAGAATTTGCTTCTATACTATGTACTTCATATGTGTAGGGTGTTTGGGAATCCATCAAACACATCAACCGCTTATGATATGCTATTACACATGCATATTATAACAATGGAAATGCTAAAGTAAAATGCACTAAAAATAAACAACACATAGGATTTGCATGGTTTAGTCGTTCAGTGTTACCGATCTAGTTCATGGCCATATTAGCAAGTTATATATTTTCTCATTAGGGTTTACGATTACATAGGATATAGATTTATGATGCAGAATTAAGTTAAATTTCCATACTGCCTGGTAATTCTGATTTTCCAGCTAGGGGAGATGCCAATGGAAAACCTTGGCCCCATTGCTGAGCTCAGGCGAGACTTGTGCTCTATATCCTATATTTAGTTCAATATTTCAATATAACACTAGTCTAATTTACGAAAAAAAATAAAATTCACCTTGGAAAATTGGAAAAATGGAGTCATACATACAGACGGAAAAAGTCTCTGATGCAGAGAAGTAAGTATGTTATGCTGCTGGTGTCGTCATGCAGCATTTGTGTTAGAAGAGAAAATTTCGCTTTGAAACAATCAAATCTGTACTTAGACCTTATTCTGTTTTCAGGGAGTTGAAGTGACAGAATGCAATGAAAACTATGAAAGGGGGGTAAAACATGAGTACGAACATGAACATCCTTGCACAAGTCCAAGCCTGGAACCCTCTTTTTCGGACGATAGTTGCATCACATCTAACAGCACGACCACCTTAACCAGCAACGGTAATATACCTAACTTTTAAATTTATTGTGCAAAAGACGATTATATCATAAAAATAACAAAACTTGTTTTCTATCAACTGATTTATGAGGGTTTTTTATTCATATTAAAGCTTTAACATAACCCATTTGACCCGTTAAGGACAGCATTGTCCAAATCGACCCATTTTTAGGTATCAACGGATGAATTTCAACCTCTAATGAGAACATGACTCTTGTTATGAACTTACGAGTGCTTTTCTTCATCTTCAGGAAACAAGCATTATATGTCTGCTGCAAACATGGACCTATTAGCAGAGGAGATAGAATTGCTAGATTCCGCCACATCTTTTCCCAGCACCATATTTGAATTCACGTTCATGGCAAGATGGTCGTCACAACGGGAGCTAGAGTACATCAAAGAAATGCTTAACTATGCAGAGTTGATGTTAGACGATCTTGCTTTTGGCCCCACCCAAAATTTTATAAGTTTAGATCTGTTTGACCAACTGGAGAATCAAAACAAAACCATGGATCCGTTGTCAAAGCAACAGAGGAAGACATTGTTTGACTGTGTCAGTGTGTGTTTGGAAGGCAGGCGTGATCGTGGCTTGAGTGGAAGCTACGAAGAATGGTCAAAATGGTCAAAGTTGTTCCAAAAGAAGGATTTGTTAGCAGATGAAATACAGAAACAGATACGCGGTTGGACAAGCATGGAAGAGTTGATGGTGGATGAGGTGGTCGAGAAGGACATGAGTTGCGGAAATGAGAAATGGTTGGATTTTAAAGACGAGGCATTAAAAGAAGGCGCGGTTATTGAAATGGACATCCTAACTGTGTTGATTGATGAACTAGTATTTGATTTTTTGTGATGGTAATAATGTTACATATTAATTAGTGTTTTAGTTCTAATTAAACTAAGAGGATGAAACAATGGTCTGACCATCCTGTTATTTAACTTACCTATTGAATTGTTGATGGATATCTTTGGTTCGTAAGTACAAGTTTCAATGCACATGGTACAACTTGATCATGCTTTAAAGGTCTGGTACAACTTGATTACATTAACTTTCATTCTAAATAAGTTAAATTATTCTAGTGACTTCTTTGTGAAATAAGGTTTATAATTAATATATTATGATTTGGAGAATTTTTAAATAGATCTGAAAAACTGGAGAGTAAAGTCAACTTGTATTATTGAAGAGACGATTGAATGAAATTGAAATAGATTTATTAATTTAATAAAAGGAAAATGTAACAACGGTTAATTTTTTGTTTATATAAAAGGTAAGTTACAGTTAAGATTTAAGAAGCTTATTGTCGTTAACCTCTTATTAAAATAAATTATTATCGCAGGCGGTAACTTCAGTGGAAGTGTACGCGTGGTTGATGTGGCAAAAAACCACGTCCGTGGAACCACCTCCCACCGGCGTCAATTGCTGGCGTGATTTTTGTGTGTGGATATTTCCACGGGAGGTTTTGTGTGTGGTTTTGATATTATGGTCCAATCATTACAAGCCCATGTCCATTCATCTCACTCTTTACATGACACATCACAACCTTTATTTATATATTAAATTTTATAAAAATAATTAAATATTATACCACACCACATCAGATGGAGTATACCCTTTATATGTGGTAGATGTATGTGGTTCAGTCAGCGTTGACGTGACCACAATATCATATAAGGTATACCTCATGCCCTTATATAGTCCGCACATGTAACAATTTAATATTACTAGCGTATTTCCTAAAAATATCACCTCATTGCTTAAAATGTTAGCTTTTAAAACTCAGATAATTCTTATACCTCCCTAGGACCCATCAAGACATGAAAACAATAGTTTGCACCATCTCCTTTTTATTAATGTTCATTTTAGTTATCTTCAAAAAAAAAACAAAAAAAAAAAAAAAAAAAACAAAAGAAAAAAGTGGAATTATATGGTTTTTTTTAGTTTGATTCTGTTTCGTCATCTGGTCTTTTGTTTTGGGTGTAAGGGTTTAGGTCTGCAGGTGTTTCTTGATCATTCCTGAATTGTGCGGCACCCGTGTTTTTTTTTGTTTTTTTTTATTTGGGTTTTGGTGGTGCCTGGGTGGTGTGGTCTTTTTTTGTTGATGTCCATGGTATTGTGTTTTTATCTTTGTTTATTTTCTCCGCTGTTGTTTCATATTGATGGGCCATTATGGTCTGGTTTATGGCTTTTTCTTTCTTGTGGGTTGTGTTTTGCGATGGTGTTGTTTATTGTAGTAGACGCAAATGATGTATGGGCCTTGAATTCCTGTGGATAAATTGATTTTTGGGGTTGTTTTTGGTTTTGCCATGAGAATGTTTTCTGATCGGTTCTTGGGTCCTGTCCTTATATATTTTATGGAGTTTTTGTGGTGGCCTTAGTTGTTAATTTAATTTGGGTGGGGGACTTTGGGTCACGTCCTTCGGTGTGCGTGTGTTTTGGTGTGTGCCGAATCGTCTATGGTGGCGTGTGTGTTTCATTGGGCTCCTTGGGGTTCTGGGTGGTTGCTTGGGTCTCTGTTGATAGATGTTTTCTGGCACATCTTTTCGTATTGGGTGTTTCCTTTCGTGTTGAGTGTGATATATTTCTTTCGTATGCCTGCATGGGCTTGGGTTATCTTGGGGTCTTATATTGAAATTCGGGTTGGGTATGTGGTCACATCCTTTTAATGTTCTTCGTGGTGTGCTTTGGCTAGTTTGTGTGCCTGTCTTGTTGGTTTCCTAGGGGCTGTTGTGATATTGTTTTAGTGTTGATGGAGTTTCTATTTGGTCTCTGGAGACTTTACTTGAAGGGTGAAATTTATATTTGTGGAATGTTTTCTACTTGTGATGCTGGTTGGAGAATATCTTGTCGCTTGACTGTGGTAATATTGAAGTATCTTTTCTGGTGTTGTGCTGCGAGTGAAGTTCACTCTTGTTTTAATTGCTGTTGGATTGGATCTGTGGTGGTTTTGTTCTTGCTGGGGCTATGTGGTGCCGATTTTGTTTCTGTCCGTCTCTCCAGTCCTAGGATTTTGTCTAAGGTGTGTGTTCATGACTTGTTTGCGGCTGTGTTCTCCGTGTGGGCTGGTATTTTATGCTTTGGAGGGGCTTTGACATTTTTTGGGTGGTGCCTTCAGTTGTGCGATGTGTCTTGTGGCTATTGTACTCGCGGAAATTTTGCTGTGATGTTGTTTTGGATTTGGCTTTTGGTGTTGTGCTTCTGTTATGTTTTTGTTTCATTTTATTATATGTATTTTGACTGTGTTTCCCCCAGCTTCTTGCTAGGTTTTTTTAGTGCCTATACTATTTGCTGTTAAAAAAAAAAAACAAATCCCTTAACGTAGTCAGAGTTCTTAATTCTTTCAACCGGAATCCCCAATCCAACCAAACAATAATAGCCGCCAAAATCAAGCAACAACCACAAACTTCCCACATAGGCATCCTCTCGAATAAGATCGTATCAGGTGAGCCATAGTCTAGATGTACACGCGTAGAAACTCGATGAATCAACGTCCTTTGAGCCAAAATATTCAATAGGAACGCACCTGCTCCAGCTTATAGACGTCACTACAATAGGGAGAGATGCAATATCAATATGCTTTTGAACCCGTTCCTCTTTAAACTCTTTAGCTCCATCTAACATTGAAACCCATTTATCCGAAATGTTAGACAAGCTAATGTGGTGAATGACACTCAGGAAAGGGCCACCCCTATTTCCTATTTATTTTCTTAACAATGAAAACAAGATAATACATTTATCATTTAGTTTGACAACCACTTTATAATCCTTTATGGAGCGAACATAATTCACCTCATCTATAACTCCCACTTTCATGCCATAAAGGGCTCCAATAACCTTTACCCCCACACGCTTTCTACTATTCAAGAACCTCCTCTACAAACATCTAATCACTCGTTTATAAACAATGTCGAAATAAATTATACTACTGTCTTCGGCGGGACTCGAACCCATGACCTTGAAGGGGAGCAACATCACGCTATCACTTACCTTCAATGGCTTTATCAATTGGACACAACACCTAATTTGTTTACTTATAATCGATGTATTAATTGCCAAGATCATTGTTGCATCCCAAAATCCCGTGATGGGTTTATAACTGGTTAGCGACTAATGTAGATGATGATGATGCCGAGTCCTGGAAGATGAAACAAACCGTTACTAGTTAGCCTCGACATGAAGGGCCCCGAAGGGGGTCTTCTTTATCAAGCTCTGGCGTGAGAGTAAGAGAAGGGCTTTCGGAGAGTAAGTGATAGCAAGTATTAAGAATTAGCTGCATTTAGAATGAATGTTACCTTTCTCCTTTGCTTCCATTTTATAGCCGAGCCTCCTTTGTTCATTTAATTTCCAAGACATTGTCCTTGACAAGGCCTATTAAATGTATCAAGGGTCTTTGTGGTCAATATAGTCTCACAAGGAGTGCATCTAGCTGGGACTCACGGAGAGACCAATCCCATCAACCTGTCACGTTGTACCTTGCTACGATCTTGTCTCCGTGTTTGCTAGATACGCTTTAAGAAGGTTCTTATTCCTTTTGTCTGGCTAGTAATCTCTTCCGCCTGGCAACCCCTTATCGGATCCCTTGGCCCTTCATGATGAGTTGGGGCTTCTGGTAAGCCCTTCAGGGGTATTCCCATCAAGTCCTCCACAGTCCTTTGCTTTTGAGGATCAAGGTGAAAAAAGCACTGGACTATGTCTAGAAGGTCTTTCATTTAGCTCTTTCTGTTTTTTTTTTTTGTATTTTCTATGTTGTCCCTTCGCTTGCCCTGCTTTTTACCTTTTTTACCCTTGGTTTTTTATAGTTGGACCCACGATTTATGGACCAGCATCAACTACTAGTCACATCAACACGTGTTGCCTAAGGCTTGAAAATACGGTTCCCGATAGTTAGTAAATGGGCCTCTTTAAGTATTGCTTTTTGTAGAAGATATTTTCCCTATTTCAACGGCTCCGCCTTCTACCCAATTCCGACGAGATACCTCCCTTTTTCAGGTTAGTTTCTTCTAACTATGTCTCCTTTTTACTTGTCGGCCGTTCCATCGTCTTTGGCGATTGCTGACCTTGCTTTGTTTCTTTTGGATTTTGACAATGCTGCATCTTTGGGCCTGGGGATCCGTTGACTGATGAGCGTGTCGAGGCTCAATCCGGCAGGGTAACTATTTATACTGCCCCCTTTAAGTAGCGCAATGTTCGCTTTCGTTTGTCTTTGTTTTTAGTTTCTGTTTTGAAGAATTATTAGTGCCACTTTTCCCAAATGCATTTGATTGCTTTTTGCAAAGTGATTCATTATAAAGTTGCTTGCTGGGCCCTTTCCGGGAAAGCCTCTGTGCAAACAAATTTTGTCGGGATGGGGATTGGCCTACTTTTGAAAATAGGAGATTTCCCAAGTTTCCTTCATCCGCCAACTACATTGTTAACTGCATTCATGATTGGAAAGAAAAGTTATTTTTTGTGTCTGATAAGTTTCTTCCTGAGTCAATTCCTATTTTCCCGGTAGACGCCGACATCAAAGATGACCCTACGGAGATTGGTTATGACTCTGCCTTACTTGAACTCTTGGTGGCCAACCCTTCTCCCTGCAAGGCTTTTGCAGAGGGTTTGTTGGTGGTGGCCGGCTTAAGGAGGAAAGTGCTTCGCGATGGTGTCACGATCTATTTGACAATGGATCTCACCCAATGCACAAATGCTAGTGCAGAACTACAAGCATTCATGATCAATCAACAAGTTTTGATGAAGAAATCATAAGAAAAGATGAAGAACACACACTAAAATACCAAGAACACACACTTTAGAAGAAGAATGCTCTCTGTTGTATTTCAGGTGTGACTTACCCAAGTAGGGTTTTGTAACACATTGTTAATTCCGGTAAATCGTGAGGAATTTTTTTTATATAAAGGAACTGGACTCGATAAGCCCAGTTAGGCCCGTTAGGCCCATTAAAGGATTTGTGGCCCAAAAAAGGCCCAATCCATATACTCGAGGTCCGGATAATTCATTACAAGTATTCTAACAATTCATTATGAGATCCAAGGTGCTGCGGATCGATATAAGCTGTGTTTGGATAGAATTGGCGGATTACGTTATTTAATCGATTAACGTGCTGGATAATCGGACGTTATCATAAATACGTTGATTCGATAAGTTATGATGATAGATATATTAACACGGATGTTAATATCTGTTAGAAAGGATAGCCGTATGAATTGGAACGAGAAACGGTGAAGTCAGCAAACTGTTCGATTACTTGAGATTAAACGAAATTGATTGTTTAATCGTTTAATATAGTTTCAATGACTCCGTAAGGTAGTAAACACTTTTCTGAGTGTTTACTGATAATTATAATTGTAATAATATACACGGTTCATAAAACGGAGATAAACGAGATTCGTGTTAAATATGCGCTTTATACCGCCATTGACTGAATATTTATCGAATTATATATTATTTGCCGACTTAAGCATTCCGACATTAGTTACGAGGCATCTATAATATTTTAGTCACTCGGGAATTATTATGAATCATTTACGAAACAATCAATATTTATCGTGTTTGGAGATCGCGGTATAATACCAGTTATCTAATTGTGTCCCACATAAAAACTCTAGATATATAAGGGTTACTTTAGCCCAAATCTCTTTCATTTGATCAAAAATCTAAAACACACATATGCGTGTGTAAACGGGAGAGCAACCGAGAGGGAGGGGAAACCCCCGGTTTTCCGGCGATGGATTCTGTCCGGCCAGCGGCGGCGCTCTGGCGACCTGCTTCTCGACGGGCTTCGGCCTCCGGCCAACCCTCCTCACAGCGGCGACCTTCTTTCCCGACCCTCTCTCTCTCTGACACGAGCAACAGTAGCGGCGCCGCTGCCTCTCTTCCGGTGGCGGCGGCGGCTGTGGTCCAGCCTAGCGACGACGGCGGCGGCTGTGGTCCAGCCTAGCGACGACGGCGGCGGCAACCTCCCTCCAACCCTCCCGATGCTCTCTCTCCTGCCTGTACCCAGCTCCGGCGTAGCAGAAGCGGCGACAACCGCAGTTCGGCAGCCCAGCGGCGGCGCCACCCCTCTCTCTGCCCTCTCCAGCGACGGTAAGGGTTTTTAGCCCACTATTCTTTTGATTTTTCAGTTTATCTTCATCCCAAAACCTCCGATCTATTCATGCATGTACATATCTGAGTTGTGTGGTGAAGTTATGATGATGATGGTGGTGGTTTCGCGGCGGTGGTAGCTCGACTGGCGGCGGCCATGGCCTCCGGCCGCCGGTCAGATTGTAGTGGTGGTGGTTAGTTATTTGAGCATAAAAATGTGTTTGGTTGTGTTTGGATACACTTTTGGATGGTTTTGAGTTAACCTGGTACCGAGTCAACCAAGTCGACTCGGTAAACAAGCTGGTCAACAGGTTTCGCGGGTCAAACGATGTCAAATCTAAAACCGAGCTTACAGTATTGCTCGTGACGAAAAATCTTGCGGGGTAGACTACTTATTCATTAATATTGGTGTCGGGTCAAGAAAGTCAAAGAAAGTCAACTGGGTCAAACCCCGTCAATTCTGGTCTACGGTTTTGAAGGGTCAAACGAGGTCAAATCTGGAAACCGAGCATGGATTATTGTTCGTGGCGAAATTCTACTTGAAATGGACTATTTACTCGTCGAATTCGGAAAAGTTTAGCATTATACGGTTAACCGGGTTCGAGTCTGCGTACCGACCGGAATGTATAACTGTGTCCATTATCTCATTATCGTTATGATGATATTGTACCCGTCTTGTGAGGAACGTTCTGTTAAATAGAAGTATTATTGTTCATAAAACATTGATAACAAGAAAAATATATATAAAGCTTTATTATGATTTTTATGTAATAAACCTATGATTTTATGCTATATAATGCTATGATTTCATGTAAGATAAAACTGATCATTTTATGTAAGTTTATATGAATAAAGGTTATGATTCCACGTGAACAATAAGACGGATAAATATTTATAAAACCTATGATTTTATGTGAAATACAAACGGGTAAACTTAGACATAAAAACTATGATTTTATGCTATATAATGCTATGATTTCATGTGAGATAAAAACTTATCATTTTATGTAAGTTTATATGAATAAAGGTTATGATTCCACGTGAACAATAAGACGGATAAATATATATAAAACCTATGATTTTATGTGAAATACAAACGGGTAAACTTAGACATAAAAACTATGATTTTATGTGAAATGTAAATGGTGAAACCTATATCTAAAAGCTATGATTTTATGTAAATCATAAAAGGATTGATATATACATAAGTTATGATTTTATATAATATTTGAAGTACTATAAAACATAACCCGATCGAGACTCGAGTGATATAGTTTAACTTAGATAATCTGTCAAACAGGCCACACGACCGTATTGTCACTAAAGGCATACGACCGTGTTAGCAAGGAACTGCTTAATTAGAGATTGACAGATAAATTACGATCGTAACCGGGTTTAGGCCATACGACTGTATTGGGACATCCGGTTGTATTGGGACCTCAACCTACGGACGTATCGTATCGTTTAAGGCACGGAGCACAACCGAGCCTAACCAGTATTATTACTGTGTTAAATTTAAGTGTACCTATACTTGTTTAGGTCAGTGGATTCTCCAAACTTAACATGGCGTTAAGTTTTGTCTAGGCATTGCATCTGTGATATCTGTGGATTGTACGCAATCCTATCCGTATGACTTTGTATTTCGAAGATCTGTGAGTCCTCTGACTTCCCTCATGTTATTTAACTGTTTGATATAATACTTCTGTTCTGATGTATCTGTTATATTTGTTATGAATATCTTGTCGAACACTGTGAGTCAGAATGCCCTGTGTGGGTCATTAGAGACTTTCTGGTCATTAAGGTTGAGACCACTAGGCATATAAGGGATTATAGCGGCCGTTATAGTTGAACGATCCATATTCACCCGGATCCTCTAGTATTAATTTACTAGGGGGAATATGTACTTATATGTTGAACTTAAAAATCTACTCGCAGAGGGTGTACGGCTACGCGCAACGTGCCCGTAGAGTATCTGAGTGTTGACCTTGGGTGCGATCTGATAATTCATAACAGGCATATGTATTTGAAAACTGTTAATGTGATGATGGTAGTTAAGACTTACCAACAACGTTTGTTGTTGACTCTGTGTTGACTTATGTTGCAGGTAAGTGTGTGCAGGTGATGATGTATTTGTACAGGAACGTTGGGGGTACTAGTTGTGGCTATCTGTTGGAGCTTGTACAATTTAACTGATGTACGTCTGTTGTTCAGTGCATGTTATGACTACAATTCCTTGATATATGTATCACTTGTTTGTTCAGTCCCAGGTCTATCCGGGACTACCGATTCCATTAGGTCGGCTATGAGGTGCTTAGTGCAACCTCGGTCAGAGTCGATATAAGGTTTCTCTGTGAGGACTAGATGCCCGTGTTTGTTCTATGTTTTATTCTGTTGTTGGTGCCTAGTGAACTGATACGGACAGCCGGTCCCACACCCTCCCCCGCACCTGGCAGGGGGCGGCGGAGGGGGTGTTACAGGTTTACAAGGTCTTATTTATACTAAAACAAGAGCACGAGCAATCAAATCACATGATACAATAATCATTACATCGAATTTAGCAAATAATATTCTAAGTGTTGCACAAGTACGCTAAGAAAAAACTGCACATCCGCTAGGAACCACTTGTGAAGTCCGCTAACATCCAAGTTCGCTAAGCATTGCTGAAGTTCGCTAGGAAGGAGATGAAGTCCACTAGGAATAGTCTTGAATTCCACTAGGCAGAAGTCCGCTAAGAAGACATCAAGTCCGCTAAGACTTGAAGTTCACTAGGAGCTTTCTGAAGTCCGCTAGGAAGAAATCAAGTTCGCTAAGAGCAAAAACCAAGTTCGCTAACTTTTGCTCTTAGAGGACTTCAGACAAAAATCTTCAAAAACATCAAGTCTTCATATCCAGGATGTTCTTCAAGGAGATCTTCACTAGAAATGCTCAACGGTGAAGAGTTTGAGTTGCCAACAACCAAAATAGGTCTTACAAATTCCACCCTTGTTGGGCAATACAAACATTGGTGCTTCACCATGGCTGACCAAGTAGCTAGAGCAAGAACCTCCAATATTCTCTGGCGGCAACACTGTGCTCTTCATATATAACAGTAATGTGGAGCTCATACAACCTCCAAAGGTCTTGCTACCTGAACTTCTTGAGATCAGAATATTGTTGCAGCTCGATTCTTTTTTTTCTAAACCTCTAATGATGTAGCTTACTCCTTTGTCCAATACCAACCAGCAATCAACCTTCTTCAACACTTCTGCTTCCATTTTTCCTGCACTAATACATTCCCAACACCACCAATTTAAAAACATTAGGAAATAATTAGCGTCAAAGCATTCGTATGGCTTCAGATGTAAAGGAACAGTAAGCATCCTTTGGTAGTACATGATCTTCAGATAGGACTTTGAAAGGAGTCTAAGTTCAATAGCTACAGTCAATAGCTATAAAGAGTCTGATAGCTTCAGCCCCTTCTCTCTCAATCACCATCTCATGTGTCTTCCCACTATAGTACCAATCCTTAATCGGGTAAGACCTCTGATACCCCAATATCTTCTTAGACTTGACCTCCGCTCTAATATTCTTCCGAAATATACCACGATGAGGTACACGTCCACACTTCTTTTCCTCAATCTTCTCAGCTTTCTTCTCTTCTTCAAAAGATTTCGAGTTCTTCTTGAACTGAAATGCATCACCATTATTTTCAACAACATCCCTATTTGATGGTTAGAATGGTTGATCAGATCTAGCTATTTCAGCTGTTTAAGCTCCCAAGAGAACATACTGCGTAAAGCTCTGAAGCCAGCGAAGAACTGTACATACCCATTGTGTCTCTTGACGATAAATGCATCGAACTCATCATCATACTTCCATCCCAAAATCTTCATCCCATAGTTGATGTTTGGGTTGGCAGGCATATTCTTAAGGTTTTTAGCAGTACATTGCAACCTAGCCTTGGTTTTTGGAGCCATTTCTTCCCATTCATCAAACACATGAGGATCATTCTGCCTTCTGAGTCCATCAAACCTTTCTTTCTCTGTAAGCTTAATCTGTTCGTGCTTCGCCAAACTAATAGTCTTCCGATAGTCAATCACAAACTCCCGGAGCCCTTTTAGTTGCTTCTGAATGTAGGATTTCCTCTCTACGTTTCTGAATTTTAAATAGTCATGTAGGTCTTCCAAAGACATCATGTTGGTAGAAGAAATGATGTAGTCTTCAGATTTAGGGTCGGGGATCATTTCAGATGGATCTTCTAGGGGAGGAACGTATGACTTGCATATATCTTGCATTAGTTCTGACATGCTATCCTGGAATGGAGTGAACTCAATAATTCGGTCGGTGTCGGCAAAATGATTCATCAGGGGATCAGAGTCTTTGTCACCAGCTTGATCTTTAGGCAGATGAGAATCCATCTTAGCCTCATCGGTGTATAGCTTGACAAGCTTAGACCCAGTCAGTCTCCTTAGATAATCAAATGGAATTTTATTCTTCATAAGAGACCTGACCATATGAGCTGTTTCAGACGTATCAGATTGATCAACATCGATTACTGCAAGGTTGGTTATGATTCTGAGCAGAGGCTCATCAAATCTGTGTGTTTCAGAACGCTCTGGCAGAGTGTTCGAGCCTTTTCCAATTATGAGAGCCGGTGGGTGACCAGATTGATATCTCTTCAAGACTCGTTTTGTCACACCCCCAAATAACCACTAACGGAGTTTATACCGTTAAGGGGTGCGAGCAAACCAGGACCACAACCAATAGTTACAAATACTAAACGAATCAGAGTAAAGTCCAAATATTCATCATAAAACAGTTTAGAAGTTTGCAGCGGAAAGAAAACATGAGTATCTTAGCACTAGCCACGTGCTTTAATTACAAAACATAAATTGTTGTTTGATTCCCAATTTAAGTTCAAAATAAAATAAGTATCTTCGAGTGCCATGCCAACCTCCAGTGGATACTCCTCAGCGATCTGCAAAAGTGAAAACCACACAAGTGTCAACCTAACGGTTGGTGAGTTCACAATGGGCATGTCATGCAGTGGCCCGGTCTCATAAGCGTATGTATCAACATATACATAAGTAATAGTTTTGCAAAACAATGCCAAGTGCTGAATTATCGAATATGCACTAGCTAAGTAAAAGTTAAAGCGGTCAACCGATATCACGGGTAGCTAATCCGGTTTCCATGCACTAAGGAAGTTCGTACCAAAGCTGACGTAACAGAGTTCGGCATTTGCCGATGGTTTGTGCCTCCAGTCGTGTTCCTCATGGGACCCACAACTAAAATAGGCTGATATTGTACTCCGTTCGGCCTCCAACCGGTTGGCTACACATTTGTGTACCGCGGAGCAGGGTTTGTCAAACCCTCAGTAGATCTACCCAACATCCCCTCGCTTTGCAAATTAATGGTACTAAATTGTTGAGGACTTTTAAGTTTTAAGGCATCCTTAGAAATCATGTGATATCATTTGGTTTAGACTTTAACCTACACTAGTCATATTAAAACCGTTTATTCTGGATTTCATTTGAAATCCTAAAAAGAGTTTAAGTGTCAAAATGATTGTTCCGGATTTCATTTGAAACCCCAAGGATGGACAGTTGCAAGTGCTTTCCATAGAACACTCCAACTACCACAACATATATTCCTTTTGGCAATATCTCAAGATGTCAGCGTTGTTTTTCGTTAAGTAAGTTCGTTGTGACCCAAACGGGCTCACAATTAAAGGGTTTGTGAAACTCACCTTAGGTTGCTCAGCTTACACTTCAAATAATCCATATTATGATTGCTAACGAAGACCTAATAATCACATTAAGGTCCTAGGTGTTAGGTTGTGTCTAAACTTTAACTACGTCACTATGGCCCATAACATAGCACGTTGGAACTATGACATGACATACCGACACACGACACCGATGGTTGATCATAAACAAGGGCTCACATAAATCAGAAATCGAAGCATGTTTCATTATTGCATAATCATGTAAGTCATGGCATAACATTCAAATAAGTTGCACAAGTTTGGGTTTTGGTCTGATCACAGTTTCGCTAAGCAGTTTCGCTACAGTTTCGCTATGCAGTTTCGCTACACAGTTTCGCTGTGTGCACGGGCAGCACTTTCGCTAGGCAGTACCCGATGACACAGTTTCGCTAGCTAGTTTCGCTCGAAACTGTTGACACAGTTTCGCTAGCATAGCTTCGCTCGAAACTGGTTTGAACTTTCGTTCAGGGACAAGGTCTATGGTTGTTTCGCTCGGTAGTTTCGGTCACAAGCGACACTATAATTTCGCTTAATAGTGTCGCTGGATGAAGATATACATAATTTCGCTGAATAGTTTCGCCTATTGAATGCACAGTTTCGCTAGTCGCTAAAAACCCGTAAATTTGACTAAAAATCTTTCTAACAGCTTCCATACTTCATGTAATTCATTATCTAGCATACATAAACATTTACCAACATCACAGAAGCATTTTTAACACCTTAAACATGGTTTTTCATCATCAAATCATCAAGAACACTTTTTACACAAAATGACCTAATCTTACATGAATCTTCATTATGGATCAGTTTCACACGTAAAGTTGTAGTCTTTATGATAGATCCAGCATTCCTAAGCATTATAACAGAAGATCAAGCAATTCCATGAAGATCTAAGCATGCTTTTTAAGAAAATACCAAGAAAAGGCAAGAAGAATGGTCATGGGACTCACGGTTTGATCAAGCTCGATGGATGATCTTCACCAACAGAGATGATGGGCTGGTCTTGTGGTGTTTCTCAGCTGATCCAGATTTCGTGAAAGAGAGAGGGAGTGTGTGTGTGTTGTATGGTGATGTAAATGGAAGGAAATGGAGATTAGGGTTTAATGCTCCATTTAAATACTAAAGGCCTTGTGGGCTTATCATTGGGATTTGGGCCCCCAATGATTAGTCTATCATTAGTCTAATTACTAGCCCATCATTAATCATATATGCATACACTTTAATTACTTGACTAATCTCATAAATACACAATTAAGCGATTTGTCATATAATTTAACAAGTAAACAAATAGTCATGCTTTTTAATAATAATCATGCATTTAAATCACGTTGCACGTAATAACAATAAATAAATAAATACATAACACGTATGGGCGGGTTCGGTGATCAACCAAAGGTCGTGGACGTATTCGGCCTAGTTAAGCATTAGTTACTAAGTTAACACTTATAACGTAACTAACGGAAATTGTCTAACGGAAGTTAACCTTGGAATTCACGGATGTCACACGTTTTTTCTCTTCAACCTCCCTATTCCGTTCTCTGAGTGTTTCTTCAATTGCAGCTCGTCGGGATTTTTCTTCTTCTGCTAGTTTCTTCTGTTGAGCTTCAAATTCCTCTTCAGGCGTCAACTTTTTCTTTCCTTTATCATTAGCAGTCCTTCGAGCTTCTCTGTCGGATGAACCAGGTTGCTCAGTGACAGGTTCTTGTGGGGATGTCAGCGCAGCTTCAACATTTGCTCATTGACCGAGCGAAGACTCAGCAGAGTGAACTACAAAGACTAATTCTTGTGGAGCAGTCTTCGCAGTAACATCTGGAACAGTGGGTGTAGAGGAGTCAAGATCACCACCTTCTTCAAGGTTAACAGTTTCAGCATCAGTTGATTCAGTCACTGGAAAGAATGGAACAATGTCCAATCCAAGATTTCTTCTTCAGCATGCTGAAAAACAGAGATAGGAACCAACACAAATATATCATCTACTTCAATCTTCACTTGAAGAGGAGATGGGAAAAGTTTTTCCATATCTTCATCTTCACTATCTAACATATCCAAATCAATGCAATTCAGTGGATTGACATCATTCATGAGCACATGAATTTTTTCTTCAAGCTCAGACATATCCGCCTCAT
The DNA here is from genome assembly GCA_039602395.1 of Deinandra increscens subsp. villosa. NCBI lineage: Eukaryota > Viridiplantae > Streptophyta > Magnoliopsida > Asterales > Asteraceae > Deinandra > Deinandra increscens. The sequence continues at coordinate 43,231,493 of JBCNJP010000008.1, read as the reverse complement.
CACCAAAATCCACATAATAAGGATGTTCCTCGTAGGTAACCTCATTCATATCATCCTCAATAGTTTCAATAAGTATACTGCAAGAGTTTATTCTTGCGGCAATCTTCTCTACATAATATTGTTGGATATTGGGTGTCCTGACCTGACATTTAACGTAACTGACCCGGTATTGACCTGTAAGAGGTACACCGGTGTCAACAGACTAAAACACTAATTACCGGTTAATTAGTAATTGAACGATAAAATAAATAAGTATATATTATTTATTGTGACGAAACAATTAATATTCGTAAAACGGTTTAAGAAGCTCGATGGAATATTATCTAGTCGTTACCGGTTTAACGATTAATTGGGTTTTGTGTTAATGGATGCGACATGGGCTTTATTTGACTAAAAGCCCATCGTAGTAATTAAAAGGGAGGAGATTAGGGGAGGAAACCCTAATCTCGATGTTTGGCTCCTCCCTTCTCCCTTACCGTCGCCACCCACGCACATCCTCCCTCTATTTCTTTCTCGTGCGCAATCAACCACCACCACATCTCCATCGCTCGCCGCCACTACAATGGTGAAACGTGATCCAAGTTTGGTTGCCGCTGCTTGAAGTTAGAGACCGTCGCCACCACCGTCCATGCCGTCGCCGTCGAAGAAAGGGTTGTGGCCTCTCCCGCCGCTGCGGCAGCCGTGTTCGTTATTTAAACCACCGGTCGCCTCTGTCGTGAAACCGCCGTCGTGGCCGGCGCCACTGTATCCCATCGTCGCCACCTCCACGCGCCACCGTGGACTTGGACAAATCTTAATCACATAAAGTGGAGAAGGAGATAAACCAAATAGCTTCGAACCCATTTGCTTCTGCTATAGGCTCAATTATGTATGCCATGCTCTGCACTCGACCGGATGTCTCGTTTGCGTTAAGCCTGACTAGTCGATACCAACAGAGTCCAGGACTAACTCACTAGACAACTGTGAAGAACATCCTGAAATACTTAAGAAACACAAGTTAAATGTTTCTAGTATATGGTGGAACTGATGAAGAGCTCGCTGTAAAATGCTACACCGATGCTAGTTTTCAGACTATCCGAGGTGACTCTCGCTCGCAGTCGGGATACGTATTCATTCTCAATGGAGGGGCTGTTTCATGGAGAAGTTCCAAACAGCTAGTAGTGGCTGATTCCACTACTGAATCCAAATACATAGCTGCCTTATAAGCTGCTAAAGAAGCTTTGTGGATGAAGAAATTCATCTGTGATCTCGATGTGGTCCCAAGTGTCTGACAACCAAATGAGACGATGTACGATAACACATGCACAATTGCTCAAGCCAAAGAGCCAAGGTCTCATAAGAAGGCCAAGCACATCCTGAGGAAGTTCCATTACATCAGAGAAGTAGTCGAAAGAAATGAAATAAAGATATGCAAAGTGGAAACTATCAAAACTTAGATGATCCTTTTACAAAGCCCATGACTCACAAGACTCATGATCGTCACAGAGAAATGATATGGCTTAAATTAGCTAAAGACGTGTTTTGATTTAGTATTTGGGTGTACGAACATATGACAGTTATCTTCACTATTCATATTCCATCGGTAAATGCAATATTGAAGTTCATAACGTGTTCGATGTTAATACGTTTAATTATCCATGAACATCCTGTAATTGTTTTAAATGTCCGTGGTCGCTTAGAGCCGTGGGAACGACTCTAAATTAAGACCTCATTACGGAATGACATTGAACGTAAATCGGTTTAACATTCAAAGTCACAGACCTCATTACGGAATGACGTTGGACGTAACTCGCATCAAGCAATGTAATCATGGAAGCTTTGCTTGTTTGATTAAATGGTATACTCTAATGTTTCCTTAGACGTGAGACATATACTGAACTCTCATTTATTGCCGACTGTTCTTTGATTGTAGCCTAACGTTTTCGTGTAACTGCTAATCATAACGACCATTTTTGGGAATGGATCTAAAGTCCAGTGGGAGTTATATGCCTCAACATGGGATTTTGTACTCTTGCATAGACAGCAGCTAGACAAACTGCGACTCGTTGATTCCAAGTGAGAGGTGTGAGGCCTCACCTAAACTTACTGTGTGTTTGATTGGTTCACTTCGAATCTGTTGCGAGACTATAATCGATGAATATTAACATGAGACAATTACTACCATAAGTCCTCAATCTGCTTTCTGTACAACCAGATATACTTTGGCTAACGACTTAAAGTGTCAACATTGGTTGGTGTAGCCATGCATAGCTAGAGTGCCTCGGAATACAGATGTTAACTTGTCGCGTTCGATCCAAGTGGGAGACTGTTAGATATTAAGTATCCTGACCCGACATTTAAAGTAACCGACCCGGTATTGACCCGTAAGAGTTACACCGATGTCAACGGACTAAAACACTAATTACCGGTTAATTAGTAATTGAACAATAAAATAAATAATTATATATTATTTATTGTGACGAAACAATTAATATTTGTAAAACGGTTTACGAAGCTCGACAAAATATTATCTAGTCGTTACCGATTTAACGATTAATTGGGTTTTGTGCTAATGAGTGTGACATGGGCTTTATTTGACTAAAAGCCCATCGTAGTAATTAAAAGGGAGGAGATTAGGGGAGGAAACCCTGATCTCGATTTTTGGCTCCTCCCCTTCTCCCTTGAAGTCGCCACCCACGCACACCCTCCCTCTATCTCTTTCTCGTGCGCAACCAACCACCACCACATCTCCGTCGCTCGTCGCCGCTACAATGGTGAAACGTGATCCACATTTGGTTGTCGCCGCCTTGATGTTAGAGACCGCCATTTCCACAGCTTGTGTCGTCGCCGCCGAAGAAAGGGCTGCGGCAGCCTCCGCCGCCACCGTTAAGAAGTCGAGGGCGGACCACCGTGAGGTGGTACTTGCCCTCCCCCTGCTACCGTGTTCGTTGTTTGAACCACCGGTTTTCTCTGCCGTGAAACCGCTATCGTGGCCGGCGCCACTGTATCCCGTTGCCGCCACCTCCACACGCCACCGTGGACTTGGTCTCCAGATCGGTCCGGTTTCGCACACCGCGGAGAATTTGGTTTCGGGTGTCACGATACGCGATGTCGTTTCGTTACCGCCACCACCGTCGGTTCACCCGGTGAACGCGACATTGGTGCTTGAGCCGCCGTCTTCGCTCATGGTCGAAGATCTGACTCGACGTTTCGAGTCGGACGTTCATGTTCATACTAGAGCCAGTTCGTCGAACCCCGGTGTCTCGAACGGATTTTCGGATCCCGCCATGGTATATCTAACTTGATTTAGGTATTTAATTTATTTATTATTTTCTGTGTTTGCGCATACACGGTGATCAGATCATGTCTACGATTTTAAATTATTTGCGTTGTAAAATAATTTCCTGCTTATCTGTTTTAGATAATTAACCCGTTAATTATTCTGCTATAAAATTCTAACGGAAAACCGGATATCCACTGTAAACCCAACAAATATTCCCTGAAATTCGCCATTCCAAAATCTAGAAAGGCTGAGTCAGCTTACATGTGACAGAGTTCTTCATTTATGCGGACTATAGCAGTGGATGTGGACTCGGTTTCCCGGACAGGAAGAGCCAGAGATAGTTGAAGAGCTATGTTCAAATGTGACGCACACTCCCAGACTTGGCCCAAGAAGGGGTCACGCATTGGATTTATTCATTAACACAAGGTAATCACGGAGATAACTAAGGAGTATTAATTTTAAACTTTTATTTATTTGCCAAGTAATACAAAGTAAGAGATAATTTACATAAGGAGATATTAACTATAGTTACGTTTTATTGCTATATATATGCCAGCTTGCCAAAACCCTCCTTCCGTCTGATAGCTTGCCCGTCTAATCTCTTATCACCAGGGCCTTCTCATAACTAGTAGAAGACTCACCCTGACTTGATATACATATATTTTTGGAAAAGGTCAGCTTACGCTGGTGAGTTCTATATATTAAAAGCTTTACCTCGGCGTAGGGTTTAAAACCTTAGGACCTGCAAGATCCCTTTTTCACAAACATTTATTCAGTATAATATAAAAAACAATTATACAATACGTAATATTCCTTGACAGGAAATACCCCCTATAAAACCATTTATCCCACAACCCCAACATCTATTACTAGTTTAAACCCTGCTAATACATAAGCAGAGATATCATCGTTGCTGACTACCGAGTTTACCCTTCTAGAGTATTCCCTATAACAGTCAGTCGCCCTGCTTTCCCCTATTTGCTAACTGCCGAGTTTACCCTTCTAGGCATTCCCTGTAACGGACAGTTGCACCGCCTTCTCCTATTTGCTTAGTGCCGAGTTTATCCTTTTAGGGTATTCCCTATAACAAACAGTAGATTTTTCCCCTTTTTTATTTGTAGTGGTCTCTAATCCCATTGAGCAACACTACCTCCTAACTTCCCCTGTACTACTACCCGCCCCTAGTTAAATATCCAAGTGACTTAGGGTTACTAGTAAACAACAATATATATATATATATATATATATATATATATAGGAGAAGGATATAATGAAAACCTCTTCGAGTTGGAAAAACCGTGAAAACTAACCTAAAAAATTCATTTTTTGTTCCGATTTTTTTTATGGTGACTCTCTAACTTAAAAAAACACCATTTATGAAAAAAAATAAAAAAAAGCCGAGTAAATTCTTTTTAAGAAAATATTTAAGAACCGATTTTTTGCAAAAAGAAGTTCAAAATTGGTTATTTTTTTTAGATGTATTTTTTATAAATTCTACATTCATTTTTGATGGTTTTGGTGAAAAAAAAATAAAAAATTCCCTAGAGATTTAAAAAAAAATTATTTACAGATTTTGTTACAAATGTAACAAGGCATTTTACATATGTAACAGGTAAATGTTACATATGTAACATGACGTAACGTCAGATTTTGGAATTTTTTTTTAAAAAAAACTACTAGGCGTTTTTTGATTTTTTTCACCATAGGGCTTGTATTAACTCATATAATCACTACAAAAATTTTGAAGAAAAAAAAATTCGTTTTGTGTTAGTATCCACGGTTTTTCTAACTCAAAAATGTTTTCATTATATCCATCCCCTATATATATATATATATATATATATATATATATATATATATATATATATATATATATTATCCCAAAAGCTTTTTAACCGATTATCAATTTAAGGCATTTCACGTATATGCATTTTAATGCATTTCCATAACAGTCCACGTATATATCAACCCAATAACAATTTAACAGTTTAATATATCCATTAACAATTAGCACCTAGCAAATTGATATATATTTACTCAAAGGCAATTTATCAGTTCAACATTCCAACAGTTCAGATAGGCAATATTTCAGTTATAAATCATTTAAATGCATTTTAAAATATTTTTATGTATATCAGCCCGAAAACATTTAGAACATTTGAAACATTTAAGAGTGGGCTCATAGAACTCACCTTATGTCTTTAACCGGTTACTTGGACAGAACTCCCGCTATGATTCTGATTTAACCTAATTTGCGTAAGTATGACGTTAACGCAAGGTTTATACAAGAAACACTTCCTATGTTTATTTTAATCTCTTATTATCTTAATAATTTTCGATTATTAAGTTTATCCCTTTTAAAGGTCAAAATGACCAAAATGCCCTTTAGGCAGTTATCCTTTTCTTTAACGATAATATGAAGACGTGTATTCCTATAAGTAAACGCTCACCCCAGGATCGCCTAGTGAGGTATGCCAGTTCCCAGTTGGGATTTATGCGACACCCCTGATTTGCCAGAAACCCCAGAGTACAGGCGCTTACCCTTCCGGTCCGCACGAACTTCTAAATATCCGATTAACTCGGTATCTTTAATACTTCATTATTTAGCCATTTTAAACCCATATATGTTTATTATATATATAAGCATGTTACCATACCAAAAATCAAGTCCACATACCCTCCGGATTATTTTATAGTAAATAATCATATTTACAAACCCTAATTTTCCTTTTTTCGTGTTTCTTTATCAAAACTCATTTTCTTTTCAAACCAACTTAGGTATTATCCATTATAACATTTTATAATATGCTTTAAAATATCAAAGTTTAATTCAAAACCGATTACTCAATTTAGGCAGAACAACGTTACGAAAACCCTAATTTTGACCCGTTTACAAAACCGTTACCAAAACCTTCTCCAATTCTGAAAAAACTTAGGGCGTTATTAAAATACAATATTTTAGGATTACCTACAAAAATTCAGACCCTAATTCCCACCCGATCACTCAATTTTAGCAAAACAAGCTCAAGAACCCTAATTTTAACACAATTTTAGAAATCAAACTTAGAGACAATATTATCAAAAACTGAAAGAGGTTATTGTTAAGCATACCAAATGAAGCTTGACTGTAGAATTTCAACCTTCAACTCCTCGTCGTTTGGGAGAATTGCTCGTATGAAGTTTATGGTCCGAACTAGGGTTTTTGGGTGATGTTTGAGTGAATTGGTGATTGTTTAAGGTCGATCTAAGGCCCCTTTTATAATCATTTGATGCGCACCAGGTCCCTAACACGTCTCTAGGTGAGTAGGCTTTCAATTTCGACGCGTATGAAGGTAAAACGTAAGGAACAAGCTTGAAACGTGGTCAATTTACGGACCTGTGTTCTTTCTGCGCTGTTGTTAGGGGGACTGGCTACGCGATACGCGAGCCACCCTTCTTCTGGCCAGATTTGGTATTTTGTCATTTTTAGCCCTTAACTTCTATTTAATTGCAATTTCACCCCCCGAACTTCTACCTTTTATTATTTTATGCACTAAAACATTATGGGACATATTTCTCATGTTTCTAAGGTTTGGGACACACTCGATAACGTATATGTACACACATATATATTTATATATATTTTCCACAAACTTACGTTTTAGCCCCTCTAACTTTACATACCATATCTTTTTATGTTCCGAATCACTTTAGGATATTTTTATAATACTTTATAAGCCTTGGAATACTTATAATAATTATAAACATTTATAATATCTGTAAGTATTTATAACTTACATCATTTACGCTTTTAGCCCTTTTACTTTTATGTTAACTATTTAGCATGCATTTTTACACGTTCAACTAATTAAACACGTAGTTCCACATATATATTCATCAATGAATATTTCACATGCATCCATCCTATTCAAACATATTTTTACACATGTAGTTAATATAATGTAATCACGTAAAGCCATTCTCTCCCGGTTATTATTTATATCTATCATACTAACCTTTAACTACGTTTTTCATTCTAATATCATATATATATATCAATTATATTTTATATAAAACAAATATTATTTCATTTTCTTATCTCATTTTATCAATCCACATGTATATTATCATCTTTTATCAATTTATTTCCCGGTAATGGGCAAACATGCATTTTCTACACACTTTAACACGTTTAGCAATCTAACACATATATCATATGTATTAATCACATTAGCCACGTATTCTTTATGAATGTATAAATTTTGGGATGTTACAACTCTACCCTCCTTAAATAAGGTTTCGTCCCGAAACCTGCTCCGTTTACGAATAACTCATAAATGAGATATTCTTATCTCACCCCCTTGTCTTTCCTAGGTTGATTCAGAATCTTACCTACGCATTCATAACACTATAGCTAAAGGAAATATTCTGCTCCTAAGCCTTCCCTCTAGTGGCGATTAAGAACTGCGATACCTATTTCTATATATGATAACCCGACATTTAATACGATTCGGTCGAAAGATATCATTTCTGACCCGTTCACTTCAAAACTACAACGGTCTTTCAGATGATATATTAGCTAACTCCTTGGAAGAACGCGTCTTCGTGAGACTTCTACTGCTCCATTTTACCCTTTGCGTACGTCGAATGTTTCTCTACACCTTGCATGGATTGATCTTCATTCTTGAATTCCTACGGTCCCTCACTTGCTTACTAATAAGTGATCTATATCCATAAATTCTACCGATTTGTTTACCACAGTGGTCCGTACTATCTACTTACACGGGACTAACTCTAGTCCATTTCTCGTTGTATCTCAGGTGTATATATAAGATGTACCAGCGGCGTAGAGGTGTACTAGTCCTAGCCCAGTGTAGGATGACATTACTATTCTAACCACAACAAAGTCAGTATAATTTATGACTATTTATCACTTACTTTAAATGAGCTAGTTGGACATCACGTGTGTAATCTCGTTTAATGCTTCCATTTCCTGAATGTAGGCACTACTGTTGCAATCTCCAAATCCTCGGACGATTTCTAACGTTTAACGTTCATTTTCTAAGGCATTTTACGATTTAAAGGATTCTTGATCCTAACTAATGGTCTACCAAGCAAGTCGTAAAATTATTTGATAAAGCATATAACACAGAATCGGACATATTTTTTATCGAGAAATGTACCTGAGGTCATACCAGGTCCTTCGATAGCAGTTAGGGTTTAAACTTTGTCCTTGGTTCCTGAAGCTGGAACTGCCCTCAATGGTGTCGGGGTTTTCACTATCTTAGGGCAATTTGCTTTAACATGCCCCGAGCTTCCACACTCATAACATTTCTTAGCTTCCGGACAATTGTTAGAGTAATGTCCTTCCTTTTCACACCTATAGCAACTTGTTGGTTTTACCCAGCACTCTCCATGATGATACTAATAACAACTACGACACTTAGGCTTGTCGCCTTTTGAATCTTTATTCTTCTTGTGAAAATCTCGGTCATTCTTCTTTAAACCTTCTCCAGTCTCAGATATCTTCCTCTTAACTTCTCCCGGTCTTCCGTTATCGCCATATTCTTCTTCATAGACCATAGCACTGATGTCAATTACTTCTTGGTACGTTTTTGGAACATGAGGCCTGACTATCTTCCTTACAGCAGCAAGAAGGGCCTGAACGTATCTCTTCACTTTTTCTTCCTCGGGTGTCACCAACCTTGGCACTAACCTTGCCATCTCGTCAAACTTGCTCGTGAACTCTTGATGGGTCATAGTACCCGCTTCTAACTTCAGAAAGTTAATCTCAATTTTCTCTAACTCGTGTTTCGGGCAAAATTTGGTCATTACTAGTGTTTTCAGATCATTCCATCTCATAGCAGCAACGGCTTGCTCGCCTCGGGATTGTAAAATAGAGTCCCACCAGAATAATGCTTCTCCTTTAAAGTAATGGGCTGCATACTTCACCACTTGATCTGAACGACACTCACTAATACCTATCATAGCTTCCATCTCTCGAATCCAACGAACAGTCGAACCTGCATCTGTCTGTCCTTCAAACGACGGAGGCCTACATCCCCTAAACGATTTGAAAGAACATCTGCGATCGGCATTTCCCGTATCTCCAGCAGCATCACCAGCGGCTCCTCCGGCTCCATTTGCACCTCCACCAGCAGCTCCATGAAGTTGAGCGATTAGATTAGGCAAGGCTCTGGAACATTTGATTCACCTCTGCCGCCATAGCTTCCCTTTTCTCATTTGTAAAGATGTTAGCTCTCGCGTTATTTTCTCGTTGGGGATTCACACGCGCACGTCTTCCAGCACCGGTTGCTCTGCCGGCACCTCTACCTCTACCACGCCCGCCTCTTATCATCATCATCCTACATTCCATGTGAATGACATCTCAGAATTTATATGATGTAAAGTCCACAAACTTTTGAATACATGATAACTAGATAAGTACTGGTACCAAAGCAAATATATAGTTATGATGTTTTCAAAATCCCAATTACTTTTATCACAATCCTTCTAAGTGTCCATTCTTCTCCTTATCCTTTTACTGGTAACTCTAAGTTAAAACCGGTCCTTAAATCGTTTCCCTCATTAACCAGACATTTCATCATTTCATGACTTTCTCCACACTCGGGCATACAATAGTTAAGACATAGGGTATGTTTATGTGGCTAATACCAGATTGCAGTAGCTAATTGTAATCGGGTTTCTTCCACACTTTACAAACTCTAGGGGCTTACCTATTATTTCCCTAATGCAATCTCGTTTTTATGGGCACAAGCTATCCTGGCTGACATCTACATTCCTTATCTCATCCTACTTTTCTTCCTAGAGTCCTAGTTTAAGTCTCGATACTGCATTAGTACCTATATCTCTTAAATCAAGGCTCTGATACCAACTTGTGACGCCCACTCCCAGACTTGGCTCTAGAAGGGGTCATGCATCTGATTTACTCATGAACACAAGGTAATAACAGAGATAACTAAGAAGAGGAAATTTTAAACTTTTATTTATTTGCCAAGTACTACAAAGTAAGAGATAATTTACATAAGGAGATATTAACTATAGTTACGTTTTATTTCTATATCTATGCCAGCTTGCCAAAACCCTCCTTCCGTCTAATAGCTTGCCCGTCTAATCTCTTATCACCAGGGCCTTCTCATAGCTAGTCGAAGCCTCACCCTGACCTGATATACATACATTTTTAGAAAAGGTCAGATTATGCTGGTGAGTTCAATATTTTAAAAGCTTTACCTCGGCGTGGGGTTTAAAACCTTAGGACCTGCAAGATCCATTTTTCACAAACATTTATTAAGTATAATATATATCACAATTATATGATACGTAATATTCCTTAACAGGAAATACCCCCTATAAAACCATTTATCACATAACCCCAACATCTATTACCAGTCTAAACCCTGTTAATACATAAGCAGAGATATCATCGTTGTTGACTACCGAGTTTACCCTTCTAGGGTATTCCATATAACGGTCAGTCGCCCTGCTTTCCCCTATTTGCTAACTGTCGAGTTTACCCTTCTAGGGCATTTTCTGTAACGGGCAGTTTCACCGCGTTCCCCTATTTGCTTACTGCCGAGTTGATCCTTCTAGGGCATTCCCTATAACGGACAGTAGCTTTTTCCCCCTTTTTATTTGTAGTGGTCTCTAATCCCATTGAGCAATACTACCTCCTAACTCTCCCTTGTACTACTACCCGCCCCTAGTTAAATATCCAAGTGACTTAGGGTTACTAATAAACAACGATAATGTCTTCATATACTGCAACAAGTGGACATCCCCCAATTTATCATTGGTGTATGTATACATGGCGTATCTTCCACACTTCTGATATACCGGGTAACTAATATTATTATGTATATATATATATGAAGTACCAGCGGCGTATCCACCACATAATAATAAAGCAAATGCATCACTTGTTCTCATATAATCATACATATTCACTATAACGTTTACTAATATTTCCTTCATCACTTGACTATTTAATTTCAAGCAAACATATCCCCGTCATTATAATTACATTATAACACGTATAAATGATTTAACATCATTTTCATAACATATCATATATATATATATATATATATATATATATATATATATATATATATATATATATATATATATATATAGGGAGAGGATCATTTGAGAACCAATTTGATTTGAGAACTAAAAAGAACTAATTTGAGCCACATGTTTATTACATGTATCCCCCCTCCCATGAATTGTAGTGGTCCCCCCTTGAAATTTGTGGTTGAGATTTAGTTCTCAAAAGTTCTCAAAATAAAAAGTTCTCATTTGAACCTAACCCTATATATATATATATATATATATATATATATATATATATATATATATATATTATCCCAAAATCTTTTTAACCAATTATCAATTTAAGGCATTTCACGTATATGCATTATAATGCATTTCCATAACAGTCCACGTATATATATCAATCCAATAACAATTTAACAGTTCAATATATCCATTAACAATTAGCACCTAGCAAATTGATATATATTCACTCAAAGGCAATATAACAATGTACATAAGGAGATACTAACTATTGCTACGTTTTATTGCTATAACTATGCCATCTTGCCAAAACCCTCCTTCCGTCCGATAGCTTGTCCGTCTAATCCCTTATCACTAGGGCCTTCTCATAACTAGTCGAAGCCTCACCCTGATCTGACATACATACATTTTTGGAAAAGGTCATCTTACGCTGGTGAGTTCTATATTTTAAAAGCTTGACCTCGTCGTGAGGTTTAAAACCCTTGAACCTACAAAATCCCTTTTTCACAGACATTTATCATGTATAATATATATCACAATTATACAACACATAATATTCTTTAATAGAAAACACCCCTTATAAAACCACTTATCCCGATATCCCTTCCCACAACCCCAACATTTATTACCAGTGTAAACCCTGCTAATGTATAAGCAGAGAAACCATCTTTGCCGACTGCCGAGTTTACCCCTCTAGGGTATTCCCTATAACGGTCAGTCGCCCGCTTTCCCCTATTTGCTAACTGCCGAGTTTACCCTTTTAGGGCATTTCCCTGTAGCGGACAGTTGCACCTCCTTCCCATATTTGCTTACTGCCGAGTTTACCCTTCTAGGGCATTCCCTATAAAGGAAAGTAGCTTTTTCTGTTTTTCTATTTGTAGTGGTCTCTAATCCCATTGAGCAACACTACCTCCTAACTCCCCCTTGTATTACTACCCGCCCCTAGTTAAATACCCAAGTGACTTAGGATTATTAGTAAACAATGATAAGGTCTTCATATACTGCAACAAGTGGACATCCCCCAGTTTACCATTTGTGTATGTATACATGGCGTATCCTCCACACTTCTGATATACCGGGTAACTAATATTATTATGCTTATATATATGAAGTACCAACGGTGTATCCACCACATAATAATATGGCGAATGCATCACCTGTTCTCATATAATCATGCATATTCACTATAACGTTTACTAATACTTCTTCATCACTTGACTATTTAATTTCAAAGCAAATATAGAACATAACATATCCCAGTCATTATAATTTTTTTATAACACGTATAAGTGACTTAACATCATTTTGTTAACATATCATATATATATATTATCCCAAAAGCCTTTCTAACAGTCTATCAATTCAAGATACTTCACGTATATGCATTTTAATGCATTTCCATAACAGTTTACGTATATATATATATATATATATATATATATATATATATATATATATCCATCCAACAACACTTTAACAGTTTAATATATATCCATTTAACAATTAGCATCTTGACAGTTAATAAATATATCCACTCAAAGGCAGTATAACACTCTAATAATTCCAATAGGCAACATTTCAGTTATAAATCATTTGAATGCAATTTAAAACATTTGTATGTATATCAGCCCGAAAACATTTAAAATATGTGAAACATTTAAGAGTGGGCTCATAGAACTCACCTTATCTCTTTAACCGGTTACTTGGACAGAACTCCCGCTATGATTCCGATTTAACCTAATTTGCGTAAGTATGGCGTTAACGCAAAGTTTATACAATAAACACGTCCTATGTTTATTTTAATCTTTTATTATCTTAATAATATTCGATTATTTAGTTTATCCCTTTTAAAGGTGAAAATGACCAAAATGCCCTTTAGGCAGTTATCCTTTTCTTTAACGATAATATGAAGACGCACATTCCTATAAGTAAACGCTCACCCCAAGATCGCCCAGTGAGGTATGCCAGTTCCCAGTTGGGATTTATGCGACACTCCTGATTTGCCAGAAACCCCAGAATACATACGCTTACCCTTCCGGTGCGCATGAACTTCTAAATATCCGATTAACTCGGTATCTTTAATACTTTATTATATTTAGCCATTTTAAACCCATATATGTTTATTATATATATAAACATGTTACCATACCAAAAATCAAGTCCCCATACCCTCTGGATTATTTTATAGTAAATAATCATATTTACAAACCCTAATTTTCCTTTTTTTCGTGTTTCTTTATCAAAACTCATTTTCTTTTCAAACCAACTTAGGGTATTATCTATTATAAAATTTTATAATATGCTTTAATATATCAAAGCTTAATTCAAAATCAATTGCTCAATTTGGGCAGAACAACGTTACGAAAACCCTAATTTTGACCCGTTTACAAAACCCTTACCAAACCTTCTCCAATTCCGAAAAAACTTAGGGCGTTATTAAAATACATTATTTTAGGAATACCTACAAAAATTCAGACCCTAATTCCCAACCGATCACTCAATTTTAGCAAAACAAGCTCAAGAACCCTAATTTTAACACAATTTTAGAAATCATATTTAGAGGCAATATTATCAAAAACTGAAAGAGGTTATTGTTAATCATACCAAATGACGCTTGACTGCAGAATTTCAACCTTCAACTCCTTGTCGTTTGGGAGAATTGCTCGTATGAAGTTTCTGGTCCGAACTAGGGTTTTGGGGTGATGTTTGAGTGAATTGGTGATTGTTTAAGGTCGATCTAAGGCCCCTTTTATACTTATTTGATGCGCACCAGGTCCCTAACATGTGTCTAGGTGAGTAGGCTTTCATTTCGACGCGTATGAAGGTAAAACGTAAGGAACAAGCTTGAAACGTGGTTAATTTACGGACCTGTGTTCTTCATGCGCTGTTGTTAGGGGGACTGGCTACACGATACGCGAGCCACCCTTCTTCTGGCCAGATTTGGTATTTTGTCATTTTTAGCCCTTAACTTCTATTTAATTGCAATTTCACCCCCCGAACTTCTACCTTTTATTATTTTATGCACTAAAACATTATGGGACATATTTCTCATGTTTCTAAGGTTTGGGACACGCTCGATAACGTATATGTACACACATATATATTTACATATATGTATTTATATTTTCCACAAACTTACGTTTTAGCCCCTCTAATTTTACATACCTTATCTTTTTATGTTCCGAATCACTTTAGGATATTTTTATAATACTTTATAAGCCTTGGAATACTTATAATAATTATAAACATTTATAATATCCGTAAGTATTTATAACTTACATAATTTACGCTTTTAGCCCTTTTACTTTTATGTTAACTATTTAGCATGCATTTTTACACGTTCAACTAATTAAACACGTAGTTCCACATATATATTCATCAATGAATATTTCACATGCATCCATCCTATTCAAACATATTTTTACACATGTAGTTAATATAATGTAATCACGTAAAGTCATTCTCTCCCGGTTATTATTTATTTCTATCATACTAACCTTTAACTACGTTTTTCATTCTAATATCATATATATATATATCTATTATCTTTGATATAAAACACATATTATTTCATTTTCTTATCTCATTTTATCAATCCACATGTATATTATCATCTTTTATCAATTTATTTCCCAGTAATGGGCAAACATGCATTTTCTACACACTTTACCACGTTTAGCAATCTAACACATATATCATATGTAATAATCACATTAGCCACGTATTCTTTATGCATTCATAAATTTTGAGATGTTACATCAGAACATCTTCAGACTCCATTCTGGAAGAACCTTCAATTGCAATAAGAGATCTAGCAAACTAAGAAAACCTAGGAAGTTTTAGGTTCTCAAGTATTGGAGCTAGCTTCCTGATCGATTCTAGGACATCATCAACAGGCTCATCATGAAGGAGGCTATTGACGAAGGATTCATTATCATCAAAAAAGTTAAGAGCATCTTCTTCAATGAACGTATTAGTATCAACCTCGAAGTCACTATCATTTAGAGCATTGAAGCTTCATGAACAACAGATGCATCCTTGCCAGTAGGGGCAGGAGCAGATGAATCAGGACAAGTGCGATCAGTCAAATCAACCATATGTTCAGAGTCATGTTGTTGGCTTTCCAGCTTCTCATTTCCTTGGCTTCCAGTGCCATCATCTGGCTTGTCAGATGGTTTAGATGTCGTTTATAATAATGATCAAATCTTCCTCCTCCTCATCGCTCCATCATCGTGTTTTAACGAGGTCCTAAATCAAATATAAAGCCACTAGCACTAATACAAACATTTTTATTGACAGAAATTTGCAAACACATTAAACACACTATAAAACAAACCTAAACAATACTTAAAACTCTTACACAACACTTAAACATACTTAAGACATAAACATATTGTTCCAAACACCCTAAACATACTTATTTCAAACACCTAAAAATACTTAAAAATAAACTTAAAAAGTTTAATGCATCCTGTAATGACTGTTTAAATGTGCACACAAAGTGATATTCGAACATGCCCTGAATATTTGATCACGTTTATTTACAATGTGGGCTGTTACTACCATCCGACATCTCATACAAATCAAAATGAGTCCAAACCTCAGGCGCCCTGTTTGTTTGAATGACCCTCACAAATGTTGGTTCTTGTTGTCGTTGTGGGTTAACCACACTACGTTTTCTCCGTTGGGGTTGTTATTGTCGTTGTTATTGTCTGCCATCGTGAGCTTAGTGAACATTTTTTAGTGTGTATATTGATTTTGAAGTGTGGTAAGTAAACTAACACAAACACCTCCTGTTTATATGTGTTTGAGATGGTTAAAATGGTAAAAAGGGGCTTCATGGCTAAAAACGGTCAAATAGCCGTTATAAAACGTTCAATTATTTTATATAACGTTAATAACCAGTTAACCGGTTATTAATCCTCTGAAAAAAACCGGTTCCGGTTAACCAGTTCTAGCTCAAATCCCCCCTAACAAGTTCAAAATCGCGTGTTACTACCGGTTCGTGTACGTAATACCGGTTATTACCGGTTCGGTTACCGTTTAAAACCTGTTTGTTTTTTTGTTTTTTTTTTTTTTGCACCTCTAGGCTCAAACCAACTGGGCTACGTGGAGTTACTATAAATCACTCACTGAAGCTCAAATACATAACATAAATCTCGTTAGATGGCATTTTTATAAATTAAGTATCAACTTGTCATATGTATTTATATGGAAATTTACTACCCCCATAATGGATTCTCATTTGTCAAAATCCCGCCAAACCTCCGATCAATCGTCGAGTAATCGCTTAGCGGATTCTAACCGAATACCGATTAATCAACTCAAGGACGATTAATTTCCGAATAATGCCGATTAATCGCCGATTAATCCCTTAATCCCAGTCAACCGCCGATCATTTTTTACAACCTTGAATTTACCTAACTATTACATTCTCGTTAAGTGCATAAAAAAATTACCAATAATCCTCAACTCAAGTGGTCTGTCAATGATCCAAATTTATCATTCAATTTTTCTTTTAATAAAAATTACTATGTTTTATAATTTTTTATATATAAAATATGTGTACAAAGCATTAGAATTTAACCTTTTTAAAATAAAATAACTCGAACTTTTTACAAATTGAGCTTTAGTTTAACATTTCAACTTATAAAGTAGGTTTAAAACTTACTTTTCACATGCTATAACCGAGAATAGTTAATTACTTCTCAATGAAGTTTTATATGTGTAATAAGACAACATGGTTTTGTGTTAGATGTCATACACCATTAAGTACGTATTTAGACAAATGTTTGGACCCGCAAATAAGATAAGGATGTAATGTAGGAATCTTACAAAAAAGCACATAAATTTGTGCATATTAATAATATTTTATATTTTATTCTGTGTTTGGATTGTAATAATATATATTAAACCTTGGTCACATAATGACAGGATCTCTTTTTTGAATGGCAATTTCTTATTCATCACAGGATTGAATCCTACCTTACTGTTTAAAAAGATAAAACCATAATGACAAAATCTAAGTGCAAAAGAAGGGTGAGATAGAAGCCTTCCAATTCAAATCAACAGCTTCATTAAATAACAACACTCGGATAGAAATAATCAATACGAAAACACACCAATAATATAGAATGAGATCAAAAGAAAATATAACCAACTTTTAAGAACCATGAAATTAAGCAGTCGAAGATCAATCTTATGCGCATTTGAAGCCCTTTGGAACCTTCTTTCCACAGTAGTTAAGTAACAAGCTCAAAGAAACCGGCACGTTCAGGTTGATACCCAAGACATTGGCTTTAATTGCGGTGCAAAGGCAAACTGCAGCCTCAAGATCAACGAGGTCACCGAGGAGGCTGCAACAAGGAGTTTTTGCCGGTGTACCAACGACTAGGTGAACCAAGTCGTTGAGAACATTAGCGCAAACACCTAGCTTTAGGGTGTCTTTAGGGCAAGTGGCTTTGTGGTGATGTTTATGTGACTTAGGGGTGCTTGGTGGTGGTGGGCAAGAAGTTGAACTTACTAGAGTGAAGAAGAGAAGGTTAAGTGTGAGTAGGAAAGCAGTTGTTGCCATTGCCCTTGAAGCCATTTTGATTGCTAGCTAGCTCAAGTAATTGATGGTTGGTAGCTAGCTAGGTTTGGGGTGTGGAACTATGGAAATTTGTCATGGTATTTATAGATGGAAATCATCAATAGTGTTATGGAGTTCTAATTTGTTTATTTTATTGTTGTCTTCTTGCTATATTTGTAAGAGCATTCTGAATAGTTTTTCTATACATATTCAATTCGTATAATTCAACTTGAACATCAAAGGTTCGGACACCCGAGATAACTAATCACCTTGATAAATAGACCACCCTTCTGGTCGAAGAACAAATCGTGGTGACCCGGCTCACCCATATAGAAGGAATCCTGTAACATCCCAAAATTCATAGATACATATATTAAATACGTATACGTAAGCTTGATTGATAAATATGGTAAGACTATACATTGGATAGGTTGCATGTGTTAGAAATATGCATTTGATAGCCAATGTGATGAATTGCGCATAAATGAATGTGTTAAACATGAGAGAAAGTAAAATATAAGATGAATAATATGTTTATATGAATAACATGTTGATACATGAATCATTTGATGGATGTATACATGTAGATACGTGTGTTAATAGTTAACGGAAAAGTAAAAGGACTAAAAGTGTAATTATTGTAAAGATATAAACATATACAAGTATTATACGTGTTTATATTCATTATAAGTATTTTGAGACTTAGAAATTAGTAAAAAATATATACTAATATGATTCATAACATAAAATGATAAGTATTGTAAAGTTTGAGGGGCTAAAACGTAAATTAGCAAATAATAAAGAAAATATATATGTGTATATATATATGTTACCGTACGAATCCCGAGCCTTAGAAACCTTATAAAATGTTAGAAATATGTCCCTTAATGTTTTGGTACATAAAATGATGAAAGGATAGAAGTATAGGGGGTAAGAGTGCACCAAACCAAACCACAAGGACCAAAAGAATAAAATACAAAAATCTGGCCGGACACCACTAGCTCGCGTATCGCGAGCCATGCAAGGACGTCCTGCGCGATACGCGAGGATCTCGTCTTCGCAGAAACCATACCTGGTTCGTTTTTGGCCACGACAACGAGCTTGCAGCTCACGTTTGGCCATGAAACGCGTCGAACTTGAACCCTTAGTCACCCCCACACGTGTTGTTACCTCTGGGCGCACCTTAGGCTATAAATACCAGCTTCAATTCGTCCAAATCCTTCACCAATTCACTGATTTCTTCCTCCAAAAACCCTAAAAACCCCAGATTGTTCATTGATCGATTGCGAGCAAACCATGAGGATTCAAGAGCCGAATTTCTGCAGTCAAGCGTATTTAGGTAAGGTCTAAAATAACCTCTTTCAGTTTTGGCTAATTCGATTTCTAAGTATGGTTTCTAGAAATGATGTAAAATTAGGGTTCTTGAGCTTGTTTTGCTAAAATCGGGTGATCGGGTGGGAATTAGGGTCTGAATTTTTGTAGGTAATCATAAAATGATGTATTTTAAGAAAGCCCTAAGTTTATTTCACAATTGGAAAAGGTTTGGTAAAGGTTTTATTAACGGGTTAAAATTAGGGTTTTCATAACGTTACTCTGCCCAAATTGACTAAACGATGTTGAACTAAGCTTAGATCTTTTAAAGGATATTATAAAATGTTATAATGAACAACACCCTAAGTTGGTTTGAATTAAAAATGAGTTTTGATAATAAAACGAGAAATTCATGAAATTAGGGTTTCTAAATAAAGATAAATATTATAAAATAATCCGGAGGGTATGAGTACTTGATTTTTGATCTTATAACATGTTTTTATATATAATAAGTATATATGAAGTTAAAATGGATAATAATAAAGTATTAAAGATACCGAGTTAATCGGATATTAGAGGTTCGCGCGGACCGGAAGGGTAGGCACCTGTACACTGGGGTTTCTGGCAATAGCGGGGGTGTCGCCATCCCATCTGGGCAATGGCATCCCAACACTGGGCGATCCCGGAGTGAGTGTCTACTTATAGGAATGCGCGTCTTCATATTATCAATAAAAAGGTTATTATGCCTATAAGGGCATTTTGGTCATTTTGACCTTAAAAGAAATAAACCCTAATAAAGTATTATTAGGATAATAAGATATAGGTATTATTTATAATAACTTTACATTAATGCAATCCGATACGCGATTAGGTTAATTGTGGACCATAACGGAGGTTCTGTCTGAATAACTGATTAAAGATATCAGGTGAGTTCTATGAGCCCACTTTTAAATGTTTTAAATGTTTTTAAATGTTTTCGGGCTAGTATACATACAATACTTGTGAACATATATTCAAGATAATTGTGACTTGATATATACGTGTTATATGATGAAATTGTTATTAAATTGCTCATACGTGTTATGCAATTATGTTGATTATAATGTGATGTGTATATACTTGCTTTGAAATTAAGTAGTCAAGTGACTAGGGAGTTGTTAGTAAACATTTAGTGAATATGTATGATTATATGAGAACAAGTGATGCATTTGCTTATATTAATATGTGGTGGATACGCCGCTGGTACATCCTATATATATACATAGTAGTATAAGTTACCCGGTATATTGAAAGTGTGGAGGATACGCCGCTGGTACATCCTGTATACATACACTAACGGTAAATTGGGGGATGTCCATTTGTTGCAGTATATGAATGCATTATCACTGTTTAATAACAAACCTAAAGCATCTGGTTATTTAACTAGGGGTGGGTAGTATACGTGATCGGAAATTAAGTCATTAAGACGAGAAAATGACCTAATATAGTTAAGTATAAAGTTGGTGGATAAAGTTGAGGAATCGCTGTTGCTCCAATGGGGGTGCCCTAGAGTACCGTGTACGGACGGCGCTGCTTCACCAATGGGGGTGCCCTAGAGAATGTAGTGTCAGGTTTTCTCATAGGAAGAGTCGGTAACCCAGATGATAAGCCTAGGGTTACTGGTAAGAATGAGGAGTCGCTGCTGCTCCAATGGGGGTGCCCTAGAGTACCGTGTACGGACGGCGCTGCTTCTCCAATGGGGGTGCCCTAGAGAATACAGTGGTAGGTCTGCTCATAATAAAAGAGTCAGATAAATATAGTGACCTAGAAGTTTAGCCTAGGGTCATGGTTAAGATAATAAGATATATTATCATAATAAATACGTGCTAGAATTTATATGTGATATATATATGTGTGTTGTGAAAATCAGGTAAACACCTTAACGGTTTTGAACTAAACGGTAGAACTCACCAGCGTAAGCTGACTTTTTAAAAGTATGTATGCTAGGTTCTTCAGAGACGTTTAGAAGCAAAGGCACGGATCTTGTGAGGACGGGATAATCGGGAAGGCTATCAAGGAAGGATTTCTGGCAAGCTGGCTTAGTTATAGATTTCGTATTTATAATTAGTTATAATTATGTACAATATCTCTCTTACTGTAGTACTTGGCTTATATAAATAAAAGTTTTAAATTTCCGCTGCTTAATATCTCTGTTGATACCTTGTGTTCATGAGTAAATCCGATTCGTGACCCCTCCTAGTGCCAAGTCTGGGAGTGGGCGTCACAAATCCACAACTTGAAAAAAATTACCTAGACAAGACTCGAACTCACGATTTCATATACGGAAAGTCATGGGGATAACACTGGGGCAAGCCCCTTAAATACTATTTTTTAGATTTATCTATCATGTTTTAAAACTTTCCTACATCCTTTCGTATATCTATCATTGTTCAATTAAAAATATTTCTTTATTCGTGTTTAAATTATTTTTCAATTTTCTACCGGTCACATTCACTTACAATGAATTTAAAATAATAAAAAACTTATCAAATTTTAAGAATAAAGTAGAGAGATATGAAATGGAATCAAATAAGTTTTTAATAATTTTCTTTAAAATTTAGGGATGATGATAGAGATAGAAAATGAGTTGAGTCTGCTCTAACTAGTTTATCCATCCAACCACTAATCTTCTTAATTAGATAATGAAAACTTTGTGGAATATAGAACCGAATAAGCAATTCAGATACGGTTAGGAACCGAACCGAAAACCAAATAAACAATTCGGATATGATTATTTCGATTACGGATGTGATGCCCATAACTACATAACTAAAGTGTGTAGATGAAGGTTCCCAACATGTAAAGAAACTATAAGGGTCGGGGGTATGGTCACAATGAAGCCTAAGGCTTCAAAATTTTTACCCAGTAGAATTGTGCCACATTAAATTTGACATGAGAGAGAAATTTAAAACCTACTACTTTTATACGGGGTATGATTTCACAAATGAAGCCATAAGCTTCAAATTTAAAAACATTTTTTAATCATTTTTACTTTTTGTTAAACATTTTCTTTTCTATTTTAAACTAAAATGTATATAATTCTTAACTTAAAATTAAATATTCATTAAAATTAAATATAAAATTTACACATTCCTAAAAAATAAAACAAGCTCAAAAAAATATTTTAAACAAACACATATTTCTTCAAATTAAACAAACTAGAAATCACATTGTCATCCGTACCTCTCGACGATTTGATGTTTTTCTTCAAGAACAAGTGACAAAAAACGAAGAGCGACGTCGTTATACGGTTTAATGAAATATTCTACTTTTTTTATACTATGTGAGTAATTGAAAACCCCACCACACTACTACAAAATCAACCTAATGCAACACTTTAGAAGCAATACTTTTAAAAGTGTTGCTTGTTTTGATTTTATTGGGTAGGAAGCAACACTTTATAAAAAAGTGTTGCTTAAAGTATCTAATGCAACACTTATAAAAAAGTGTTGCCTTTGTATAAGACAAATGCAACACTTGTCAAGAAGTGTTGGGGCAACAGCCTTTGTCTGGGATCGAGCTGCCAACTCAGCGTGGATTTTTTTTTTATTTTGAATAAAGTCCTTTATGAAAAATGCATTAAGAAATTATTTCGGACGAGAACTGCATTAATTAAAACTGAAGGAACTTCTGGTGTAATTTAGTTCAAATTTCGGATTAACTACTAGTAGTGTATACTTATTATTATTATTATTATTATTATTATTATTATTATTATTATTATTATTATTATTATTATTATTTTATTTCTTATTAATTTAAATTAGTAAAATTATGGACCTAAAATGTTGGTGGGAAATCAAATTTTTTTTTCCGCTATCTAAACCTAGAGAAACCAGAAACCAGTTTCCGCAAAAATGTTGAAGACTAGGAGGTATGTTCCGCCAAAATTTTCATCCGATTTTGAACATCTTTGCTCTTGCTCGCCGGACAAGTACAACACCCCATTTTTGAAGTCCGTTTCTCTCGCTCACAGGTCTCGAAATAGGAACCAGCTATCACTCTTCCACCACCATCACCATCCACAGAACTGCCGCCTGCACGACCGCACAATCCTTCTCCCCGTCGTTTTGATCCTAGCCGAAGTAAGTTATGTTTTTCATGATTTCACTCTCTAATCATACGACCGTTGCTCGCACTGTTACAGATGGATTTTTATTGTTGTTTTACATTCTAATTGTTCTGTTAGCCTCTATGTTTTCTCGTAAAATTAGGGTTTTTTGTTCCCAATTGTTATTAGAATGTTCTCTATGCGATTGATGATCGATCTAGAACTTGATTTCTGGACCGTTGGTGTTTGCTGATTGGGAATAACTTTCGCTAGGGTTTTGTAGGAACTATCCGTCTCTATGAATTATCATTTGTTTAGGGGGGTTCTGCTTCCATTTGCAGTTATTGTCAAATGTATCTGTTGATTAATCTTTGGATTGTGAGTTTTTTACAGTGATTAAGCAATTTTGATGTGGTTTTGCAAGCATAATGTTTGGCCTGTTGAGTTCTTGCGAGTTCATTTGAAGAGCTGTTTTAGAAGCTAAAATTATATGTGGACCGTTCTCTGAGCCTATGATTAGTTAAACATTCTGAATTTCTGATTAGTTAACTATCCATAATCATCTTCTTAGATGAATCAGATCTAATAGCAGCCTTCAAAGCAGTACCAATATCATTATTGCATAAAAACAACTTTAGGCTTAGAACCACCTGACCCATTCTTACCAGAATCAACTTATAGGAATGGTGAACATTAATAGAGACACACATACAAAAACTTGTAAATGTATTTTATTATGATTTGGACCTCTTTTGTATATGATTCATATCACTATGTTCAAATTTAGAACATATTTTGAGGTTAAAAATCGGTTTAATCATAACCAGTATAGCCTTTAGGGTATTTTTTATAAATATTATTGTTTTATCAGTAGGTTCAAATTGTTGGTACATGTATGTTGCTGGTTTTTTAAATAAAAAAAAGGACTAGTAGTCTGCTTGTTCAAAAAAGGGACTTTTTCTAAAGTACTTTATGATGTTATGATAAGGTCAAAAATGAGAAACAAAGGCAAAGAAGGTCAAATCACACAAAGACAACTGAATGATTATAAGAGGAGTAGAATGTTGAGAATTCAAGAGAGCCAGGAAAAATTACAACAGTTTGGAGTTAAAAATATAGCCAAGTCTTTAACTAGTTTAGTAGAAAGTCAAAGTTCAAATAAAAGGAAAGCGAAACCAAAGGTAACTGACGAGAAAGATGTCGAATACATTCCTGATTTTGGTATCGATAATGAAGACAATTGCAAGGGAGAAACTTCCAAGAGTGTTAAAGTGCATAAAAAGGTAACCAAAGCAACAATTTTTTCTATTTATATTTCACTTTAGTTCTCATGAAATGAAATTGTACAGGGTTATCCTGCCCAATATATTGCGCCAATGTCCATGAACAAATACGCTAATTTAGCAAGGAGACGAATGACTGCTCATATTGCCCCTCATGTTGTACAATCCGAGGAAGGTACACACTTAGTTGGTTCAGATGTAACAAATAAAGCAAAAAATCTATTGGTACAAATACAACACTACAGAATCAGCCAAGAGCAAATATGAGCATGGGTGAACTAATTTTAAACAAAAAAGCTTCTCGGAATCAGCCTAGAGCAAATATGAGTATGGGTGAACTGATTTTAAACAAAAAAAGCTTCTCAAAATCAGCCTAGAGCAAATATGAGCATCGATGGACTAATTTTAAACAAAAAAACTTCTCAAAAGCAAGCAGGGGTGCTGGAACCTAATGTAGTAAATCCAAGTTCTAGCACAAGAAGCACATTAAGTGAAGCAAGGAGAAAATTATTTGTTGTTGATAACAATGATGTTAGTTCTCAAGGCATATATATCTCTCATTTTTAAAGTTATTTCATTATTTGAGTAATAATGTAATTTTTAGGAACTATTTTTATATTTTCTACCATGGTTATAGATATGAATGTAGTTGATAAATATAAAGATTACGATGAAGAAGATGAGAATGAAGACATTAATAATACGATATTGAGAAATGAGATAGAAGGGAATGACAGGATATCTCAAGGTACATTTTTCAGTACACAACTTAATCTCATATTTATGATGTTAAGAATTTTAATACTGCATGTATAGGTAATGAGTTGTTAAGGATGGATGATGATGAGATACATAAGCTCATATTTGAAGATGACGATAATCGACAAGATGGTCTAGAAGATGATTTAGAGATGGAGGAGGATGAGATGGATCGGCTCATATCTGAAGATGATGATAATCGACAAGATGGTCTAGAAGATGATTTAGAGATGGAGGACGATGAACTAGCTCAAGAACAAATTATTACTGTAACAACTCGAATTCCGTGATTTTGAATTTTCGTTAAATTTTGTGTAAACTTAACTTGGGGTTAAATAGAAACCTATATTTGTTAGAACCTTGCATAAATAAGTTATAATGTGAGGGTTACATGTGAAACTAGTCATTTTATGTTAATATTTGAAAAGAATTAGAAGAGGAGGGACTAAAGTTGCAAATTGGGCAAATTTAGTTTAGGGAAAAGCTGGAAACAAGAGGAGATCGACATTTCTCCTCTTGTTGGTTGAACCCAGCACTCCCCACACCCTTGAAATCGAAATCTGGCCCTCCTCCTCTTGCAACCTGCGATTTCTGTGCATGTGTGTGGATTAGGAAGAGAAATCCTTGAATCCTACCATCTATTTGATCAAGTAAGTGAAACTCCTACTTAGATGCATGTGTAGGAACTCGTGAATCCTTGTGTGAATCATGAAATTTAAGGGTAGTGCTTGTTATATGTTACAATTGAGATGTTTCTTGTACCCTAGAATCTATGTAGACAATGAATTGGGTGGGTTAGCCACAAAACTTGATGACTAACCCATAACTTTCGAAAAACACAATTGGGGGATTCTTAGCCAATTGTCTAAATTGTGTGTATGTGTTGATTTTTCCTGTGAAAGTTTGTGTGTTATTATGAGTATGGAACTTGAATCTTACTTAGTGGAAGTGAGATGGTAACTAGTAAGCATGAGAAACAAGCTAGGCCTAACAACATAAAATTTTGCATACAATGTGTTTGATGAAATGCTTGTGTGAGAATTCTTTGACCATAATTGAGAAATCTCCATGTATGATGGTTAGGAAACCATAGAGACCATGTAGAAGTTAATCTCATGATGAAATTGAGTGGTATAATGGTAAAAGCATGAGATTTAAGTAAAAAGGCTTGAATGGTAAACTTTGGGTGAATTGAGGTCTTGCATGATGTTTAGATTCGTGACATTGGTTGATGTCACCATGATTGAGTGCTAACGTGTAGTTGATGCCATGATTGTGAAATTACACGTTATGCTTATGGGTCTTGACTAGTTAATGACCATATAGGCAATCAAGGCTTTGAAGGAGGTAACCAAGCACACGCTAGCGGTAGTGGATCGTCAAGCAATCGAGGTAACGTACATTTTGTTCGTTATACTAGTATGTTAACAATGTCTGTGTAATTTTGTTGTTAGTTGTTGACCATAGTGGTTGGGAATAGTGACTCCCCATTCCATGGGAGAATAGATGGATTCTCTCATAAAAGGGAAGGGGGACATGGCATAGGTGATCGTATTTGGGTCGCCTTGTCCACACACCTAAAGACTTTAGCCAACGGATAACCGATCCAAAGACACCTTGAAAGACCAATTGAGTCTTTGGTTGGCGGCAAAAGAGACTATATTGCATAAATGTGGTTTCAAGCCTTAAGTAAATTCGTAGACTCTTTCATGGGTTACACGTTTTCTTTATATTGAGAATTTCCTTTAATGATTTTTGAAACTTACGTGATAGCAAAGGTATGGGTTATTCCACAACATGTTGTATTGTGATTATGTCAAAGATTGAATGCTCAATGTTTGGATTCGCTTTTAAACCTTGGCTATGTTGTTGGCATGGTGTGGCTCTTAACGGGTCAAGCGGGTAGGGTAAATGCTGGGTAATGATGGGTATTAGTCCATATCTAGTTATAAGTGTTCTAACGAGTTTATAGAGCTCAAAAATATAAGTTGGTAACCCGAGGATGGTGGGAAACGAACCCGGAATAATTAAGCGAAAAAAGAACCAAAACGGGGTACCAAAAATGCAGGTACCACCGTAGCTTACGGTGGCCCGACAGCCTTGACACCCACCGTACCTCAGCACCAAGCCACCGTAAGCTTGCTGGAGCCACTGTAAGCTATGGTGGCCAGCGTAGCTTACGGTGGAGCAGTTTCAAATCTGTAATTTTGACCCCGTTTCAATGCTTAAATGCCGTTCTAACTTTCCTAGTTGTTATGTACTAATGGGGTGTGATTTAACGTAGGTAAAGGCACCAATTAGCAACGGATCCCGTCGAGCTCAAGTTGAACCGAACACTTGGTTGCTAATGTTTTGAGGAACTTAATGTGTTTTGGTTATCTTTCGGAAGTAACCGAACTTGAATTAACTTGTATTTTGAAACTCGTTCTATTATGTATGTGGTTGAAAATGCAAGACGTTATCATATAAATGAACATTTTCAACGAAACTTTCTGGGACCACTTTTCACGCTATATACTCGTTAAATATATATATATATATATATATATATATATATATATATATATATATATATATATATATATATAAAAGAAAATGAATTGCGTTCTTACAATTACCTATCGTTCAACAAAAGCAACAGGTTTATGTTAACTTCTAGACCATTTTCAGATTTTTATTTGCATGTGATTATTGTAATTGAATATAAATATTTTAATTTAATTACCAGCCATATCTAATACCAAAAAAAGAGGGCCAACAATGTTGCATAAGATACACACATGAAGTATTGACGAGCGTCAAGTCATCATATGCAATGAATTTGGACAACTAATTGGACCTGTAGCGGGAAGAATATAGCTGGAAAATTCTCTCGGTTTTTAGGTACCATTTCTCGTAATCACAACCTTGCACCTTTGACCCATGCTTCATGGCACAAAGTCCCCGGAAAGGAAAAAATATGGGAGTATGTGCTGGTAAGATTTTAAGTGATTTATTATTCTTTTATGATAATTTCCCTTTCAGGATACTAACATATTCCTTATATTTAATGAAAAAATATATTGTGCCTAAAGAGGCTTGGGTGCTACAATCAATTGGAGCTTCTTGGAGGGTACACAAATGTAGGATCAAGAGTAAACACTTCTATAAATATAAGGATATCAAAAGTAGATTGAAGAATCGACCTAAATACATCACGGAAAAGGATTTTGCTATGTTGTTGAGGTTCTGGAGTAATAAAGAACCATGGTAATTCGGTAGATTATTTTCTATATAATAATTCAATGAATAATTTTGGTAACTTAATGTACTCTTTATAGGAGCGTTGCTCACTTGCCAGGGATAGACACATGTCTCATAAAAACAATCACACAGCTGGTCCTAAGAGTTTTGCAATGATTCGCGAGGAATTGGTAATACGTCCTCCTTGATTTGGTTTTTATGTTTCTTTTCCCTAAAGTTAATTTGTCCTTATATCTATATTGAAAACAGAGAAATGAAGATCCAAATAGGGAATTGTCTACGTTATCCAAAATATTTGAATACACACGTAGAAGGACAGAAGGGCGTTTATATGTTGATACATTTGATGACACAACCATAAAAGTTTTAAGGGAATATTTAAGTTTTATTATTATTTTTACCATCGGTTACATCTAAAGTGGGTTGTCATTAATGTTTTAAATAATCTTAAAGGAAAAAAGAAGAAGTACAAGCCGTGTGAGGAAGAATCAAGTGATAAGGTAAACCCATTTCTAGCAGTGATGGGCAAAGAGTATAGTGGACATCGAAGACTTTATGGCAAAGGTGTTACTAATAAGTTGATTAAGAGGGTGAGTGGTGGTGAGGAATTGCTCCTTGATATGAAAAGAGAGCTTGATGAGGAACACGCAAGAAAGAAGCTTGAGTTAGATGAGGATCATCAAAGGAAAAGGGCTGAGCTGGAGGCGATACAAAAAGATATTAACAACAAACAAGACAAGTCAATTGAAGATGTGGTGCAAAATATTTTACAAAAACTCCCAGTTGGAATTGTTCGAGAGTATTTCACATGTGAAATAGGGTGTCTACCAGTCTACACTTATGGAGGTGTCTACAATGAACCTCACCATATATATATATATATATATATATATATATATATATATATGAAAATTCAAACACAAAGGCTTTTTTTGCGTACGAAGGGAGGAGAGCGTGACACATGTTTGTTGTAAATTTATGCGGAGGGGTATTATTGTCTTTTTCACAAAACAACGTGTTTTTTTATGTCTAAGGTTACCAGGCGATTTTTTTTGCGTGATTTAATTTCTTTCGATTATTATTAAATATTTGTTACTACAGGTTGCGTTATTTTAAGCGTGAATATTATCAACGTTTATATGCGTCTTTTGTTTATAACACGCGTACATTATGTGTTTTTTGCGTGATTTTATAGTATAACATTTTCTCACACCAATTAATTGTATCTTTTATTCTTCTTGCAGCATGCGTTATTTTTAATTAATTCTTGCGTGATTATTTGTTAATTACACTTTTCAGATATTTAAGTGTAGTTTTTTTATGTTATATTGTGTGCTTTATTTAGTTATATTCTTACGTAATTTTAAAGGAAATCTATCAATTCTTTTTTGATGAGTGATTATAAACATAAAATTAC
>JBCNJP010000008.1:43170909-43200762 GCA_039602395.1 Deinandra increscens subsp. villosa | reverse complement strand
GGGGTGTGATTTAACGCAGGTAAAGGCACCAATTAGCAACGGATCCCGTCGAGCTCAAGTTGAACCAAACACTTGGTTGCTAATGTTTTGAGGAACTTAATGCGTTTTGGTTATCTTTCAGAAGTAACGTTCTATTATGTATGTGGTTGAAAATGCAAGACGTTATCATATAAACGAACATTTTCAACGAAACTTTCTGGGACCACTTTTCACCCTATATACTCGTTATGTATATATATATATATATATATATATATATATAATGAATTGCGTTTTTACAATTACCTATCCTTCAACAAAAGCAACAGGTTTATGTTAACTTCTAGACCATTTTCAGATTTTTATTTGCATGTGATTATTGTAATTGAATATAAATATTTTAATTTAATTACCAGCCATATCTAATACCAAAAAAAGAGGGCCAACAGTGTTGCATAAGATACACACATGAAGTATTGATGAGCGTCAGGTCATCATATGCAATGAATTTGGACAACTAATTGGACTTGTAGCGGGAAGAACATAGCTGGAAAATTCTCCTGGTTTTTAGGTACCATTGCTCGTAATCACAACCTTGCACCTTTGACCCATGCTTCATGGCACAAAGTCCCCGGAAAGGAAAAAATATAGGAGTATGTGCTGGTAAGATTTTAAGTGAATTATTATTCTTTTATGATAATTTCCCTTTCGGTATACTAACATATTCCTTATATTTAAAGAAAAAATATATTGTGCCTAAAGAGGCTAAAGATTGGGTGCTACAATCAATTGGAGGTTCTGAGCTTCTTGGAGGGTACACAAATGTAGGATCAAGAGTAAACACTTCTATAAATATAAGGATAGCAAAAGTAGACTGAAGAATCGACCTAAATACATCACGGAAAAGGATTTTGCTATGTTGTTGAGGTTCTGGAGTAATAAAGAAACGATGGTAATTCGGTAGATTATTTTCTGTATAATAATTCAATGAATAATATTGGTAACTAAATGTACTCTTTATAGGAGCCTTGCTCACTTGCCAGGGATAGACGCGTGTCTCAAAAAAACAATCACACAGCTGGTCCTAAGAGTTTTGCAATGATTCGCGAGGAATTGGTAATATGTCCTCCTTGATTTGGTTTTTATGTTTCTTTTCCCTAAAGTTAATTCTTGTCCTTATATCTATATTGAATACAGAGAAATGAAGATCCAAATAGGGAATTGCCTACGTTATCCAGAATATTTGAATACACGCGTAGAAGGACAAAAGGACGTTTATATGTTGATACATTTGATGACACAGCCATGAAAATTTTAAGGGAATATTTAAGTTTTATTATAATTTTTACCATCGGTTACATCTAAAGTGGGTTGTCATTAATGTTTTGAATAATCTTAAAGGAAAAAAAGAAGAAGTACAAGCCGTGTGAAGAAGAATCAAGTGATAAAGTAAACCCATTTCTAGCAGTGATGGGCAAAGAGTATAGTGGACATCGAAGACTTTATGGCAAAGGTATTACTAATAAGTTGACTAAGAGGGTGAGTGGTGGTGGTGAGGAATTGCTCCTTGATATGAGAAGAGAGCTTGATGAGGAACACGCAAGAAAGAAGCTTGAGTTAGATGAGGATCATCAAAGCAAAAGGGCTGAGCTGGAGGCGATACAAAAAGATATTAACAACAAACAAGACAAGTCAATTGAAGATTCGGTGCAAAATATTTTACAAAAACTCCCAGTTGGAATTGTTCGAGAGTATTTCACATGTAAAATAGGGTGTCTACCTGTCTACACTTATGGAGGTGTCTACAATGAAACTCACCCATATATATATATATATATATATATATATATATATATATATATATATATATATATATATATGAAAATTTAAATACAAAGGCTTTTTTGCGTACGAAGGGAGGAGAGCGTGACACGTGTTTGTTGTATATTTATGCGGAGGGGCATTATTGTCTTTTTTATAAAACAACGTGTTTTTTTATGTCTAAGGTTACCGGGCGATTTTGTTTTTTTTTTTTTTTTGCGTGATTTAATTTCTTTCGATTATTATTAAATATTTGTAACTACAGGTTGCGTTATTTTAAGCGTGAATATTATCAACGTTTATATGCGTCTTTTTTTATAACACGCGTACATTATGTGTTTTTTGCGTGATTTTATAGTATAACATTTTCTCACATCAATTAATTGTATCTTTTATTCTTCTTTCAGCATGCGTTATTTTTAATTAATTCTTGCGTGATTATTTGTTAATTACACTTTTCAGATATTTAAGTGTAGCTTTTTTATGTTATATTGTGTGCGTTATTTAGTTTTATTCTTACGTAATTTTAAAGGAAAACTATCAATTCTTTTTGATGCGTGATTATAAACATAAAATTACATTAATAGTGTGTGTTATTTTTACATTTATTTTTACATTTATTAGTGTGAGTTTTACATCATGCGTAATTTTATAATTTATTAATGTGTTATTATAAACATTTTCTTAAGTGTTAGTGTTTTTGTATGATAAATTGTATTTTTAAAGGAGAAATTATAAGCAAAAATTGAATAACTTAAAAAAGATTCACATTATTAATAACACAAAAACACCGAAAACATAAAATTACAACATTATTCTTATTCTACTAATAGGCTTCTAAAAAGGTCATCTTTAATCCCACAGATGCTTTCATTTTCTTCAGGATGTTTGCAATCTCGTTGATTTGTTCTAGATCTGTTTTGTCCTTGTCTATCATGAACACTAGGGCTGGCAATTTTGACACGGACATGAAAACACGACACAAAACACGACAATGTTAACAGGTTTCGTGTTTGGGCTTAACAGGTTTCGTGTCGTTAACAGGTCGACCTGTTAAGACCTGTTAATTTTCGTGTTTTAACAGGTCGAAACCCGTTAACCTGTTAAGACACGTTTATATTTTAATAATATATATATTTTAAATATTATCTTAAGGATATATTAGAATTAGATTATTAGGTGACGTCTCATAAAATTCCATTCCATATCTGCAATAACATACACTCATACATCTCTCAATTCTTAAACCCGTTATAATACAGGTCGTGTTCATGTCTAAACATGTTGAGTGAAACAGGTTTTCTCGTGTCGACTGTCGATTAGTTAAAATTTCGTGTCTAAACAGGTTTTATCGTGTCGACCCGTTAAAATACAGGTCGTGTTCGTGTTTTGAAAACTAGACACGAAAAGTTTTCGTGTCGTGTTCGTGTTTGAGACCAATTGTGTCGTGTCTTAACAGATCGTGTCTGACACGATTTGCCAGCCCTAATGAACACTCTGACAAGGACTCGAACGGAATTTTTTGGCAAAGCCATCAGTTTTTTATTTACTTCGTCTCTTGCTACCATCGTATCGGTTAGGCTCTCGAACGTTTGCTTCAAGACGTCCATCATTAGGACTTCTTTGTTTAACTCAAGCATAATTTGCTTGGTTAGTTTTTCCTTGAGTGCGTCGTTGTTGGCTTCTGGTGCGTTGGAAGAAGACAAAGACATTTTTTTGCGGTGTGGGTTGTTTGATGTGAGAGGTGATTTGAAGTTTTTTTGCGCAGATGCCCTCGCAGCATGATTTTTCAGTGTAATCGAGTGTCTAGTTATATAGAGGGTTTGATGAGTGTATAGTGGGGTATTAAATGCGTTAATTGGTAACCGTGTGTAGTGGGTACACTTTTTTGGGAGATGACACTACTAGAAACAGGGCCTTTCTTGACACGCAAACGATGACGCGCGCTAATTTATGACGCGCAAAAACGCGTGTCATTAAAAAGCTGTCATAAATTCTAAAATCTGAAGAGTAGATGACGCGCAAGTTTGCTTGTCATAAAATTTCTGTCATAAAAGATATAAAAAAAACACGGAGTACGGTTTTAAAAAACGCGCGTCATGCCAAACCGTCGTTTTATGTTTTTTGCCTCCCTCTAAATATTTACCCTAAAATTAAATTTCCGCCGCTACTCATATTTTATTCTGCCCTAAAACTCAAGATTGACTTCCATCCTTCTCGATTCCGCCCGCTAATTATTTACCCTAAAATTATATTCCCGCCGCTACTCATATTTCATTCCGCCCTAAAACTCAAGATTCACTTCCATCATTCTCGATTCCGCCCTAGAATACACACAGCAACACACCTCATTCAACCATTCAACCAGATCTCAAAATCTCTACCTACGATTTGCGTAATTGATCATTGATTCAATTCATGGCATCGAGTTTCATTGATGCAATGCTTACTCGTTTCAACATTGGTGCCCTAGATGACCATGAGACTGACTCTATCACTGCGCAGTCTGAGAATGAGGCAGAAAATCAACAATCGAGTTTTGTGGAGTCGTTACTAAGCCCGAATCCCTCAATGACATCTAATGACGATTCAGATCTAGCTCAAGTAATCTTTGATTTGGGTTATCCTATCCTCGACAAATCGGTTATTAGTCACAGCCCCCTCTGAATATCGGTGCCTATTTTTATCGATGCTGAAAGCATCGTCCTCTCCCATTATCACTACGAACTGCTTACGATTCTGGTTCCATCTCACCTGCTTACGCATCTCAGGGTTCTTCTCCATCCTGGTTCATTTGCCTTCGGTTGTTATAAACCGACCTAGGGTTCTGATTTCGCCTGTAAGTTCATTATTTACATTCCTTGTGGTTTGTTTCATGGACCTGTTGATTTAATTTCTTCCGGTTGTATGGAGAGTGTCGTGAACAGGACTGTGTTTATAAACACAGTAATGAAGATATCAAGGAGTATGACATGTAATTTCCGTTCTATATATTCATAGCTATGATAATGACACTTTCTAGCCACTGAATAAGCAATTTGTTTATTAGTACACAATCATTAACGAATGTTTTTTATGCTTAATCTGTGTTAGCTGCATGTTTAATTGATGGGGCTTTTATGTTTGGATTCAATATTTAGCCTCATTTTGTGTTTTGGGGTCTGCTGTGGTTGGATTTGGGGCTTTTCAATAGTATTTAGTTAGAAAATTGATTAAGATTCTTGTTAGCTGTGTGTTTACTTGGCTGTGATTTCTGAACTGAAGTTTTGATAACATACATTTGATTAATGTTGCTTTATCATGCTTGATGGAATTAAGTTTTACATATCTGATAGTTAAGATAGTTTTACCATTGTTAGGACAGTGTTAATTTTCTATACATTGCATGAACTGAAGATAGAATGAATCAAAACATCAGTGTTGGTGTTATTTTTGTGAGTATGAAATAAGTGTATGTTTTTTATGTATTACCTGCAGGATGGTAGCGAGCAGGTTCCCAATGATATTAGTCATCGTGAGAAGGCCGGGTTAAAGGAAATGCAGAGGTTGAAGAAACAAAAGATACAAGACATACTTGACCAACAAAATGCTTCTGTTGAGGTTGCTATGGTGTGTCATTTGGGAAAATCTTACTTTTTTTTGCTGACTGAAGAAGAAGAGTATGAGGAGTATCTTAAGGAAGAAGAAGAAGAAGAAGTACGTAGTTGCTGTCATTTTCAGCCTTTTTAATGTGGTTATGGTTTGTGTGTGTATATAATTTTCTTTTCTTGATGTTGTGAAGTTGGGTTAATAGACACCAAAGGGCGACTGATTGTAGGTTCACACAACATAAAGGAGTTTGTTCTAATCAATGTTGATGAAGTTGGAAGAGTAAGCCCCTCCCCTACCCTAGTCGAATATGGTATGAATTGAACTTCATATATTATTTTTAGATATCCGTATTAAGTCAATTAGTCGTTTCGGCTCGACCCACCTTTTTTTCCTAACTTAAATTAACCTTGAGTCTAAATGTGTTTCAGGTTTGACAATCTTTGGATACCTAGAGAGAACTTATTGAATTAAGTTGCTAATGCGTCGCTTGACGGGCGCTTGTGAATGATGTTACTAATCTTTCTTCATATAAGAACATAATTTTAATTATTTAAGTTAAGGATTATATTTGATTTGGATTTGAGTCTTATAGTTATGCCCTTGTGAAATTTACAGGTTCTTATCTTGTGCAGCATTTATAAATATCATAAACTGAACCAGATTCTGCAACAGTTGAGGAAATGGCCTAACCTGTTGAGGAAATGCTCCTCCAATAGTCTTTGAGGGGAAGTCATTAACGTAAGTTGTGTTTTTTACTTAACTTTAAAATTGTGAAAAAAAAAGTGTAGTATGATATTTGGGTGTTTGTTCTTGGTATCCATTTTCTACTTCTAGTCTACTTGTTAATGAGCAGGGGCATCCTAGTTGCAATTGATGTCTTCTCTAATCATGCACTAGCAGGGGTAAGTCTCAAATCATACTTACATTGGGTGTTGCAGGTTAGAGGTTTAAATGACTAATCCTTTTTATTTAATTTCTTTTTCCATTTAGGCCAATGCATCTAACTAGACTGATTGCTTCTACCCTTTCAAATTAAGTGTTGGATTTATGTAAAACTGTGTACTTTTGAAATGTGCAAGTGCTGAACTACTAGCTGGTTTTCTCAAATGGGAATCCACTAACGGTAAGTGTTATTTGCTCTAATGAAACAATGCTTTTGGAAATTAAAAGTAGTATGTTTGACCTTGGAATATCACACTAAAGATTCTAATTCACAAATATGTACAAATCAAATTTGGGTAAATCAATTTTTCTAAGTTTTAATATTTCTGCCAGGTCATCATCCCAACAGAAAACACCTAGATTGGAACACTAGGATGAAAATAGCAGCTGGTGCAGCAAAAGGGTTAGAGTATTTACATGAAACTAATAACTTGCTAGATATGATTGTAAAACTATGTCACTTTAATAATGTAAATGTTATTTCTGGGATGCTATCAACCTGTTTGAGGTCTTTTGGTACAGGCCTTGTATGGGATATATTTATTCCCAATAAACTTGATTCTGGGTTAGTCAATTTTATTTTTAGTTTTTTATTGTCGGGACAGTATTCAGGGTTCATCCGTATTCTCTCTGTTCTTTGACTCCATATCATATCCAATTTGTTAAACAGGTGGGCGTTTGAACCTTTGACAAGAGAAAACATGTTAGTTGTAAGTTGTTTTCAACTCCAAATAGTATTTCTATGTGTTTTAAGGCATTTTCATGTCTTTTGTTGTATAACCAGCTTTGAACACAACAACCGAGTTAAAAACTCAACTCTTTACTGTTTTTTATGGTTAGCTTCCTCTGCCCAGCTGGAAATAACATTGACTAAACAGCCCGTACTCAAGGTATACATCATTTTTCCCCTCTAGTTTTATTTGTCTTCACTAATTATCTCTTTCATCACTTTGTTCTTGTTGATCTCATGTGCATACTGGTAAAATGAGATGTCCATTTATGAATGTCAATATTTGTGTGATTGCAGTAATTGATATCTAAGAAGTGAAGCAGTAATTTATAGCACAAGTGATTGCAATATTGAGATGGAATAAGCTAAAGTTACTTTTAGTTAGTGCAATGTAAACTAATGTTAACTTTGTAATTTTGCTCTATATATGAAATGTATTATTTTGCTACAAGTGTATTTTATTTTGATTAGGAGGTTAAGTTTCATTAAAGTGGAAATTAGTGAATCTATAAAAATATTTTTTTTAATTTTTTTTTAATTCATGACGCGCATATATGCGTGTCATAAACATATTTATGACGGGGGCTTCCTTGACACGCTTTTTATGACACGCTTTGCGCGTCATACAATGCGCGTCATTGTTCGCGCGTCAAGAAGCAGATGACGCGCATTTTGCGCGTCAAGAGGATTCTTGACCCTACCTTCCTTGACGCTTTTTTGCGCGTCATCTGGGCCCTTTCTTGACGCGCAAAAAGCGTCAAGAAAGGCCATTTTTGTAGTAGTGTGAATGTGTATGGGGGTGTAATTATTATTTGTTACTGCGCCTGTTTATTATTTTGAAAGTAAATATTGTTACACATGTTTCATTTTTAACTGTGTGTTTTTTTGCTTTTGCGTGATTTTTCTATGTGACTATATAATGCTTCATATTAAATATTCGTAAATTTTGTTTACTTTAATCATGACCAACAAAAGGAAGTTTTTAGCAATTTCATTTCAAATCCGAGGTGAAAAGGAATAGCTAGATATTGTAATTATAGTATAACATTTTGCGTTACTTTTTATAAAGTCTTGCATTATTATGTGTTAATTGTTATTTTACATTTTTTTATTTTAACCGTGTGTATTTTTTTATTGTGTTTTTTTATTTTTTATTTATGTAACGTTTCATTTACCTCCAATTTTAGCCCTTATAGTATATATCGGCTCTTATGCATTTTTACAAGCATAAAACCCAGAAACCCTCCTTACTCAACTATCTTCTTCTAACTAATCATCTCTCAATTTTTCATAAAACAATGGCATCTTCTTCTTCCAATGCCTTGATCAACCTGATTAAAGAAAACCATCGGCTGGAAGCCAAGGATGACCACATCATGCGTA
Organism: Deinandra increscens subsp. villosa; assembly: GCA_039602395.1. Classification (NCBI taxonomy): domain Eukaryota; kingdom Viridiplantae; phylum Streptophyta; class Magnoliopsida; order Asterales; family Asteraceae; genus Deinandra; species Deinandra increscens. The sequence goes on along the minus strand of JBCNJP010000008.1, from coordinate 43,192,316 downwards.
ATAATTTTGGCATGATGACTGGTCTTCAACCAACAGCATTCAGGCGCACGCCCGAATGCTGCAGGAGGTTATGGATCTTCCACCCTCCCCCCATGCAACAAGCGGTTGTTGAGTTTATGACTAAGCAACTTGCCCTGAAGGAGCAGATCCATCATGGTCTGCGTGGCATTATGTACAGCGCCATAAAGAAGTCAAGGGACAAAGTTTCCTTCTTGAAAGAGATGAAGGAGCTCTAGGCGTTTTATCTTTGTTTGTTTTTATCTTTTGGATTTCTATTTTTTGTTGTAATTTTTTTGAAGATCCCACCCCCTCTATATTGTAAAGAAAAAGTTATTATATCAATGAAGTAAAAATTTAAAAGTTTGTTGTTTGCGTTTTTTGTTTGTTGTTTGCGTTTTTTGTTTTTTGTAATGCGTGATTTTAGAAACATCATGCGTAATTATATTCTCGTGTTGCGTTTTTTGTTACAACAACTATGCTCTGATCAGTCTCTAGAGTTGTAAAGAAGAAGCCCTTAGAGAATAATCTGTTTAGATAGGTGTGTGATTTTTTGTTATGTATGCGTGATTTGGGAACTGGGGTTTTTAGGTCTCCTTGAGGGGAGAAGGTATGGTAGTAGTGTGGCTTCTAGGAGTAGTGGGGCCAAACCCAATCAAATGTTGACATCTCAAAATGGTTGTGATAAAGATTGAAGTAGTTCGGCTCTCGGCGGTTTCCACAAACCGGGTAAGAAGAAAAGAGGAGGAGCCACGCTTCTCAGGGTATCGTAGTAGCATGGAGCCACGCGGTTCCTTGGGAGTCGCCTCTTGGATCCGCGATGATACCGTCTCCCCTGATATTTGTAAAGAAGAAGCCCTTAGAGAAGTATTTTTTAGATAGTTGCGTGATTTAGGTTATGTGTGCATTATTTTTGGAACTGTTTTTAGGTTTTTGCTTTGATGTTTTTAGTTAGTTGTGTGATTTGCCTACTATTTTTTAACATTCATGCATTTTTCTTATGTTTGTGCGTGATTTGGTAACCTCTTTAGAGAATTACGTGACATTTTTTGTGGTTGCGTTTTTTTTTTTTCATTTGTTGCGTGATATAGTGGAATATTTTCATGGTAATTGTGTGATGCGTTATTTTTATGCGTTATTCCTTTTTTTTAAATACAAATATACCCTTTTAGAGAAAAAAAACACGCGTATCTTTTTATTATTATGGGGTGTGTTTATTCCTATCCGTCAGATCTATCAAACGCGCGACCGAGATGCATTCGCATGTTTCGCACAAAAATCGTATTTTGTACAATAACTTTCCCATATATATATATATATATGTATATATATAGTGAAAAGTTCATTGTAGACACCCTCATAAGTGTAGACATGTAGACACCCTCATAAGTGTAGACATGTAGACACCCTATTTCACCATTAGATATCTTGATCTAGTGGTTGTGATAATTTCATTTTTTTCCTTTTTTTCCTTTTTCTAATTGTTCAGAGCATTTCACATGTGAAAAAGAGCTATTTCACATGTGAAAGTGTCTACAATGAACATCACCCTATATATATATATATATATATATATATATATATAGGGTTAGGTTCAAATGAGAACTTTTTGTTTTGAGAACTTTTGAGAACTAAATCTCAACCACAAATTTCAAGGGGGACCACTACAATTCATGGGAGGGGGGATACATGTAAATAAACTTGTGGCTCAAATTAGTTCTTTTTAGTTTTTAGTTCTCAAACCCAATTGGTTCTCAAATGATCCTCTCGTTTGATGATCATTTGAGAACCAGTTAGTTTTGAGAACTATTAAGAACCATTCTGAGCCACTAGTTTATATATATGAAAAAACCCCCCATGAATTATGGTGTTCCCCATCTGAAATTAGTGGTTGAGATTTGGTTCTTAAAAGTTATTAATATAAAAAGTTCTCATTTGAACTTAACCCTATATATATATAGGGATGTGAACTAATAATAACCCTCTCTTATAGTGATAACAAAATAATTTCATCTTAGTGGTTGAATAAAAAAACTGGTGTCATGGATAAGTGCCAAGTAGACTTGTTTTCTTTTTCTTTTTTAAATAAAAGGGTATAAGTGGTATTTTAATCAAAAGAAAAAGTACTACCCCATTTTAAAGCCGCTATAATATTTTTTATTCAAAGTCGGTTTTTTATAAAAATTATACCATCAGACACGCCTCATTTTAATCTTTAATTCGGATGTGGTCCCTGACTTTTTTTTAAACGTCCGTATTAACATCAATGATACAAAAAAGGGCACCAACACCACAAAAAAGGCACCAGTGCTACTTTTTGTAACATTACATGTCAGTACGAACGTTTGGGAAAAAAATGTTAAAAAAATCAGGATCACATCTGAATTAAAGATAAAAATGCGGCGAGTCCAACGATATTTTTTTTTGTTATAAAATACCAACTTCAGATAAAAAAGTTATAGTCGTTTTAAAATGGATGGGGTTTTTGTTTTGTTGGGTTAAATGTCTAAAATACCCTTCGTGAAAAGAGTAAGAGGATGACACTTGTCATGATTTTGGTGGTTTAAATGGGTTATTTGGTTATTGTTTCAAGCAATGGTTATTAATAGTTCCACACCCTATATATATAACCTAGGCCTAAACTAATGTCTGGAAATCAACACATGGATAACCAATACATTACAAAAAAGAAAAAAAGAAACAAAAATTGTATCAACACAGCGTTAAAAAAATGAAAAAAAAAGTAACATAGGCTTGAAATCGATGTCTGTAATTCAACATGAAGTTAAATCTCTATCAGCACAACCTAAGAAACACTTGGTTTGAAAAAAAAAATGCCTAGAAAAACTGAAATTTTTTCTCTATTCATATTTAATAAACTTACACTAAAACTAAAGATAAAAAAAAGGACAAATTTTATAATGACTTCTTTTGAATATTTATGTCCATTAAAAAATAATGTCGTTTAAATAACCATAATTTTTTCTACGACATTATTATAAAAAAATCACATTAAAATTAGTCAAAAAAAATTCTTTATTTTGAATATAAGTGTGTTAAGATTTGTAGATAAATTATTTTTTAGAATTTTTGGTGTGTGTTTATTATTTATTTAGGTTGTACCAGTACGTAGCGATTTAATCCTGTGTTTATTTTCAGACCTTAATAATTGTTGTTATTTTTTTGTGCTCGTATTGTTACTGTGCTGATATGCAGTTTTTATTTATTATTATTCTTTAATTGTGTTGGTAACGAATAACAGTTGTGCTAGTTTTGAGCCATTAACTATAGGTGTAGGTTGATTTTTTTATTTTCTTATTATTTCTTCTTAATGTTTTATTTTTTATTTTTTATGTCGTATTGGTAGCGACAAACTAGTGTGATGTTTCTTAGATATATTTGTAGTCGTAGAATTGTTTTTTTCTTTTTAATTTTTGGGTTTTGATGGGAATTTTCAATTCTTAATCAATATTTATTGCTAATATTGTACATTTGATTAGTTTCTATTTATTTTGATTCAACTTAGACAAAATATTATAATTTAGGGAATGACAGCATATATATATAATCAAATCATTGTGACTATGAAACACCAAAATATCAAGTTGGAAAAAGATCCAAATAATGTAACAGCTTGCGCTTACATAATTATCCATATTTTGCCAAATTAACATGTACAAGTTGTCCACATGCCCCTCTTTTAAATAGATTTTAACTATTTATTAATTATATCTATATGTATTTAAATTATACTTACAATTTTGTATTTAAAGGATATGTATATTATTTAGTTATTTTTATCTTGGGTAGTCTTTAAAGCTCGACTCCAACTAATTCATGACAAGTTTTTCTAACAATTCTTATTTGTTTATAGTTATAAATTATTAGTTTTCTTAACAAGATATGTTCGAGTAGTATTATAAGGCTGAGCTTGTGTTTCTTAAATTCCTATGCATTTTTTGCTCAGAAAACCGGCTAAAGTAGAAGCCATCACAAATTGGTCGCAACATTGGTGACAATAAAAGTGGTAGGTGACCGGTTGCAAATTCGGTCGTAAACATGATTATACATGAAGATTTTTGTGACTTATTCCTTTATTTTTTTCTTTTTCTTTTTTAGAATCCAAATCAAACGATCATAATCCACCAAAACTCATCGTCTCTAAATAGTTCTCAACCTCTTGCGTCAACTCCTTGTCATAAAATTCGAATTAGCTAGATGCACACATGAAGAAAATTCTAACAAATCTTAAAGGGAAACTAATATAAAATAGAAAATTGTTCATTTTTTTCTTATGAAATAAAAAATGAGGGGTAATTACACATCACCCGCCAACGATGTCCAGCTCAACTGGTTAGAAGCATGCTGGCCAGTGATAGGAGACTTGGGGAAACCCAAGTTCAATCCTTGAGCCAACCAGGCTTTACCATTAATTAGTCGTTGTGTCTACGAGCGGGCGGATTAGTGAGTTTTCCCCGAAGCTGATATAACATTTGGCACTTAAAGGCTTCATAAGGCTGGGTTGGACCAGCTGATGGTGATCTTTGCCACTGAGTCATTCCGTACGAAATACCCGAGTAGTTTCCGTTTGTAGGCCATTATAAAAAATTACACATCACCCACGAAACTTACAATTACTAATACATATTTTCCGTCCCTTAGTCCCTTGTTGAAAAATATTATAAATTTACTCATTTTTATTTATTTATTAATAATGAATTATAAATTGACTAATTTATCTTTAGTTACCCAAACATTAAAACTTGCATATATATCCTTTTCATTTCATGTTGAGAGTTTTGTCGATTTCCTAATCTAGTTAATTTAATTACTTCGCAATGGTGCTGGAGGTTCTTGGGTTCATCCGTAACATGTAGCGGTAATCATCTCATGTTGAGAGTTCATCGAACTCCCAAGGGGTTTCATCTATTGATGAGAATTAAAATCCCAAGGTTAATGCCTCAATTTGGATTCGAATCCCCGGTTTAGTGACGGACTTGATTACAGCTAGGATGACGAAATTGAATGGGGAAAGTCAATCTCAATCCGGATTTCGAAGAGACACATTTGTCATTAGTTTAAAATTTATTAAGAATGAGTAAATATGTAACTGATTATATATATTTTTTTGAACAGTCAACGAATCCCCGGAAAACCCGGAGAGTATTTATATCAGTTGAGCTCGTTTCAGGAAAAAACCACATCCGTAAGCGACTGGACGGTAAAACCTGGGAGCTAAGGGATCGAACTTGTGACCTCTCAGTCCCAAATCTCCCCTCGCCAATAACCACTAGGACAAGTCTAGTAGTTATATAAACTAAGTAAATATACAATCAGAATTAAAATACCCGAAAATATACAATCTTCCCTTAAAATTAAATCAATACACATGATTTTCAAAATAGTACGATGTATCGTGTGAAGAATAATTATTTTTCTCAATAAGCCAAAATTTAGTCACGGGAAAAATACTACTTTTGATCTCGATTAACAACTTAATAATTGAAGAGTATTTAATTATATAATTTATTTAAGTTGCTTGGTGTATGGCATATAGATAAAAGAACAATATTGTTAGTTACTCCATTAACGATATAGCTTAACTGATGTAAAATCATAACTCGTTGAATTCAAAGTACAGACAAAAAGTTTGAGATTAACATATGCGAGCCAGTTTGTTCTGTTTGGAAATTTCATATATACATATATTATTTTCTATATATATTATTTTAATAAAATGATAAATAAATAGAGAATGAGTATTAAATATACGAGTTGAATAGGTGTTCAACTCAAATTTATGTTGAATATGTTTCGAAGTCTTGGTCTTTGATTTTATTTCATGCCATAAGTTATGAGGTTAAATGGTTTTTGGCTTTATGATTTTTTTTATGATGAATGAGTTGCAACTCATTTTCACTTATAAATAGTAATGTAAGCGTTGGTTGAAAATGCATCTTCAAATACATGTAAATCATAGTTTTGAGAGACTTTATAAACTTTCTAAACTCTGTTCTTCTACCGTTTTATAAAAGAGAATTTGTAAATTCTCGTCTTCTACCATTGTTTAGACTTGGTATATTCTCCAAACATCACCATCATCTAAAATCCAATAAGATTATGATGAATTTCAGACTTGGTAGTCATCTTCAATAGCACAACAAACTGTTTTTTGCAGTTATACCCTGAGAAACAAATTTGTAAGCGAACGAATAGTGTTTTAAGGGATGCGTGTCAAACACATGCCTCAACAAAACCATAAATGATTTTGTTACTATAAATTCTAACAGTGACTGATCCGGTAAGTATTTCTGTTTTGCTAAATATGGTTTATAACATACTAGGGGGGTACCCGCGCGTTGCGGCGGCGACGGTTTATAGGGCGCTATTCGTCATTTGTTCGCTTGTTATGGCGGCATGACAATTTATAGCTTGTTATTTATCTTCTGTTCACACGTTCGGCGGAAACGACAATTTACAATGACAACAGTTTATAAAGCGTTATCCGTTGACGGCAACAACCACCGCGATACTTGCGTTTTGTTAGTTTATTAATACTCTCGTCATATATTTTCCATTGAATGTTTGTTAGTTTTGTAATTTATATCATCGATTTAACTTATCTAATGGAACAAACGAATGCGTTTTGGAAACATACTTATAAACGGGATAAGTTTCACGCCTTTGTCAATAACAATTTTAAAAATGTCAGAATGCAAAAAGATTGTTTTGATATATTGATACATGTTATTTGACATTTATCCACTAAAATTTAATAAAGTCAATATTCTCTAACACATATTTGGGTTATGACCCAATTTATTAACCGTATATTATTTAGTTTCTGGAGACTAATAAAAACATTTGGTATATCAATAACATGGTAAACATTTGATGACATAATGAAAAAAAGATGATGGTAAATAACATGGTTGCTATTCGTGCCTTCCTATATTTCATTTTTACTTGTTGTACTCGTCCTTTAATTTTTATAGATAATACCATTTAAATCCTTTTATTTTATTTTTATTTTTTCAAACAAAACTTATTTATCTTTTGAAATATATTCGTTAGTATCATCGATAAGGTAAATTGTCACCCAAAAATTTAAGGATAGCCAATTAAAAAATGCAATCAATTAAAATTTAGCGATATTCCGATAAAAATGCAATCAATTAAAATTGAGTGATATCCGGGTATACGTAAGTTAATCTTTAAACTTTCAAAAAAGTGTAAACTTTTTCTAAAAAATTTCTTTAATTTTAAATAAATGTGAATATTTTTTATTTTAAATAAAAGATATTTTTCCTAAAGTGTAAACTTTCAAAAAAGTGTAAACGTCAAAACCAGCAAGTTGTAATATCTTTATTACCAGAGTAGAAACCATGAATGGTGTTTAATATACCTCGAATTTACTTCAAATATGCCTAGCATTTATTAAATGAAGAAGTAGATTTTTTTTAAACACAAATGCATTAAAAAGAAAAGCCAGCTGGAAGGTGGATAGTACACAAAATAAAAGAAAAACAGCTTTGAACCTAATCTATCAAAAGAAACATACATTAAAATTACAACACCACAAGAATTTCTTTAAACATGCACCAAGAAACTATTTGCACCGCTATGAGACCTTGCACCCTTTCTGAAACAGATGGCCCCAATTCCATAGTTGACTCAATATGGCCCACCACAACATTATTCCAAGTTCAAGAATCAATATACACACCACCCCCAACATTTGGTCAGGCCCTTCCACCCACATACCCCACACCCTCTTTTAAGATTTCTAACACATACAACAATTAGGCCACCTCAAACTAACATCCCCACATGGACAGTATATTACCCCAGAAATGCTAGGATGATCCACAGTTCCTAAAATGATCAGTACCTTTTTTATGTGTATTAATAAAACAGTGTCTAATGTGACCTTGAACGGACCTTAGCACCCTGCCTAAGCAATAATTCCTGATCCGTCTGCACCTCTCCATCGTAGTCCAAAAATATCAGTAGATAAACAACAGCGATCCACCAAAAGACTCATTATTATAAACACTTTCTTTGCATAGTATACTGTTTGGTTATTTTATGGTGATTACTTGTTTTAAATGCATCATCTAAATGTTCAGATGTCAATTAGTAAACTAAAGTGCTTCAAATTAGTGACATGTAGTTCAATAGGACAAACTGAATAAACTAAAAAGATAATTTTTTTCTAGCTTTTGGTTAGTCAATTGCACATGTGAAAAGTGAAGAGGCTGTTTAATTTTGAGTGAGCTATCCGAACCCACAAATCTACCATCAAATCAAATAAGCGATAGAAGAAATGTGTGTACCTACAACTCTCATCATAGAAAACCATCCTTGTGAAGAACCTACACATATACACAAAAAAAAGAAAGAAGGACAAACCATAATGTATGGACCTGTTAATATTTTTCAACCAATATAATGAGACAACATTAGTTAATTAGGAGGAACTTACATCTTTAAGCACAAGGTGATCAGTATCAATATGTAGCTCGAGAAGTCAGGATTCACAGTAGCTAGTTTCATCAATAAAAGCTGCAGGGTGGGTGAAAGAAGTTGTATAAACTTAAAATTAAACTTAAACGGTTACTTCTTTTGGTTGACTTAAGAAAGACAAAGACTTGCATGATCATAAATCTTTAACAAAGCAATATCTCAAGTTAGATAGAGAGACCGATCAAATTCAAACTAGAGATGTGATGTTTTACAGTTCTCAAAATTGGTAAAGTAAACTCCCTTATTATTCCATCAAAAGAACACACCTGCATTTGAATGTATAACAAAAGAAGGAAAACACACAAGCAAAGAAGGAAAACACACAAGCAGTAGCCCATATTCGATGATGTGGGGAGCCAACTTCAGGTACAGGAAAGCCCTGAAAGAAATATTTATTTCACAACTCATAACTCAAGTTTATTGTATGTGGCAATTTTGTAAAATCCCAAAAAAAACCAATGTTCATAACTCAAGGCTATCATGTCAATGTTCTATAGAATATCCCCTTTTTATTCCTTCTTATTTCTTTTGCAGATAAAAAGTTCTTTTAATAGTTTCTGTAGTATTATTTCAATAACATTTTCTTGGTATTCATATATTTCTTTTTGTTGCTTTCAAGCATAGTTACTCTTTGTGATCATGAAAACAGATTTCATGTGGCATCTGATGGAGTCAAGTTAACATTTTCAATGTAATATGAAGTGAATTTCATATTCTTTATACATTATAAGAATAACAAAAATCATTCATGCACAAAAGAAGGTGAATAGAATGCATACCTTCATAAAAGCAAGCAACATGAATCACAGATTTCAATCTACAAAAAAGAAAATTAGATCCGAGTTGCAAATTTCTGTCAAAATTTAGACCATAAATTTCTAAAGGAAATAAATCTTTACTACTAAAGGAAATAGATCTTTACAAACTCTAACAACAGGGCCACAATCTTTAAATTCCACAAGTGTGTTTTTTATCCAAAATATTTTCATTATACTCAAACTTTACTTCAATGGACTATTTTGCTATTCTTGTAGATTTTCATTATACTCAAGCATCATGCACATTCAAGTTAAGTTTGAAGAATCAGATTTGTTGCTTATAAATCACTTCATGCATACAAGAGGTGCTCTTATGATTGTAAAACTCACACAAAATTTGTTGCTTATAAATCATATACTTGCAAAAGAAACATAATCAGTATTCAAGTACTATCCTGCTCATAACAAAGCATAACATATACTTGGGCTAACAGATTAATCAAAGAGAAAACATATGTTCATGTCCCTTAGGTTCAAACACTAATCTTACCATGATAAAACACAAACATAAAGAAGAGTTATGACTAAACACATAAAAAGACAGCAGCCAAAATAAAGAACTAAAAAATATGTTCAAAACTGTGACCCAACTCTATGAAGCATGATTTCAAACTGTTGCTGGACATGTAAATATTACCAATAGCCATCTAAACCTATTTGACACAGCTTATGTTTTTAATGAATACATAGCCATCTAGACCTATATATCAGTTTAACCAACTCATTAAAGAAACCATTTGAACCTATTTGACCCGGCTTATTAAAGAAACCATTCATTTGACCCAGCTCATTAAAGAAACCATGTGACATGAAAAGCCTCATAGAACCTATGTATAAGTTAAATACTTAAATATATAGAACCTAACAGGTTCTTTGCAAACAAAAGAAAGATTTTAAGCAATGTTTTGGATTTCAACACTCTAGATTCGAGAATGATAAGTACAACATGAAAAAGAAACATTAAACAATATTCAAGTGAAAAAAAAATGCTCACCTTAACAGAGATACAGATTATGTGGTGTCCTGGAAATGCTAGAATCTTGCGGCTGGAGATCTTTAGGCTACAACACAATTACACACATGGGAACTTTTTAAGATGATACTTTTAAGATATGAGTGAGTTTTTTAAGATGTCATAGTTTCATCCAGAACACCAGAGTAAGAACCGATTATTCATATTTTGGGACCAAAGTTGTTTCTGTTGATGATAAAACATTAAACATATATCAGATTGCCATATCTCAGTGAGATAGCTTGAATCGAAAAAGCATAAATAAGATTTAAGGAACATAAATCAAAACGAAATAAGAGCATAAATCAAAACGAAAATTTACCTCAAATCAGTCAAATCAGTGGTTATTTGCTAATGGTAATGGAGAGGTTATATTAGAAAATAGACAGTTTATGAAATCGTTTAAGAGTGAAGATTTACTAAGTAACAGTGAGTCAAATCCTTAATCACAGTTCCTAAATCACAGTTCCTAAATCACAGTTCATAATGAATCACAGTTCCTAATTCATAAACCATATTCATTTATCTTTTAATTGTTATGTTGTTTTCAACTCAAATGGATATAAAAAGCATACAAGTTAGAAATCATATATGCAAAACACATCTACAAATGGGTAAGTTTATGAACAGATTTATATGTATCATGTTAAACTAAACACAAGAGGTAGCACAATGTTGAAGTTAACCATATGCCCAAAGTACAAATTAACTTTCAAGAGGTAGCACAATGTTGAACTCACTAAGCTTAAAACTCACTACACAATCATCATCACATAATAAAACTCATTGCAACAACATTCATAAAAGGGATATGTTTTAGCAACTGGATTTAAGGTATGCACATTTATATAAAGAGCAAAAATACAAGTTGGTCAATTTTCAAACCTACATAACTTCACATTTAAAACTGAGATTATTTATCACATGTATCATGAATTCTCTTGTTTACACATTTAGTTAAGAACACAAATAACAACAGCAATTAGATTTGAACAAAACAAATAGAATGTATACTTACAGCAGCACCGGAAAACAAATAAGAACAGCAGCACCAGAATGTATTTCTTCGGCTGCAACTTACAAAACAAATAATATTTGGTTAGATTTTAACCCCAAAATTTAAACACAAATAAGAAAAATGAAATTCCAAATAAATTACCAGATATCTTCTTGAAATTGGAAGCAGATGGATGTGCCAAATGAGAGACGAATCCGGGTGACTTTATAGAAAATAAAATTCGACCTAGGCTCCCCCATCCTCCTCAATTCAGCCACGATCCGTGTGAAAAACAAGCAAAACCGTCGGATTAGGAATTGAATGGAGATCAACCGTAGGATTTGTGTTTCTTCAAAATCAAATTGATTGACTTGATGATAGAATAGGATACTGTGGAGAGAAAGAGGTCTGAAAACGTACCTATTAGGGATGGAGCCTGCTGATTTCTCGCTTTGTTGCAGGTTGCAGGTTGGCGCTTGTACGGAGACGACGATGGGTAAGAAACTCCGCAAATGTGAATGTGAATCTCATCTCAAATGTGAATGTGAATCTCGTCTCAATTTCAAGATGGGGCTTTAGGGTTTGCAGACAAAGAGAAAGACGCGGATCTGTTTTTGTTCGGGTAACCCGGTCCGACAAACAAAGAGAAACCCGTCTCAATTTCAAGATGGGGCTTTGGCGCTTGTACATGCTGCAATACATATTGTACCTCTTAATTTTTGCTTGTACCTTGTGCATAAATAGATGTACATCTTAATTTTTCAACCATTTGATATAATATGCATTATAAGGTAGTAATAATTTTTGCTTGTACCTTGTGCATAAATAGATGTACATCTTAATTTTTCAACCATTTGATATAATATGCATTATAAGGTAGTAATAGATTATTCTAGACAATTTTCCTCAAATAAGATATATTATCTTTATTATTTTAATTAAAAACCAATGTTTTCCTACAAGTTTGAAAAAGTTCAAGCGAAAATAATTCTATGTAAACACACCAAGTAGATGAAGAGACTACTCATGTGTTTTTTTCTTCTTCTTTTTCTTATGGTATTTTGACTTAGTAAGTCTGGATTATGTGAGATCTGTCTATGGTACATCTAATAAGGTTGCAATTCTGGTCAACGCTGATTTGTTACCTATATATATAATGTCATTTAACCTCATCTTACAAGTCAACTTATTGACACTGATTTACAATTAAAATTAGATTAATTTATTAGCTTGTCTTAATTAAGTTGATGACATCTTCAAAATTGGTAATTCTGGCCAGCGCTGATTTACTATCTTAACTAACTAGCCACTTACCCGGGTATATACCCGGGTCTAGAACGTAAATATATATATATATATATATATATATATATATATATATATATATATACTATGTAAAAAAATCTTCTCGGTAAAACAATATATAATAATAAAAAAAATCAATAACAATTACAAATTCGAGAAAATAGATTTATATACTATATTTCTTGTTACATTGATTGGACGACCGTCTTCATCCAAAATCAAGATCTTCAGACCCTTCTTGCTCTTCACCCTTGATGATATTGTTGATGTTTTCAGTGAATTCTAATAATTAAACCAAAAAGTTATAAATTAATATGTTTTGAATACAATTTAAAATCTGTGCAGAGGACGAAATTATGGACTCCACTTTTACAAAATCAAGTGAGTAACGGCGAGCATTTGATCCTGATGAGTTAAAGAAAAGAAATGAGACAAAAGTTAGATCCTGACGAGTTAAAGATTACAAACTTTAACTGACTGGTGAGTTGTTTTTTAATTTTGAGAGAGGGCTGGGTGAATTTTTACACTATATAATAGGTATTTGTTCTTTACCTCATTGAATTCCCTTATTTTGTGAATGTATATATGAATACTAGGTTAGAACCCGTGTATTACACGGACTAAATATTTAAAAATATACATTAGATAATTAACTTACTCTTTTGATTACAAAATTATAAATTACATATAAGCCAATGACATACAATTAAAGTATAAGCGAATAATATACAATTCCATCTTGAACTTGAAGAAGAAACATTTCATACATACTCATTTCCATCTTGTACCTGAAGAAAAAACCTTCCGACCCATCTGTAGAGTCGTAGAAAGGTCAATTATTTCCAAAGCCCTATACACATATGTCTCACATAGAGAAGAGATAGGTTAGTTCCAATAAAGTATTCATAAAAAATGATTCTTCAAAACAAACCATATACATGTTATATATAACTCACCTCGTGTATGAGTATCGAGCTTCCAAGCCATCCCCTATACACAAACCTATAAGATCACAAATTCTTGATATTAAAGACATCTCATGTACTTTTAAAACTCACACTTTGATAATATCATACTCGTCAAATTTTAAAGTTATTTATAATTTTAGAAATAATTTAATCTTTTTTACAAATGTTATGTTCATACATGAAAATACATAATTTATTATATCATTTGAGCAATTAACTAAAAATTAATATTTGTTTCAAAACAATAAGTTTATGAGATTTAGAAGGCATAGCCAATTATTCAAAATTCATAATCAAATATAGTAGTATATAAATATATAAAAATCAAAGATGGGTAAAGGATCTGATAGCAACTTATGTTCCATATACAACACCATAGATCTCTAAACTAAAAGAACTTCCATTTTACACCATTTTACCATAGCCCTCATGTAAACACTGTGACTCTTCAGTGGAGACTCATTGGTGGCAAATTGATCAAGCTCTCAATAATAAAGCCCTAAAGTAATTGTCTTCTCTATGATAGACCTACATTTTTTGTAGCTCTAATTCTACTTTTTTGTGTACAATAGTATTAACTTAAACACAGATCTTCAATGAGTATATATATAAATAATACCTGTGAAAATAGAATAAAGACGATGTAAAGTGAGAAACAATAACGATTCAAGAGGATGAAAACTTAAACACAGATCTTGAATCTTGAACATTAACAATCAATTGTTGGAATAGAAATACACAACAATGAATTCCTAGGTTACAGTAAAAGAGAGGGGGTCAATAGATGATCCGCCGTTCAAAAAATAAATAAATAAATAGATGATAGCAAACTTGTTAAAATCAGAACAAATACTCACATGCTATGTCGACTCATGATGAATCGCCGATGAAGACGAATTAGAGAGGCTCATTGAAACAGATGGGAGAGACAAAAAAAGAAGACGAATTACAGAGGCGGAATGAAAGAAAAAATTAGGGTTTAAGCAAGACAAAAATGGGTCTGATTGTCGGGTAGAAAGATCCGTATGAGATCCGCGATCCGCGTGCTTTTTATCAATATAAAAGTTGAGCGGGAAAGTCATTGTTAGGTTTATTATGGTGATGACACGTGTCCAGAGATGTAGAATAGGAAGATAGGAAGATTCATCCAAAAGTTCTTAAATTATGTTTGTAATAACCGTTTCCTAAATTTAATAACATAATATATGTAATTAAATCATATTTTTAATCCATAATTAATTCTTTTAGATTATATATATACGGTAAATATTGATTTAAAGACTTTAAATTCAATTTTTAAATTCCATTACTTTAGATATGACGAAAATATTTTAGTTTGTTTTAGATATGTCGAAAATATTTTTAGTTGGTTGTTTTTTAATTTAGATGATATTAATGATAAATTAAATTATATAGGGTAAATATATAATAATTAATTCTATTTTGTTAAGGAAAAAAATTATAAATTTGAAAACGACGGCATGTGCTATACCAAAACTATTTTGATATATTTTGTTAAATTCTAATTAAAGTAACTATTTTATAAATTCGTTACTTTAAAACTATTTTAAAACAGAATTAATTTACGTTTTGTTTATCTATTTTTATAAATTTGAATTTTATAACTTTTTGGTTAAATACGTATTTTTAAACGAAGTTAGAAAGTTATAAACGATTTTAAAAAAAAAATGGCCGCATGTGTTATTTTAAAACTAATTTGATCTATTTTGTTAGATTCAAATTAATCTACGGTATTTATAATTTGTTATTTTAAAACAATTTTAAAACACAATAAATTTACATTTCTTTAATTCATTTTGTTAAATTCGAATTTAATAACTATTTTGTTAAATACATATTCTTAAATGATTTACAAAACAATCAATTATAACCTATGATTAAGTATTAAAACAGTTTATTTATATACTTAACAGAATGAATAGCATAATAACATCATTGTGATCACTTCATAAAGTAACTCAAAACATATCCTAAATGTAATATAAACAAATTTTTAAAATATACATGTATGTTTTAATGTTGAGAGAGGGCTGGGTGGGTATTTGTTCTTTACCTCATTGAATTCCTTTATTTTGTGAATGTATATATGAATATTCATCCAAAAGTTCTTAAATTCTGTTTGTAATAACCGTTTCCTAAATTTAAGAACATAATATATGTAATAAATCATATTTTTCATCCATAATTAATTCTTTTAGATTATATACGGTAAATATTGATTTAAAGACTTTAAATTCAAATTTTAAATTCCATTACTTTAGATATGACGAAAATATTTTACTAAAAAAGTATGGACTATATATAGGAGATTGAAGTGTAATGGTTATGGAAGGATATAAATGAAATTAATGAGTTTTTAAACACAATTAATTTAAATTTATAAAAGGAAAAATTGCATGAAATAATCCAAACTTTTCCCAGTTCGCAAATAATAATCCCACATTCCGAAATTGCAAGAGACAGTCACACCTTGTCATTATTTTGCAACGAACAGTCCCTCCGTTAAAAAAATTTAACGCCGTCAAATACTGATGACGTGTAGTCCGATGTGTACTCCGGCGACCTGCGATTTTTCCAGCGACCTGCGATTTTTCCGGCGAACCAAACACAAAACAACCAACCAACTTCAATCAAGCATATCTTCATAAAAAATTGACGAAAATCGAATTCGAGAAATGCGTTCGTTGAACTCGTATCCACTAGACGAACAAATCTAGCACCATACTTGATATATTTCGTTAAGCTTTGAAGGCCGAATAACTTGCTCCGACAACTATGGAAAATCGAGTAACTGTGATTTGCTCAAAACACAACGAAATTGAAACCCGATTGTTGAAATAGACTCGTGTGATCAAACTGAATGTGTAGGTATCAATATTACACAAGATCGTTGAGTTTTTCGTATGTGTGTTCTTCCAAGTTCTTCAATGGTGATTTGAGAAATACTCAACCATATCGTATAAATTTGGTACCAATAGACTCGTTTTTATCACACAAATATGTTGCAACAATCAGAACGTGTTTTGGTGTTGATTTGAGGAAATTTCAATTTCACAAAAAAACTTAGTTCGTCGGAGATAGTCGTTTGATGCTCAAACCTCATCAAAACATATCAACTATGGTACTAGTTTGAATCCTCTTGTCGTCACGAATCTGTAGCAATTTACGGAATCGATTTTCGTCAAGATTTGAAGAAGATATGTTAGTTTGAAGGTGGTTGGTTAATTGGGTTTTTGTTGGTGGCTGGTGGCCGGAGAAGACTACCGGAGATGGTGGCCGGAGAAGACGACCGGAGATGGTGGTGGCTGGTGGCCGGAAAAGACCGAAGGTCGCCGGAGAAGATGACCGATGGTGGCTGTTGGTGGTGGGGGTGGTGGCTGTTGGTGGTGGGGGTGGTGGAGTGATGATTAGGATGGTGACTGGATAAATTAAGAAAAAAAAATCGCCACGTCACTCGCCACGTCAGCAAGATTTAACGCCGTTAGTTTTTTTTAACGGCGGGACTGTTCGTTGCAAAATAATGACAAGGTGGGACTGCCCTTTGCAATTTCGTAAGGTGGGATTATTATTTGCGAACGGGAAAAAGTTGGGATTATTTCATGCAATTTTTCCTTTATAAAATAAATGGAAAGTTCGGATTTTATGGAACTAATTGAGGAAATAATGTTAGAAAGTAGAAAACGTTTAATTTTTTTAAAAAATGGCGGAATCCCTTAAACAAATTTGTTTTTTAAACTTTTTTGTTAAATTCGAATTTTAAAAAGATATATAATAAACTGGAAATTGGAAAGAAAATTTGTTTTTTAAAAGGAAAGTTTAGAATGTTGAAAATTGACCTTTTTTTTTTTACAAAAATAGCGTCAATTTTGATTAAATACGTTATTTATAACTTTTTTAAAGGTTTTCAAATTTGAAATGAATCCGGATATATTATAAAAAATAGCTAAATCGAATACTTGCTCATGAAACCCTAATTCAATTTAACAGAACCTTCAACAGATGTTTTTTTTTAACATAAATCACAAAGGAACACATGAAGATTTGAAGCAGTAAAATCGAAAATATGAATTTATTGTTACAAATATTGAATGATTCTTAAACGTGAACTTAATTGAGATCATGTTTCACAACATAACTATATTACATCAGATCCGTAATCGGATCAAATATTGAAATAGAAAAAATATAGCGGCGACGGCAAGACAACAAAATCAAGATCCTATAAACCCTAATCGACAAAACAATCGGTCTAATCAACCGTATACAGAGAGATGATTCACATCGAAACAATAAATTAAACATGATAACTAACCGAAAACCTTCACGGACGGCGGAGAGACGACGGAGAATGAATTTCGTCGATGGAAGCGACACCGGAAACATAAACACATAGCGAATCGTATCATAAAGCATCACATAAAAGCGTAAAACTGTTTTTGATGTATACGATCGGAGACTCACCGGATCTCGCTGAAGAAGCGGCAGACCTGGTGTTCGGCGGCGGAGATCGAGAGAGAACCTACGTAAGAACCCTAGATTTCACGGAAAAATGAGCTGAGAATTTGTGGGTTTTCTTATATAATCGGGTCAAAAGATCCGGCGGATATGACCCGGATCCGCGACTTCTTTTTTATTTAAATGTAAGATTTTTTTAAGAAACCCTATAAAATTCACAAAATTACACATAGGATTTTTGTTTAATTAGAGGATGCCACATCATCACCTGCTGATGTGGACAAACTTATTATGTGCCAACTCAACCTAATATGTTTTGTTTAATAGATAGGTAGATGTCATTCAACTTTACAATACAAGTTGCCTTATTTAAATTAAACTAATTTATTTTCTTAACTTGATAACATCTTTAAACCTCGATTATGGTCAACGCTGATTCGTTGTTTTGCAATGATTATCAACTAAAATTAAGCATTCGCCTTCCCTATACAAGTGTTTCTCTTCTGGTCAACGCTTATGAGTTGCACATGTATTCAGCGAACCTAATTTGTACATAAAGCTTAGATGTATCATTTCTCGACAACGCTGATGTGATACATCACTTTATGCACATACTCTTAACTTGTTCATAATGCTTAGGTGATATGCAAGTAACCAACATGAAAGCTGATTCATTTAAGTAGAACTGTGACAACTCGTACTTTCCAGGTATACATTAATATTACAATTATGAGCAATTAACTGTGAGTCTATGTGCATTAGGCTAATTTGTCTAAATTAGATGACTTTACGTGCAAACATAGACAATCTAGGTCCGACAACAATTACCCGTAATGGAAATCAATCAAAGTCCTGCAACTATTCAAAATGGAACTTCAATAACAAGAAAATTTCATAAATATTAAATTGTGGAACTTTAAATATAAAAAGAACATTTTATATTTTTCTAACAATTACGTAATGTCAAACGTATTTCATCGGAACGTTTACTCAAACGACCATTCTAGTCAAACAATAACATGGTTTTTAATTCTAAAAACCATTTCAACTTCAAAAAAATTATTTTTCCTTCAAACTATTTCTTTTCGTCAAACAAATTTCGTCAACTTTTAAACGTAACCCACTCACGTCGAGCAAACAATTAAATTCAAACTTGGAGTACATCGTTAGTGCACAAAAACAACAAAGCAAAAATCAAGACTTGTGACATTTCCAATTAAACCCGACGCTTATTTATTTTATCGATTTATATGAATATATAAAACATTCGAGATCGAGCCAAAAACCGACTTTCTATCCGTTTATCGTTTCGACCCAAACAAAGTGTCGTTGGACTCGTTGGATCGACCCGGACTCAACCCGACCCGACCCGAGACCCGGTTCAGCCCAATGAGCCCAATGGGCCTACCGGCCCATTTCTTCTTCTTTTTCTTTTCTCTTTTCCTTCGGCCCGCCTACCGGCCCAACCCCAAGCCCGGCCCGTTTCCTTTTTCTTTTTCTCGATCCGCAGGCCCACGAGACCGGCCCGTCTCCTTCTTCTTTTCTTTCCGGTTCGGGCTTAGGCCCAACCTCTCTTTTCTTTCTCTCGGTCGTCCCGAGTTCGAGCCTACGGCTCCCCTCCTTTCCTTTTTCCTTCCGGTTTTCTTTCCTTCTCCTCCCATTCGGTTCCAACCTAACCAAGCTAACCAAGTCCCTAACTTCTTCCTTTGAACTTGTCAACTAGATGTTCTCTAGATACTAAGCAATTTTGTTGGCCAAGTACACAACAAAGCTAAGATCCATTGGGTAATGCTTATAACCACTTACACACTCAACACTTATGTTCCCTTAGCCACCAACTTGTCTCCCTTGTCCCTCCCTCTCTTGACCGGTTCCTAACACCCCACAAACACACCCTTTTTGTTCACTTTCAAACCCACTAACACAAGAGAAGGTCACTTGGTTCAAGTTTTGCACAACCACCTCTCTCTTCTCCTTGTTCTTGGCTCAAACCACCACCGAGCCACCTCCATTCTCGGCTCACTTAAAACCGAACCAACCAACACCACCTAACCATCTCTTATAAACACTTAACCCTCTCATTTCACCATTCACAACTTCAAGAGAAACAAACACACTCTTTTTCTCATCCCTCTCTTTGCTCTCGGCCACCATAAACCACCGCCACCATCACCATCATTCTCCATCCTTTCACTTTCCTTTCAAGTTTATAAGTAACCCTTAGACAAGGTAATCACTTTCTACTCTCATTTCATCATTTTCTTTCACTTCTTCTTTATAATCTTTCATGAACACATAATCTAACCTCTAGTTTTCCTTCTTGTCAAAAATCCATGACAAAACTCTTGTTCCTTCATCACCATTCCTTTCAAATTCAAGATCAAGGTTGGGTTAGGAGCTAAACTTGGAAGCTTATTCAACAACCCATCAAGTCCTTTACCGATCCGGAAAACTCTAAGTGAGGAAACTTACTTTCTTTGCTTATTTTTCTATAAATCTTCATTTTATATGTCACATGTCATGTTCATGATAAGTCTTGATGTGGTTGTTGTATGACTTGCTAGCAAACATATATGTTAGTATGGTTATGTGCTCATGATGGAAACTGTAGAGGCTAGATTATGAGGCTTGTAATATTAAATATGTCGGGCTGTGCTTAGAGGGTTTGATTAGAATCATAGGCTAGTTTGATTATTGTTTAGGCTAGTTTATGATTGGGCTTGGGTTTACTATTGGGTTTATGATCCAAAAGGGGCCCAATAGTAAACCCAATGGTGGTCTATATATAGACCACTTGACCTCCTTGTTGTGGGTTGCTTGTTTACGATTCTTAGAGGAGAGCCAAGGTGTTTACGATTTGTGTTTTGTACCCGACAAGTTTACTTGTGTGCAAGATCAAGTTTTTATCGATTATTCATCGTTTTCTTGTGTTCTCTTCTTCTCTATTCTTGAATCGATCTTTCACGAGGATTCCGCACTCGTGTTAGATCTTTATATCGTGTGTTAGGAAATATTTCGGACCTACAATTGGTATCAGAGCCAAGAATCTTAGATTCGAGGCTCTCACGATATTGATTCAAGTGTTTTCTGGGTTATTTGTTCGATTTTTGTTGAAGATTCGAAGGTTTTTGGTGTTCACGATCTCTGCAGCTGCTGTTCTACGTGATTACGACTGGGTTTTCTGGGTTTTGGGGCGTTTACGACATTTGCTGTTGAAGATCTTCATCTTTTTGGCGTTTACGACTTCAAGATCACACCTTTAGGCGTTTACGATTCGTACTTTTGGGTGTTTACGACATTTCCTGGTC
>JBCNJP010000008.1:43022881-43170409 GCA_039602395.1 Deinandra increscens subsp. villosa | reverse complement strand
ATAAATGAATAGAGAATGAGTATTAAATATACGAGTTGAATAGGTGTTCAACTCAAATTTATGTTGAATATGTTTCGAAGTCTTGGTCTTTGATTTTATTTCATGCCATAAGTTATGAGGTTAAATGGTTTTTGGCTTTATGATTTTTTTTTTATGATGAATGAGTTACAACTCATTTTTACCTATAAATAGCAATGTAAGCCTTGGTTGAAAATGCATCTTCAAACACATGTAAATCATAATTTCGAGAGACTTTATAAACTTTCTAAACTCTGTTCTTCTACCGTTCTATAAAAGAGAATTTGTAAATTCTCGTCTTCTACCATTGTTTAGACTTGGTATATTCTCCAAACATCACCATCATCTAAAATCTAACAAGATTATGATGAATTTCAGACTTGGTAGTCATCTTCAGTAGTACAACAAACTGTTTTTTGTTGTTATACCCTGAGAAACAAATGTGGGAGCGAACGAATAATGTTTTAAGGGATGCGTGTCAAACACATGCCTCAGTAAAACCATAAATGATTTTGTTACTAGATATTCTAACTGTGAATGATCCGGTAAGTATTTCTGTTTTGCTAAATATAGTTTATAATATATTATTCTAGACAATTTTTCTCAAATAAGATAGATTATCTTTATTATTTTAATTAAAAACCAATGTTTTCCTACAAGTTCAAAAAAGTTCAAGCAAAAAGAATTCTATGTAAATACACCAAGTAGATGAAGAGACTACTCATGTGTTTTTTCTTCTTATGGTATTTTGACTTAGTAACTCTGGATTATGTGAGATTTGTCTATGGTGCTTTCTCTACGTGACAAGCCGCGTGGAATTTATATATGCTAAGAAATCACAATTCGTATACTTGGTTGTCACTCACAAATATAGTTATACTTCTCAACCTGATGTTATAATATATTTATCTAATATATATATATATATATATATATATATATATATATATATAGGATAGGATTAGGATCGTGTGAAAACCCATTTATTTTGTGAAAAACGTGAAAACCACTTTATAACATTTATAACTTTTTCATACGTTAATGTTTTTTCATGAAATTTGCGCCAAAAGTCTTAGAATTACGTTATCTTTAATTCTATAAAAACCAAAAACAAAAAAAAATGTTTTTTTATTTTTTTTTATTTTTTTTTATTTTTTTTTTCGTTTTTGGTACACATGTGTACCACAATAAAAAAACTCAAAATTTAATATGAGTTACTAATAGTTTTAAAAGGAAATTGCACCCTAATTATTATAGTTTTATTATCTTTATATCTAAAGAAAAAAAATAACATTTTATGATTTTTTAAGTATTGCTACACATGTGTACTATGTTTAATTATCATTCGTAACATAAATGTTTTATTGTTTTTAGTATGTTTTTAATATATTTTTAACATAAGGAGTGTTTTTATACTTTATAACTCGTTTTTGTGTAGTAGTAGTGATGATGGTACACATGTGTACCAAAAACGGAAAAAAAAAAAACGTTTTTTTTTTACGTTTTTTTTATAAATATTGTTTTCCAGAGTTATAGATAACGTAATTCTAAGACATTTGGCGCAAATTTCATGAATAAATATTAACGTATAAAGAAGTTATGTAGGTTTTAAAGTGGTTTTCACGTTTTCACAAAATAAAGGGTTTTCATAGGATCCTTCCCCTATATATATATATATATATATATATATTGTGGCCTTAATCATTTATCTTAAATAATCAGTTACCTAATTAACCCTATCAGGCATTTATTTGATGGACGTAATTACCCTTAATGATAGTATTAAGGTTTCCCCTTGGGTGTATATATAGAGCATTATTAGAGAAGTTAGAGGCTAATCACCTACTCATAATTTCGTCTCTCTCTCTCTGCTATCTCTCTCTCAAAATCGTAGCCCTCCTACGATCACCATCATTACTGTACACCCTAAACGGGAACCAAGGCTACTCACAGGATGGATAATCTGACTGCTGCTGATCTCAACCAGATGACAACAGGTAATCTTTACATACGTATTATCTGTTTATTATTACAACGATTCAAGATTCGTTCAACATGTGGCATCAGAGCGTTATGTTGCTAACTCGAATCATAATTCTGAATTCGTTAATATTGTTGCTACTAATAATTTCGAAATCATATATGGGTTTTCGATTCTGACCTAAAAATTTGAAAACCCTAATTCGTTTTAATCACATAATTGAAAACTGGTTTCATGGTTACATGTGTTTTGTTTTTCTAAGATCAAAATCGGTTTTAAAACAAATTTAAAACCTTAATCAGTTTTCTTTTTTAAAAACTGTGATGAAACCCTAACTGATTTCGTACGGTTCCTAACTATTTCGATCGAAATCCTAACTTTTCGATCGAAAACCTTACCTTTTTGATCGAAAACCTCACTTCTCGATCAAAATCCTTACTTTACAATCGAAAACATCATTTACGATCGAAAACCCTGTTTATGATCGGATGACCCCTTTATGATCGAAAACCCCAGTTTTCGACCGGAACCTCAGTTTTCGACCGGATGCTTATTTTTTGACCGAATACCATGTTTTCGACAGGGGACTCATTTTCGACAGTGATCTCATTATTAATTGTGTTTTGTATAAACCTTATAAACTTATGTTTTACAAAACCTAACACCAATTAAAATCAGATAACTAATTGACTTGTCTTATTTAAATTTAATAATGGACATCTAATAAGGTTACAATTCTGGCAAACGCTGATTTTTTACCTATATATATAATGTCATTTAACCTCATCTTACAAGTCAACTTATTGACACTGATTTACAATCAAAATTAGATTAATTTATTAGCTTGTCTTAATTAAGTTGATGACATCTTCAAAATTGGTAATTCTGGCCAACGCTGATTTACTATCTTAACTAATGTCATTCAACTTTACAATACAAGTTGATTTATTTAAATTAAACTAATTTATTTGCTTAACATGATAACATCTTTAAAACCTCGATTCTGACCAACGTTGATTCGTTGTTTTTGTAATTATTATCAACTAAAATTAAGCATTCGCCTTCCCTATACAAGTGTTTCTCTTCTGGCCAACGTTGATGAGTTGCGCCTGTATTCAGCGAACCTAATTTGTACATAAAGCTTAGATGTATCATTTCTGGCCAATGCTGATATGATACATCACTTTATGCACATACCCTTAACTTGTTCATAATGCTTAGGTGATAGGCAAGTAACCAACGCGAAAGCCGATTCATTTAAGTAGAACCTAACTAGTCTGTTATTTTAGTGATATAACATACTATATCACATCTTCTTTTGTTTCATAGTCGCACATTATTATTAAATATCAAAATGCCTTATTATTACGCCTTAATGTAAGATCATGCATTATTATTACGCCTTAGTTTATGATAATACATTATTATTATTATTATGCATCATTATTATGCCTTAGCTTATCATTATGCATTATTAATTGTGCCTTAGTTTTAAGTACCTCTTGAATCACTCTTAGATCTTCTTTCGAACCAATTTAACTTTTAATCTTTATAACTAATCCACTCTAAATTTAAAATCACTAAACGTTTCCATAAAGGTTTTTCTCATCATAATAATCTTGATTATCTCTTAAGACAAAAGACAGTTAGTTACTCTCTCAAATAAAATGTTTTACAACCAGAACATTAAAAGTGAGTAAAGTCTACTCAAATTGTCTATCATGATAATCAAAATCCCTTTAAACAATGCTATCATGAGAGATGTTTTAGATTTCCTAGTCTAAACATCGTGTGAAGTAATAAATTTTAAATGAACTTCTTAAATGTGTGAAAACACTTAACATCTAACATGCTTAGTACAAGGTATAAATTAGGTTAATGATTTAGTGAACACATCATAAAACATGACCCTTAAAGGGCTTACACATGTTTCAAATTAAAGTTTTTTTTTTCTAGTGCATTTCTTAATAATCCTTTCTTAGCACAATTACATGCCACTTAAAATTAGTCATGACACTTATAAGTACCAGAAGGAAAATGAGTGCTTAATAGCGTTGTGCATAAAGGATACATAATGCCTTAAATTAGAAAAGCAGATTTGTTCACCTCACAATCACTAACCCTTATATAACTAAAATAACTTAAATAAGGATGATAGTTCTAAATTCTAAAATAAGATACAAGAAAACTTCTAGTTCTAAATCCTTATAGGAATAACTGGCTAACATAGAATAATCAACAATGATAATTGTGCCCATTAATTTTCAAACTAACACAGTGGACTAAAACTAGTCTTATAAAGATCTCTTACAATCCATACACTAGGAATAAACCAAACAACCACTATTATGGGAGTAAGTGACAAAATCAATGTCAAAGTTACACAAACCATGAATATCTATCAATGTACTACACTTTATGATACCTTATTATGATCCAAGATCACTTGGAACCTAGTATCATTACTAAAGTAAGACATCGACGGTTATAAGGTTTCAAACGACTATGACAAATGTCACTACTACCCTAAACTCTCAAAGTTGTTGGTTATACTTATCTAGTTGTCTTTACGTGGATTGAAATCTTTATAACTTATAACTAGATAATAAATGCTCACAATCTTTGTTATCATGTAAGTGAGAATTTAACAAAGACAGTATGTGTATAAGGGAATAAACAAGTTTCCACTAAGATTTCTAACTCATCAAAACTCAAATATATTAGTGGACCTTATCCTAAAATGGAATATCTGGTCATAAAACATTTATCACTCATTTACTGATTATTTATTCTTGTACGTAAATAAGGAAAAATATCTTTCTCACCTTAAACTTTTAAGGACGAAGTTGAAAATCAACTTAACCATAAAATGAAAGTTGTGAGATTAGATCTAATAGATTAAATACCAAGATTGACATAAAATAATGGTAACACTCTCAATCCACTAGGATCATCGTAGTGTGAACCAGTAGATCATGTATGGTACTTCTAAAAATACATCATTAAGTTATGCATCTAAGTATCCTTATAAACATGATAATTGTGACACCTTGTCCGAAAACCTAGGTCAAACCTCTTTACCTTGACTTTTAATTAAGTATTAATATGCATTAACTGATCTGATCACTGTTTAAACTGTTAATTACTGTGCTTGACCGTTAACTGAGGACCCGTAAACCTAATCCCGCGTTTGTACTAGAAGCGTATACCCGTAAATTCCATAGAGATTCCATGGACTAATCATGGAATTTCAATAACAAGACAAATAAATATAAAATGTATTTTTATATTTTATCTGGAACTGGAACTGGTGTCGTACGTTTATATAACCGACACGGAAAACTGATAAGCGATCATATGTTTAAAAGTATTCGGTTTTAAAAAATCTGGACGGTCGAGCTTAAAACTGTTACGAACTGACAAAACTAACAACGTTAACCGTAACCCGTGTACAAAACTGAAAACTATATCCGATTTCTGAAAAACTGTTATAACCAACTCGAACTATTGTTTTTACGAAATAAAAACATCACAAACCGAAATCGTTGTCAAGACTTAAGCCAAACTTCCACCGTTAACCAATTGGGCCCGACTTCGCCCAATAGGCCCAATAAGCCTAAAACAATGAAACCGAACCCGAAACCTTGACCCGTTACATTAACTTGGTAATCTGAGTGATCGTGGAGGTCCGTAAACCCAACCGATGCACAACGGGCCCGGACCACGAACCGGTGTCGCGTTTGGACCCGTACGGCCCATAACCGACAAACCGGCCCGATCCACTTTTCGTTTAAATGTTTAGGCCCAATATAAATCCCGAACCCAATGGATTATTTTAAATTATATTGGCCCATCAACTATTCATTTTTATAAAAGTTGAGACCACCTTTAATTTTTATAAAAATTTGTTAGAAACTTGTATAATTTTTATACTTTTATTATCTATGAAAGTTATGAATTATATTATCTCTAATATTTTTATAATTTACATAAGATTTCAAGCCTAAACTATTTTATAAAACTCAACAAGTTTTATATAAAAATATTACCTACACATGTTTGTTTTTATAAAGAAAAAAAAAGAAAAAAAAAACTTGAGTAGGAGATTTTGTAAGACTTATGATGGCCATCTAGGCCACATCTCCTACCTCCACACCACATCTTCCACCTACCATTCCCCTTCTCCTTTCTTTTCTTTCTTTCACGTACAACAGCAACCATCCACCTCCATTCATTCTATTTTCTTTCTTTCTTATTGTTGGTGAGCACAAACAAGCAACACACCAATCACTTCCATTTTTCATTCTCCTTTCCGGTGAAACAACCGACCACCACCACCTTTTCTGTTCTTCTTCTTGTCCTCGGTGACAACCACACCAGCCACCACCGCCGCCTGGAACCACCATCACCAACCGCCACCCTCCCATCTCTTTCACCGGAAAAACAACCCACCACCACCGCGGGCCACAACCACCTTCAGCCACCGCCACCCTCTCCTTCCTTCCTTCCCTTGTGCGCGACAACAACCAACAACCACCATCTTCACTGTTTGCTGTCGTCCGCCACCTTGCAGCTGCCGGAGAAGCTGCTGTTGCATCGCTGCCGCTGGACTGCAGCTGCCACCGGCTGCTGTTGCCGAGCTGCTGCTGTTGCCGCCACTAAGCTGTGCCGCTGCTGCCCACCTGTCGTGAACACCAACCTCCGCCACCTTTTTCTTCTTATTTCTCCTTCTCGGCAACACTACAACCACACCACCACCGTGTGCCTCCACTACCAAGCTGCTGCTGCTGCTGTGTCGTGGTGTTGATGCCACTTCCCGTCGCCACTATCGCTGCCGGCTGCAGCGTCGCTGCTATGGACTGAGCAAACCACCACGAGCCACCACCTTCTCTTTTCTCTCTCGGGTTTTCTTGTCCCTCTCCACTGTGAGTCATTTTAATCCTTTCATTTACGTTTTTAATACGTTACTAAACGTCCCAAACGATCCCACGAGTCTTGACAATCGATCCTTTAAAAACCCAAGTTTTCTAACGATCAAGAAAACCTAACTATGTTTCTATTTCTTTTCTTTGTTTTCCTAAACCTTAATATTGTAAGGTTTGAAAATGTGAAATGTTATCTTATTAATTGATGATTTAAATCCAAAGAAATTAAGATTTATAACTTGTTATCAATCATGATCATTTTATAAATTCCTAACATAATAATGTGGTGTTTTTATTTAAAATAAAAACCCATGGTTAAACTCACTAGTTAGATGATTATTTTGATCATATGATGATTTGATAATGTTTGATACTTGTTACATAGATACTTGTTACCTAGGAGTAGCTTAAATAGCCTGTGTGTTTATTGTTGTATAAATATGCTAATCAGTCTGCTAGTGGGTTCCCATTTTAGGAGTGATAGGAATTCTGAATCTGATGATTAGGAAGGAAGAGACCGCTTTAGGCTAGATACTCTTATGTCCTTAGAATTTCAAATGAGCATGTAATTAATAATCTGGCTAATGAATTAGAATGAAGGGGCAACATACTCATGTACAAACTAAGGATAGTATCCCGTGGTAAGTACCTCTGATGATGTTCCGGATCTCGCGGGCAAAATACTCACGTATGATTTCGGGGGTAAGACCTTGTGAAAAAGTACCTCTGATGATGTCCGTTGGTAATTTTAGGTAAAAGTAACCAATTATAAAAAAAAAGAAAAATTGAACAAAATGAGAAAAGAAAAAAAAAGAGAGGAAAAGAAATGTTAGTTTAGAGAATAAATGCTCAAGAATTTGCATATAAATAATTAGTTATTCTTTGGACATCTTAGTATCTAGTTTAATGGGGGTTGGAGAAATATTAATTTAAATCATTTATACCCTTTGCTTTGACTGAATATGATTCGGTAGTAGGTTGAACTAGAGCTTCCTTTAGTGGGATCCATAGGCGACTGAATTTATATCTGGTAATTTCATAAACACATGGGGGCGAAAGAAAATGTTGGTGGTTGGGTTTAATCGGATAGAAATATCGGCAATTGTAGTTAGTGTGTGATTACGTTATGGATTGTGGAATTGTATGGTGGATGTTGAATATTGAAATGTTAAATGTTTAGGAGTCAATTTCCTGGTTATGATTCCATTGCAGTATTTTTCGAGGACGAAAAAAGAGTCAGTGTGGGGATGTTTGATGTGTTGCAAACACATCCGATTTTCCTAAGTCTTTTGTGTTATATTTGAGTTAATTTGAGTCGGTTTGCATTTGTTTTAGTTGTTTCTAGTTAAATTCGAGTCTTTGGGTCGGTTTGACCGACTATTCTGTCGCGTAGCAGACTCCAGGCGTATCGCCTGGAGGAAATATGTTTGTAGGCGATACGCCTACCGCCTCAGAATCCGCAAACTTTGCTTAGTCCGTATAAATTTGACTTTTAGGGTTCAATTCGGCATTCTACACCTGCGTTCGACCAGAGGACGACGGAGAGGCGATTTTCGAAGGAAAAGAAGGTGGATTCAAGGAGAGATCGATTCGGGAGCATAAAGTCAATCAATTTTGCATTACGGTTTCGTTCTCAATCTTTGTTTCTTGTATTTGTTGAGTTTGCGACCATGTTCTTAGTTAAAGTTTCTAACTTTGTTTGTGTTTTTGCTATGACTATGGTGGTTGGCTAAACTTGTATCACCACCTAGACTATTACGATGAACTTTTGATATTTGTGACTAAGCTTGACTTTTGACAATTTGATTGATGTTTGTTTTCTATTAAATCCCATTAATTTTCTGTGATGATGCATGAATATACTTGAATTGGATTGCTAGTTATTGATTATATCTTGCTTTGCTTGCGGATGTCTTCCGGTTTGGGTAAAGTAGTTAACTTGTAGGTCGAACTTGCATGTTGATGTGATTGCTTTATTGTAGTCATAGGTTTAGTTAATAATTGGTTATTTGAATCTTGTGTGTTGCTAGCTAAATAGACTTAAAAGGGTGATAGCTATCGGGTAGTCGGGTTGGTTAATTGCTTAGGATCGAATTGTCCCAAAAGGAAATTACCTAGGTTAGTTATCTAGCTTGCTATTCCGAGTCATTATCGTTGATTAGTGGTAGCTCCTGTTAGGTCTAAGGTGCCCGAGATTAGGTTCAGAGGTGGTTAGGTCTAATTGAGGTAGGAAGTACTTAAAAGGTGAACTCCTGTTCAAGCGTTAGAAGCAAGTACTAGGAAGGACTTAAAAGGTGAAGTAGGATCCATCAGAATTGTCAAGTTCAGGTTTGGTCATAGATGTTAATCGGGATTCAAGGTCTAGGTGGTGTCTTCTCTCACTCGGTAGTCTTCTCGAGGTTTGTTTTGCTGTCGTTCGTTGGTGTTAGTTAATTTCAGTTAAATCAAATCTTAATCAAAAACCCAAATTACTCAGTATTTCCATTTTCTAGGTCTCGGTTAAGTCTTGTCTATAGAGTGTCCTAGGTTCGATAATCCGGTCTTGCCTTAGCTTTACTATAATCCGACAGGTTCACTGCCTTAGGGTTCGGTTCGGTTTAGGTTATTTCGGTAAAATTAGGTGTGTATTAGGTCTAAGTTTAGGTCTATTTTATTAGTGTTTTTAGTGTCGTTCCGAGCACATCAAGTTTTTGGCGCCGTTGCCGGGGACACTTGGCAATAGCAAGATTAACTTAGGTCGTCGTTAGGAAATTTTGAGTCTTTTCGGGTTTTCCCGTGTCTAGAGTCTTAGGATTTCCGTTCTTGAGTCTAGAGTTTTAGGTTTAATTTTTCTTTTAGTTTATTTGAGTCGTTTCCCCCATTTTATGCCACACACCCGTTCACGAGGTTCTCCTGAGTTGTCACCATTTTCTGATCCTGACGCGGATATTCGTGAACGGTTTCACCTTCTTCGCACGGAGCTAGAGGCTTTCATCATTTCTACCACTCATTCCAAACCATCTTCTTCAACACAAACCACACGCGACACCAAACCCATTTCATTCCCCGATTTATCATCCATGGCGGCACGTCGCACCGTCCACGAGCAGGCCAGCGTCGGAGTCACCGAGGCCCGGTTTGCTATCGCTCAGCCTGATATTGCCAACACCGCGAATTGGCAAGTTCCGTCCCACGTCATCAACGCTTTGACGCATTCCATTCAGTTTCATGGACGTGAGGACGAGGATGCACCGACGCATATCTCGCGCTTCACTCGAATTTGCAACACGTTCGGACTCACGGGAGTCGCGAACGAAATCATTTATCTGCGTCTATTCCCGTTTTCCCTTACGTCTCGAGCCGCCGAGTGGCTTGAGACGCTTCCGCCAAATTCGATCGCCACCTGGGACGATCTAACTGCTAAATTCCTGAAGAAATATCATCCTCCAGCCAAGGCTGCACGTACTCGGGAGAAAATCCACAGCTTTCGCATGGATCCCGACGAGCCTTATTTTGTAGCTTATGAGCGATTCAATACTCTCCTGAGCAAATGTCCACAACACGGGTTGACGGACTGGGCGATCATAGAGAAGTTCTACAATGGACTTCCTTATTCTGTTCAGAAAGAGTTCAACATTTCGGCTGGAGGACATATGATGGAGAAGCTCACAGTTGACGAATGTAAATCACTTTTTGAGAGCTTCGCACTTGCTGAACAGCAGGCACCCGGAGGTCGGAGAGCCACATTGGCCCCGAATAGATCACTTATACCGTCTACATCTACCCGGAGTGTCAGTCACATTGGCTCAGAGACCATGCCGCCTAAGGAGTTAGAGAATATATATAGGACTTTAGAAGAATTCAAACTCCATATCAAAGCCAAATGTGAGCTGTGTAGAGGCGCTCATGACACCCGAGACTGCCCGCTTGCTCCCGCTGAGTAGGTGGACTACATTGGAAACAGAAACCAGTTCGGTAATTCTTTCCAGTCTGGGTGGAGGAGTGGCCAAAATTCAGGATGGCGAGAGGGAGGTAACCCACCTGGTTTTCCACCGAGGAATAACTATGGTGGAGGAGATGACGGGGCTGGTTTTAAGGAGATCAGGGAGCTAATAGCTAACCAGACCCAGATCCTGCAGCAGATTGTGGCGAGAGATGAAGGAACGTAGAAGAAGCTAGCTGAGCATGACACGCTACTGAGGAATCAACAAGCTTCGTTCCTTGATTTGCAGCGTTCGGTTGGAGATATTGCGAAGCAGCTGAAGGAGCTCAATTCCCGTGGGGGTCAGTTTTCTGGTAGTACTTACAAGAATCCCAATGCTAATGTCAATGCCATCACTACTAGGAGCGGGAGAGTTGTTCAGAGTCCATCGCCGGCGGTTGTTGATGAGGAGCCGGTTGATGAGGAGATTGTGTTGGAGACGCCTGACGGGAGGGTGCATGAGAGCGTGACGCCAGCAAGTACCGCACCGAACGTCGAGGCTGAGGGAGTGAAGAGACCACCGGTTGGAGAGAAGCCGCTGAAGTGGGAGGCGGTGAGAGAGAAGAAAAGAGTTCGTTTTGCGCCTCAACCGATCACAGCCGATGATTTGAAGCAGGTGCCTTATCCCGAACGTCTGATTCAACAAAAGAGCGCGCGTGAATATGGGCAGTTTTTAGAGCTTCTTAAGCAACTTAGGGTTACATTACCTTTCACTGATGTTATAAAGCAAATGCCTAAGTATGCTAAATTTTTAAAAGACATGTTAACAAATAAAAAGAAGCTTGAAGCTTTATCTGATGTTACACTTGATGCCCAATGCTCTGCAATAGTACAGAATAAATTGCCTGAGAAACTTAATGATCCAGGGATCTTTACAATTCCTTGCTCTTTTGGTGATTGTTCTGTTACACGTGCTTTAGCTGATTTAGGTGCTAGTATTAATGTCATGCCATATTCTGTTTTCATGCACCTAGGTTTAGGCGAGTTAGAGCCGACTAGGATGACGATTTCTTTAGCAGATAGGTCGGTGGTTAGACCCAAAGGAATAGTGGAAAATGTGCTTGTTCAAGTTGATAAATTTTTGTTCCCTATAGACTTTGTGGTAGTTGACAGTGCGTATGATGCTAGCTGCCCTTTGATTTTAAGTAGGCCTTTCCTTAGGATTGCCCGGGCGTTAGTTGATGTTTTTGCGGGCACCATCACTCTGAGGGTTGAGGATGAGTCGGTTGAGTTTAAGGTTGGTAGGTCTAGTGACAAGAACAACGAGTCCGTGTACTTTCTAGGATCTTTCATGTCTATGGTGGATAGTTGTGTTAGTTATGTCACTGGTGAGGATTTGGTAGTTGGGAATAGGTTGGAAGGTGAACGAGTATTTGAGGATAAGTGTGGGGAGGATCCCGAGGGGTTAGATGAGTTAATTGATAAGAATGATAATTTTGACCCGTTAGTAGAACCCGGTGGTGAGTTAGTGGTTGGAGAATGTTTGGTGGTTGAGAATGGTTGTAGGAGAGCCACACTTGGTGACATTGGTGAGTTTGATGATAGGATTGTGCTGAATCCAAGTGTGGGGAGGTTAGTTGTGGTTGTTGGTGAGAATGACCCAAAGTTGAGTTTTTTAGAGAAAGTTAAGTTTCTTCCGGGTCGGTACAAGCATTGGAAGGTTAAGAATTTGTTTCACTTGCTAAAGTTAGTTGCTTTATGGGTTAAGAAGTTAGTTAGTGGTTGTGTTGATAGAAACCGGGTGAACACCGGTAGTTTTGTGACTAGAGATGTGAAATCGAAGCCTCCGGATGGTTTGGGAGGTTGTGGTTCAGTTTTGTGCTAATTGATACAGTGCCCGGGTTGTATATTTGTGTAGTTGTGTCTTTAATTTTCTGCAATTTTTATTTTTTCGTGCATGTTGCGTCTTTTGGTTTTGTGTTTTTGGTGTTTGCAGGTAATTCTGGAGATTTGGTATTTGGCAATTGTGAGTTGTGCAGGTCAAGAGTGCAGGTTTTTGCTGAACATTTCGACCATAGGCCTGCTGTGGAGAAAAGAGATAGAAAATTTTTGGGGTCAAATTCCAAAAATTCCCTGGAAATCACGTTCCAAGCGTATCGCCTGGAGGTTGGTTG
This sequence comes from Deinandra increscens subsp. villosa, assembly GCA_039602395.1. Classification (NCBI taxonomy): domain Eukaryota; kingdom Viridiplantae; phylum Streptophyta; class Magnoliopsida; order Asterales; family Asteraceae; genus Deinandra; species Deinandra increscens. The sequence continues at coordinate 43,157,410 of JBCNJP010000008.1, read as the reverse complement.
GTTATAGGCGATACGCGTGGAAGTCTCATGCGGGCTGGATGAATGCCGTTCCAGGCGTATCGCCTGGGAAATGCATGGATGTAGGCGATACGCCTGGAGGAGGTAAGTCAGAAAAAATTTCAATTTGCAATTCTTATTATTTCTGTTTACCGGACTTGTGGTGGTTCGTTTGCGGCTGATGTGCTGATGTCTCAGGAATTTCAGGTGAACACGTTTCAACTTATCTTGTTTTATTTTTAGTTTTGTTTATTTTTCTTTTTCGTGCTTTTATTTCTGCTTTATTTTTATTTCCATTCCACATTGAGGGCAATGTGTAATTCAAGTGTGGGGATGGGAGACTTGCGTCTTGAGTCAGTTATTTATTTTTAGTGTGTTTAATTGAGTCATAGAAATAAAATCAAAAAAAAAATTGAAAAAAATTGAAAAAATTGTTCAAAAATGTCCAAGATTCTGGCTGCAATTTAAATGGAAAATGATTGGAAACTGGGAATTGATTATCTAATTGTGTGCTTAAGTGTTAAATAATAAATAATTGGGAAAAGTGGTAAAGTATGGTTGAATGGAAAACATTACTAGTCTATGATGTGTCGGTAGGCCCAGCTGACCTAGGAGTAGCTTAAATAGCCTGTGTGTTTATTGTTGTATAAATATGCTAATCAGTCTGCTAGTGGGTTCCCATTTTAGGAGTGATAGGAATTCTGAATCTGATGATTAGGAAGGAAGAGACCGCTTTAGGCTAGATACTCTTATGTCCTTAGAATTTCAAATGAGCATGTAATTAATAATCTGGCTAATGAATTAGAGTGAAGGGGCAAAATACTCATGTACAAACTAAGGATAGTATCCCGTGGTAAGTACCTCTGATGATGTTCCGGATCTCGCGGGCAAAATACTCACGTATGATTTCGGGGGTAAGACCTTGTGAAAAAATACCTCTTATGATGTCCGTTGGTAATTTTAGGTAAAAGTAACCAATTATAAAAAAAAGAAAAATTGAACAAAATGAGAAAAGAAAAAAAAAGAGAGGAAAAGAAATGTTAGTTTAGAGAATAAATGCTCAAGAATTTGCATATAAATAATTAGTTATTCTTTGGACATCTTAGTATCTAGTTTAATGGGGGTTGGAGAAATATTAATTTAAATCATTTATACCCTTTGCTTTGACTGAATATGATTCGGTAGTAGGTTGAACTAGAGCTTCCTTTAGTGGGATCCATAGGCGACTGAATTTATATCTGGTAATTTCATAAACACATGGGGGCGAAAGAAAATGTTGGTGGTTGGGTTTAATCGGATAGAAATATCGGCAATTGTAGTTAGTGTGTGATTACGTTATGGATTGTGGAATTGTATGGTGGATGTTGAATATTGAAATGTTAAATGTTTAGGTGTCAATTTCCTGGTTATGATTCCATTGCAGTATTTTTCGAGGACGAAAAAAGAGTCAGTGTGGGGATGTTTGATGTGTTGCAAACACATCCGATTTTCCTAAGTCTTTTGTGTTATATTTGAGTTAATTTGAGTCGGTTTGCATTTGTTTTAGTTGTTTTTAGTTAAATTCGAGTCTTTGGGTCTTGTTTATGTTTTTATGAGTTTTGTAGGAGTTTGATGAAATCCCGAGGCTATGAGAGAAGGTTGGAAAGAAAAGAAGAAGACAATGAAGAAGTGCTGAACAAGCTGTTCCAGGCGTATCGCCTGGAACCTCATCTTTGTAAGCGATACGCGCGGAAAGGAAAAGACAATAGGAAGTTTAAGTCGGTTTGACCGACTATTCTGTCGCGTAGCAGACTCCAGGCGTATCGCCTGGAGGAAATATGTTTGTAGGCGATACGCCTACCGCCTCAGAATCCGCAAACTTTGCTTAGTCCGTATAAATTCGACTTTTAGGGTTCAATTCGGCATTCTACATCTGCGTTCGACCAGAGGACGACGGAGAGGCGATTTTCGAAGGAAAAGAAGGTGGATTCAAGGAGAGATCGATTCGGGAGCATAAAGTCAATCAATTTTGCATTACGGTTTCGTTCTCAATCTTTGTTTCTTGTATTTGTTGAGTTTGCGACCATGTTCTTAGTTAAAGTTTCTGACTTTGTTTGTGATTTTGCTATGACTATGGTGGTTGGCTAAACTTGTATCACCACCTAGACTATTACGATGAACTTTTGATATTTGTGACTAAGCTTTACTTTTGACAATTTGATTGATGTTTGTTTTCTATTAAATCCCATTAATTTTCTGTGATGATGCATGAATATACTTGAATTGGATTGCTAGTTATTGATTATATCTTGCTTTGCTTGCGGATGTCTTCCGGTTTGGGTAAAGTAGTTAACTTGTAGGTCGAACATGCATGTTGATGTGATTGCTTTATTGTAGTCATAGGTTTAGTTAATAATTGGTTATTTGAATCTTGTGTGTTGCTAGCTAAATAGACTTAAAAGGGTGATAGCTATCGGGTAGTCGGGTTGGTTAATTGCTTAGGATCGAATTATCCCAAAAGGAAACTCCCTAGGTTAGTTATCTAGCTTGCTATTCCGAGTCATTATCGTTGATTAGTGGTAGCCCCTGTTAGGTCTAAGGTGCCCGAGATTAGGTTCAGAGGTGGTTAGGTCTAATTGAGGTAGGAAGTACTTAAAAGGTGAACTCCTGTTCGAGCGTTAGAAGCAAGTACTAGGAAGGACTTAAAAGGTGAACTAGGATCCATCAGAATTGTCAAGGGCATGTTTGGTCATAGATGTTAATCGGGATTCAAGGTCTAGGTGGTGTCTTCTCTCACTCGGTAGTCTTCTCGAGGTTTGTTTTGCTGTCGTTCGTTGGTGTTAGTTAATTTCAGTTAAATCAAATCTTAATCAAAAACCCAAATTACTCAGTATTTCCATTTTCTAGGTCTAGGTTAAGTCTTGTCTATAGAGTGTCCTAGGTTCGATAATCCGGTCTTGCCTTAGCTTTACTATAATCCGACAGGTTCACTGCCTTAGGGTTCGGTTCGGTTTAGGTTATTTCGGTAAAATTAGGTGTGTCTTAGGTCTAAGTTTAGGTCTATTTTATTAGTGTTTTTAGTGTCGTTCCGAGCACATCATTATGCATATTGTCTTATGTTTTATTAGGACTTTACTTGCTAGTTGCCACTCGGTAATCCATCATCATCACTGAATCATGTGAGTTTCACGACCCCTTTTCTTTACAACTGTTTTACACTTATGGGGGAGAAATCATGAACTGATAAAATGCTTTTTTTACTTAATGTTATAGTTTACTTGTTAGTCGTTTGACTACATGTTCCATTCCGTATCCCAAACAACTGGTACTTTATCGTTATAAACGTTAGTACAACTGAATCCCACTATTAATTGAATTTGATTAGTTCTGCTCGAAATGATAACTAGTGAATAGATCTATTTGGGTTGACAACCCTGCCCGGTTTGGTAGCTCCAATCCTGACTTCGTATATTGTCAAGGGGTACACATCAGTTATTCTAGCCTGTTCGGTATTCTTGGGATAGAATGCCATGAGTGGGTAATCCGTTAGTATTCGAATTTGAGGTTCATGGGATATCTTACAACCACGACAGTAAACCAACGTAACATTTAAGTATACCGTAAATTGTTTTACCAACATACTGTAAACTATTTTTTTTCAAACTTACCCTACAGTCATAAACCTGTGAACCTCACCAACTTTATGTTGACCTTTTAAACTCATGATTTCTCAGGTATCTATGCTTATTATGGAAGACGTGCAAATGGGGCTTCACTGTAACTTTCGACCCTGCTTTACCGGAGTCGTAGTGCCGACCTATCTTAAATAAACTGCTTTATGATTTCAATATCAAACTAAGACTTTTATTCAATTGTAAGACGATATCATTTCACCACATCTTTCCGCTGCAACATGAATGGTATTATGTTTGAATGACGTTTGAATTTAGTAGAAATTGTTCTGTATATCTGCGACTATGATTCTGTCTCGTTCACACCCAAACCGTTGACCGGGGTGTGACAATAATAAATATGTCATATTAGTTATACATCTATACCTATATACCAAGGCTCTAAAAACTACAACTCATATGCTAAATAAGGTTACTAAAAATGTCCCTAAAATTATTTCTAGAATCCAGACATGAAGGAAACCAAGTATAAACCATATGATTAGTTATTAGCCGCAATAAAACCTTAAAAATCCTCAACACTAAGCATGTTGCATGCCAAGTTCCTAAGAAATTCTAAGATTAGTGGGAGCAATCAAAGTCCTTTTCAATGACTTTTGAGGTCAGTGGGAGCAGTGAAAAGTCCTTATCCCTTTTTACAGGCAAAATATCCCATTTTACAGATAATATGAAGACGCGTATTCCTATAAGTTAACGCTCACTCCGGGATCGCCCAGTGAGGTATGCTAGGTCCCAGTTGGGATTTATGCGACACTCCCGCTTTGCCATAAACCCCAGTGTATAGGCGCCTACCCTTCCGGTCCGCACGAACTTCCAATATCCGATTAACTCGGTATTTTAAATACTTTATCATTTATCCATTTTAACTTCATATATACTTATTATATATATAAAACTAGTTCCATACCAAAAATCAAGTCCCATACACTCCGAATTATTTTATATTAAATAATCATATTTCAAAACTATAATTTCACGTATTTCTCGTTTCTTTATCAAAACTCATTTTCTTTTCAATAACTTAGGGTATTATCCAATATAATATTTTATAATATACTTTAAAATATCAAAGCTTAATTCAACACTGTTTAAGCAATTTGGGCAGAACAACGTTACGAAAACCCTAATTTTGACCCGTTAACAAAACCTTAACCAAACCTTTTCCAATTGTAAAATAAACTTAGGGCTTTCTTAAAACACATTATTTTAGGATTACCTACAAATAATTCAGACCCTAATTCCCACCCGATTATCTAATTTTGACAAAACAAGCTCAAGTAGCATAGTTTTAGAAAGCATACTTAGAGATCGATTTAGCCAAAACTGAAAGAGATTATTTTAGATCATACCTAGAGAAGATTGATTGTAGGAATTCAGCCCTTCAGTCCTCTTGTGCTGCTCGCAATTGATCGATGAAGTTTCTGGACGGGTTTAGGAATTTTAGAAGATGTTTTGGTAGTGAATTGGTGAAGAATTTGGATGAATTGAAGCTTGTATTTATAGTCTAAGGAGCGTCCAGAGGTAACAACACGTGTCGGGGTAACTAAGGGCTCGAATTCGACGCGTAGAAGGGTCAATCGTGGTCTGCAAGTTCGAAATCGTGGCTAAAAACGGACAAAAACTATGAATCTGGTCGCTGCAGGTCTCGCGTACCGCAAGGAGGAGCTCGCGTACCGCGAGCCAACTTTGCCATTTTGGCAGTTTTGGTCCCTGGACTTTATAATTACATTTTAACCCCCTGAACTTCTACCAAACTATTATTTTATGCATTAAAACATTATGGGGCATATTTATAAAGGTTTTTAAGGCTCGAGACACATACGATAATATACGTAAGTAAACATACGTATATATATATATATTTATATATATTTATAGGGTCAGGATCATGCGAAAAACATCTTTTTGTGAAAACTGCGAAAACACATATTAAAATCCACGTAACTTTTTCATACGTTAACGATTTTTCATAAAATTGCACCAAAAGTCTTAGATTTACGTTATCTTTAATTCTGGAACAAAATATTAAATGTGATGCACATGTGCATCATATAATTAAAAAAAGTTATAAAATGTTATTTTTTTCTTTAAATCTAAAGATAACACAATTATAAGATTTAGGGTGCGATTTATTTTTAATCCTATTAATGGATATCACATGTATGAGGGTTTTTTTTGGTATGATGCACATGTGCATCATTTAATAAAAACGCAAAAAAAATGATGAAAATATATGACATATGGTGCGACTAAGAAAAAAATATATTAACTGATACTAAAAGTATGAGTTTTTATTGTGATGCACATGTGCACCACACAAAAAAAAAATTAAAAAAAAGCGTTAAGTTTTTAAAATTTTTATAGGATTAGAGATAACATAATTTTAAGACTTTTGGTGCAATTTTTTTAAAGAAAATATTAACGTATGAAAAAAGTTATGTAGGTTTTAAGATTTGTTTACGCAGTTCTCATAAAAAAGTGTTTTCGCAGGATCTTTCCCCTATATATATATATATATATATATATATATATATATATATATATGGAGAGGATCATTTGAGAACTAATTGGGTTTGAGAACTTTTGAGAATCATTCTGAGCCACAAGTTATATATAGGAAACCCCCCCCCCCCCCCATGAATTTGAATGCTTCCCCCTGAAAATTAGTGGCTCAGAATGGTTCTCAAAAGTTCTCAAAGAAAAAAAATTCTCATTTGAACCTAACCATATATATATATATATATATATATATATATATATATATATATATATATATATAGGGTTATGTTCAAATGAGAACTTTTTCTTTTGAGAACTTTTGAGAACCATTCTGAGCCACTAATTTTCAGGGGGGAAGCATTCAAATTCATGGGGGATTTCCATATACATTAACTAGTGGCTTAAAATGGTTCTCAAAAGTTCTCTCAACCAATTAGTTCTCAATTGATCCTCTCCCTATATATATATATATATATATAGGGAGAGGATCATTTGAGAACCAATTTGATTTGAGAACTAAAAAGAACTAATTTGAGCCACAAGTTTATTTGCATGTATCCCCCCTCCCATGAATTGTAGTGGTCCCCCCTGAAATTTGTGGTTGAGATTTAGTTCTCAAAAGTTCTTAAAACAAAAAGTTCTCATTTGAACCTAACCCTATATATATATATAATATATATATATATATATATATATATATATATATATATATATATATATAGGGAAAGGATCATGCGAAAACGCATATATTTTGCGAAAACGCGAAAACCATCTTAAAACCAACATAACTTTTTCATACATTAATATATTTTTTAAAAATTTTCACCAAAAGTCTTATAATTATATTATCTTTAATTCTATAAAAACAAAAAATAAAAAGTTAACGTTTTTTTATTTTTTATTTTGTTCTGTGATACACATGTGTTTTTTTTTATGATACACATGTGTACAACACAAAAAAAAACTCTCATATATGTGGTATACATTATTAGTTTTAAAAGGAAATTGCACCATAAGTCTTATAGTTATGTTATCTTTATAACTAATGAAAAAAATAACACTTTATAACTTTTTTTAATTATATGTTGCACATGTGCACTATGTTTCATTATCATTAGTACCATAAATGTTTTAGTGTTTTTAATATGTTTTTAACATAAGGAGTGTTTTTACACATGATAATTCGTTTTTGTGCAGTAGTAATGATGATGATACACATGTGTATCACACGGAAAAAAAAACGTTACTTTTTTAATATTTGTTTCCAGAATTGAAGATAACGTAATTCTAAGACATTTGATGCCAATTTTATGAAAAAACATCAACGTATGAAGAAGTTATGTAGGTTTTAATATTGGTTTTCGCGTTTTCGCAATATAAAGGGTTTTCGCAGGATCCTTCCCCTATATATATATATATATATATATATATATATATATATATATATATATATATATATATATTAGGAAGAGGATCATTTGATTCAATTTGATTTGAGAACTAAAAAGAACTAATTTGAGCCACAAGTTATTTACATGTATCTCCCCTCCCATGAATTGTAGTGGTCCCTCATTGAAATTTGTGGTTGAGATTTAGTTCTCAAAAGTTCTCAAAACAAAAAGTTCTCATTTGAACCTAACCCTATATATATATATATATATATATATATATATATATATAGAGAGAGAGAGAGAGAGATGTTAGAATGAAAACCATCCCGAGTTGTGAAAACCACAAAAACTTTTTAAAATCGGGGTAAAAAATTGTTTTTTTCTTCCAATTTTTTTATGGTGGTTTTTAAGTTACAGACTATCCTCGAGTGGAAAAAAAGAAAAAAAGCGTCGAGTAGTTTTTTTTTAAATATACAAAAACGTCATGTTACATTTTGCATATTTACGTAACATAAAAATGTAACGAAAACTTTTTAAAATCGGGGTAAAAATTTGTTTTTTTTCCAATTTTTTACATTGTTTCTCTAGGTTATAGACTACCATCGAGTGGAAAAAAATAAAAAAAGCGCAGGGTAGTTTTTTTTTTTTTAATATAGAAAGACGTCATGTTACATATGTTACATTTTTATGTTACGTAAATATGCAAAATGTAACATACGTACCATGACGTTTTTGTATATATATTTTTTAAAATACTACTCGACGGGTTTTTTTTTTATTTGTTCCCACTCGAGGGTAGTCTATAACATAGAGAACCACCATAAAAAAATTAAAAGAAAAAAAACATTTTTTTTTACGAAAACCTAAAAACTAACACTAAAACCTTTTTTTGCGAAAACCTAAAAACTCTTTTTTTGCGAAAACCTAAAAACTAACACTAAAACCTTCATAACTTTTACATACGTTAATATTTTTCTATGAAATTGCACCAAAAATCTTAAAATTCTATTGTCTTTGATTCTGGAAAAGAAATTGATATTTCGAAAAAAAATAAGTGCACATGTGTATTATTAGTGCACATGTGCACCATTTTCATTAGTACTACACAAATGAGAATTGTCATGCGAAAACATATTGTTTAGGTTAAAAAACATTAAAAAAACTAAAATATTAATAGAACTAATGATAATTCTACATATGCACTATAACTATTAGTTATAGTGCACATGTGTAGCATAAAATTTAAAAAAATTTAAAACGTTAAATATAGTTTCAGAGTTAAAGATAACACAATTATAAGATTTATGGTGCAATTTCTCTTTTAAATTATTAATGTATACGGCACATATAAAGTGCTTTTTTATTAGTGCACATGTGCACTAATAAAAAACCACGAAAAACTAACAAAATTATAACATTTTTGATGCGATTTTTTTCTAAAAAAAACATTAACGCATACTATATGTATGAGTTTTATTATTAGTGCACATGTGCACTAATAAAAAAACGACGAGACGTTAAAGTTTTTTTTTAATTTTTTTCCAGAATTAAAGAACTCATAATTCTAAGGTTTTTGGTGCAAATATTTTTAAAAAAATATGATCGTATGAAAAAGTTATGAAGGTTTTAGTATTAGTTTTTAGGTTTTCGCAAAAAGATGTGGTTTTTACATGATCCTTCCCCTATATCTTTCATTATTTTACGTTCTAGCCCCTCAAACTTTACATTACTTATCATTTCATGTTACGAATCATATTAGGATATATTTTTACTTATTTTAGGCCTCGGGATACTTATAATAAATATAAATACGTATATTATCCGTATACATTTATATGTTTACATAAATTACACTTTTAGTCCTTTTACTTTTCCGTTAACTATTAACACACGTATTTGCACATATATATCCATCAAATAATTCATGTATCATTATGTTATTCATATAAACACATATCCATCTTATATTTTACTTTCTTTACCGTTTGACACATCCGTTTATGCATTTCATCATGTTAGCTATAGAACACGTATTTCTAGGGCATGCAACTTATCTAATGAATAGTCTTACCACATTTATCAATTAAGCTCACTTATTTATATCATAAACACATATTTACTATATATATATATCATGTATCTGTGAAATTTGGGATGTTACAATACTATGAAGAAAATAATTGTATGTACGATACTAAACAACTTGACTACCAAGCTACAATCCTAACCTAATAGAAATAGGATATTCTACCGACATAGCAATCAGCCGACCCAAACTAACCTTTTGTAAACTTGCTAGTTAACCCCTATAGTATTAGTCTTTTACTAGATTAGCCATCAAATAAAATATCCTTGGTTGCAGCCCGTATATGTAGGTCACACTGACCGAACCACGTATAATTTTTTGTTCATGAATCTTTATCCTTTACATTGCGTGCTTGTTGTGATCGGTATATTTCACTGCGGAGATTAAACCTAAAAATAGGCGTTAGAGCTTGTTGGCTCGTTTGATTTACGTAACGATTCGCCTGGCTATTTTTCTGGCCCGATCTATTTTGTGGTTTAGGGTTGGGTGTGAATTAAGAACCCATGGAACTCACGTTGGCGATCGAAGTCAAGAAGGAAAGAAGTCACGTGAATTGAAATGTAATACTTGATTGTAATTAATGTTTTGCTGACGTAAGAGTAAATGGTGGGGCATGCTTATGAAAATATTAATTCGAAGGAATCTGTTTTAAAATTAGTGCCGACTTCGAATAACTTATTTTTAGTCGTCGTTTTTTGTAGCGAAATCACCGCTCTCGTTCCTTCTGTTCAATCAGAAGAAAGAAAGTCGATGTGGTGTTCTATGATTTGGGTCTCTGCTTGGTTGATTGTTGTCACCTATTTGTCTCTCGGAGCCGCCGCCATCAATTTCTTGTTCACCACCGATTAGGGCTATAATCTTTTTGTTCACCACTCGTTGATTACTAAGGTAATTCAGTTTGTGTTTGAACTCTTAGGTGGCGTTTGGTTCACAGAATGTAATGTAATTGGAATTGTAAAGTTTTCCTTTTAAAATTGTGCTTAAGTTGGGTAAGGAAGAGGTTTGAAATACAATGCATTCCTTTAATCAATGGAATTTGAGGTCATGTAACTTTCCTTCGTTAAAGTGAAGGATTTCTAAATTCCATTGATTAAAGGAATTCATTGTATTTCAAACTCCTTTTTTACCCAACGTAAGCACAACTTTAAAAGGAAAACTTTACAATTCCAATTACATTACATTCCGTGAACCAAACGCCACCTTAGGTCTGCTCTTGTTATTTGTGATTAGGGTTGGGTTTCTTTTTGTGATTGATCAATTGGAAGTAAAAGTTCGATGATTTAAATTTGACTCTTGCATCTGTTCGACTTGTGTACGGGTTTAGGGTTGGAGATTCTGATTGTTTTCTGGAAATTCTTTTGACTAGTTATTATCAACTTTTGTAACCGGGTTACTTTAGCCTATTTTTTTCATTTGTGATTATGGCTGAAGACGGGAGGCATTACTTGGTCAAAAAGATTTAGACATGGTACTCGAGGAAAAACCAGAGAAGATGGATAAAGAACATGAAACTCCCTGGAATGTGAAAGACAAGAAAGCTAGAGGCACTGTTACATTTACGTTGACGAGAAACGTGACTTATAGCATCATGACCGAAACCACTGCTCGTGGTATGATGTTAGCGTTGTCAAATATGTATGAAATTTCGTCTGCAGCTAACAAGGTGTTCCTAATGAGAAAGTTGTTCATGATGAGAATGAAAGTGGGAAGTTCAGTTTCCGAGCACATTAATAATCTAAATTCCATTTTGTCCAGACTGCCTTATGTTAAGATGAAATTCGATGATGAGACCAAGGTTGTACTATTGCTATCTTTACTACCTGATAGTTGGTCCAAGACTATGACTGTAGTTACCAACTCGGTAGGAACTGACATGATGACATTTAAAAAGATTCGGGATTTGGTATTAGGTGAAGACATTCGCCAAAGGGATGCTAATGGTGGATCTTATTTTAAGATGTTATATGTTGGTAGGGGAAGGGATAATAGCCGAAATAGTGGGAACAACAAGGGTCAGGGTAGGAATTTGTCTAGAGCTCGGCCAAGGATGCGTTATTGAGAAAGGACAATTCAGAAGTCAATGTTTTAAAGACAAGAAAGACTTGAACACTATTGTAACTGTTGGAAACTATTCTGATGATGAGGCACTATTTCTTATTATCGACAGTATTGTTGATTCACGGGTCATGGATTCTGTTGCATAATTTCATGCTACCCACAATAGCGATGGCATGCAGAATGTTAACAAAAGGTGATTTTGGTAAAGTTAGGTTTGGAATGGTGAAATTGTTGATGCAACTGGCATGGGGGATTGACTTGATTACTACTTTGGGTAATACTTGGAATTCATGTAAGTAAGGATCATTCCAAGGCTTGAAACAAAGTTAATCTCTGTTGGGCTTTTGGATGAGCAAGGTTTAGACGTGAAGTTTGGTAGTGGAAGCTAGTTAAGGATAATCTTGTGATTGCTAGGGGTTTCAAGAAAGGGTCATTGTATCTTGTGCTTTCGTCTAGAGATGTGACCACCCTGTGAAGACGAAAGGTCAGAGTCAGGATCGCCGATTCGAGAGCTAAGAGAGTTTGGTTTATAGCAGTGAACTCTAGAGCTCCAGTTGATCAGCTTCAGCATATACGGAAGTTTGAGCGTGAATGATAATTTTATAACAATGGGAGCGTTCCGATACAGTGTAGAAATCAACTTTGGCTTTGAAAGACTAGAGAGCCGAATGAAAATTTCTCTCCCAAGAAATTGCTAAGTACCTTAAAGATCTTTGCACTCAGAAGAGAAACAGTAAATTGCTAAAGAAACTTCATTTAACTGCTAATGTGAGTGTAGTGCTCCTAGGGTCACTTCCACCTAAACTACAAGATCTAGGGGTGCCCATAATTCCAATAAAAGTAGTTGATTTTAAAATCACACATGCACTTCTTGGAAGTGTTAGCATCCTCCCAGGAAGTTTGTTTGACGAATATGATTTTGGTCCTCTACAAAGAGCCAACGTCACCGTGGCGTTACCCTATTTAACTGTTAAACTTCCTAAGGGTATGGTCACAGATGTTATAGTAAAAAATGGAGGATTTTTACAACCTCGTTGACTTTTTGGTGCTAGGTTATGTGTTAGTTGATACTAGGCCGCAACCAAATGTCATTCTAGGCTAACCATTTTTCGCCACTTTTGATGCTCCAATAAATAGTAGGAGTGCCATGGTTGATATGACATTTGGGAATCCAAAATTAAGGTTAAATGTTTTTAGCAATGCTACTGACTCTCTGGTCAATGATGAATGTTTTATGGTGGACATTGTTGACGTGTGTATCCATTTCCTCGAGGAGGTAAGCATCACAGAGACTTGTTTTATGGTTGACAGGTTATATGCGAAAATGTACAAGGATCTAACTGAAGAAGTGATAAAAGTGAAAGTGATGGAAGCTAAAGAAGGAAGACCTTCACACATCATGTGGAGAATCTACCTGGGCACATAGATTCTTAATTGAATCCATCATTGGAAGAAGCTCCACATGTCAAACTGAAAGACCTTCCCAGCCATTTGAAGTATGCATATTTTAGGAAATGAGCAAACATTGCTGGCTACCATGGCTTCCAACCTCCTACCAACACAAGAGGAGGCATTACTGAAGTTATTAGTCACCCACAAAGCAACAATCGGGTGGACCATAATGGACCTAAAAGAGATAAGTCCCTCCATTTTCATGCACAAGATCATCACAGAGCCGGAGGCAAAACCTACTCATGATGCACTGAGGCGACATAATCCAAACATGAAAGAGGTAGTCAAGAAAGAGGTTTTGAAATGTTTGGATGAAGGTATCATCTATCTAACCTCCAATAGTCGGTGGGTAAGTCCAACTCAAACTGTTCCCAAGAAAGCAGGTATTTACACTGTGTTCCCGAGTTCACTTAAAGAGGAAAAGGAAGAGAAAGGGAATGGAATGTAAAAAAAATGTGTTCACGAATTTCATTTAAGGATGGAAAGGGAAGGAAACGAAAAAAGTTGTGTTCCCAAGTTTCACTTAAGGAGAGAAAACGGAGGGAAAGTTAGGTCATTTTATATTGTTTTTCATTCCTTCCAATTTTGAAGGATTTGGAAAGAAAGGAAACACTCCCCTTCTCTTCATTTCTCTTCCTTTCCTTTCTCTTCCTTTCATTTCATTTCTCTTCCTTTCCCTCTTTAAGTAAACTCCGGAACACAATGTTAAGTAATAAAGGGTGAAAATGGTGAACAACTTGCCCCCCTGACCCTGTAACCATGTGGAAAGTATGCAAGAATTACAGAAATCTGAACACAACTACTTCCTAAGACCATTTCCCCCTTCCTTTTATTGATTAGATAGTTGAGACGTTAGGAGATCAGAAATTTTACTGATTTTTAATGGGTATTCGGGTTATAATCAAATTTCCATCCATCTAGATGACCAACACAAGACTATGTTTACATGCCCATACGATATTTTTGCATTTAGACGAATGCCTTTTGGGTTATGTAACTCCCCTGCCACTTTTCAAAGGTGCATGATGAGTATTTTTTCTGACATGGTGGGGGAGTCGTTGGAAATCTTTATGGATGATTTCTTTATTTTCGGTCCATCATTTAACACTTACTTGGAACGATTGACTATAGTGTTGAAACGATGTACCAAAACGTAATTAGTTCTTATTTTGGAAAGAGTAATTTCATGGTAAGGGAGGCGATTGTACTTGGACATGTGATTTCTGAACGTGGGGTGGAGGTAGACAAAGCTAAAGTTACTGTGATTACAACTCTACTCCCTCCCACAAACATAAAGGGGATCCGTTCATTTTTAGGTCATGCCGGGTTTTACCATAGGTTTATTAAAGGTTTTAGTGCAATTTCAAAACCTTTATGCAACCTACTTTTTGAATTTTTTTTCTTTTGATGGTTGATGTTTTAAATCTTGATCCATTTCCCACTCATTCTGGTTAGTTTTATTCTTTTATTATCAGATGGGAAAAATCTGATAATAATTTCGAAGTATGTTTTTAAAGGTCGGGATAAGTCGAGCCAACTATAATTTACACTTACCTGGAGCAGACCTAGCGAGTGATTTCTTCATTTCTTTCTTTGCCATGTGTGTAGAAATGACCACAGGTAATTTCAAGTCATCATCCAAGCATGCATACTCAATGTGCTTGGTGAGTTCCTTAATCTCGAAAGAAGGTGGTTCTTCAGTGGACAGTTTATTAGGTGGATCCTCCTCTCGATCGATGACTCGGATTGCAGGGATGGGCTCTGGAGGATTTTCTTTGAATCCTTCTTCGGGAGGTCAAACGTCCCCTTCCAAGTTCTCGAGTGGGATGACTTCATATTTTTTTAAGTGCCAAGGAATGACATCATGAGAGGATATTGGAGCGAACACTTTACTTACATGGAAAACTCGTTACCTCCGAGTTGTAACTTGATGTGCTAGTTGTTCTTTTTTGTTAGCGCCAATTCTTCTTGAATGGCGTCACAAGACTTTGAAGTAGCCGAAGGGGTTGCGTCCAACTCCTCCGTCTCTGAAAAACTACTTGTCTCGGGAGCATCTTGAGGTTCCTCTTCTGGGATGACTTCCTGGTTTAAATGCTTCCATGCTTCATCTTCTTCTACACATTTTTGTTTAAAATATTCTTTTATAACCTTGATGTGCTCGATCATTCTTTTGAGTTGTTTCTTCAAGGTCATTTTTTGAAGGGGAAGAAAGTGTTTTTATTGTAAATGGTGAGTAACTGTTTTCAGTTTGTTATGGACATTCGTCCCTGGTATGTAGTTCACTACACCAATTATAAAAGAAAGCAAAACCATGTATGCATAAGAAGAAGAAGAAGAAGAAGAAGAAGAAGAAGAAGAAGGTGTCACAAGGCTTGGTAAAATGGATTTAAGCGATTGCCTTAAGATTGTTACTTGTCAGGTGAGGAGGGCTGCTTTTCAGTCTGGAACCCTATCTCACGTTCCTTTCGTCTCCCCGTAAGGATCTGAGAGGACCGCTCTGGAAATAACAAACAAAGTGATCGTGAATGCAATATGGTTATAGGGTCCGATGAGTCGTCGACACCGTTATACTCGAATACGTTGTCATGAACCAGCAAGGGAACAACCCACACATCAGATTAATTTATTATTGAAAAAATATTTAAAAGGGACTACGGTCCGTCTCCTCCATGCACCAGTTTTGTGCAAACATGGCGGTCGTAACCAGAGCCAAGTTCACAAACATGTATCTCACTGACTTCCATGAAGTGATAAAATATTACTAACCCCAATCCCAACCAATACTTTCAGGCCGTAGTTACATGAAAGTCGTGTTTGTTTACATAGACATAAAACTCACGAACATATTTTGCTTTGCATGGGGTGCGAGTCACCATATAGGATCATGCATCGTCCCCTAGTCAGGTGTCACAGGTCCTACTGATGAGCTTTCAAGTCCTCAAATGGTCTACAATACGCAAGGCACGTTTGATCAAAAAGGTTAATAATACACTTTCAATTTAAAAGAGTTTTCATAAAGTCACTCGTACTCACCTTAAGGTGAGCGCATGAACTCATTTTACCAACCCACCAAAGACTCGTTTACTCCCAAGTGAGTGTAAGAGTTTAGCCAGGCCATAAAGATTTGCTTAATAGAAAGTGAGTAGCTCATAGACAAACTTTAAACAAAATCTAATTAAGTTATATTTCTTACAAACTTGATTAACAAAACGCTTAAAACGCCAAGTGGCTCAAAGAGAAAACAAAAACGACACTTAAAGAATAGAAGGGAAGGATGAGCAGGTGACATGGGAGGCTTTGGGGGTTTTTATAGGAAAAGTCGGTACTTGAGCACGTGCCGTGCCTGGCAGGACACGGGTCGCGCTTGTCAGGTAGCAGGGGCACGGGCCGTGTCGGGTAAGTGGCACGGGTCGTGTCTGTCAAAGGAGCGTCTGGCGAAAAAGTCAAATGAGGCACGTGTCGTGCCTAGTTAGAAACATGTCGTTTTGACCTCAAAATCTTCCTCCTCTCGTCAAGATACTTAAAATTCACTATTTATGGGCCTTGTAGGTCGTAACTCATTTCCTAGCTCGAGATATGCTTCCGTGAAGTTGTATGCGGTCTCTGAGCACACCTTTGTCTTCTAGCAATTGTGCTCCGAGTCGTGGCTGAGTTTAAGGACTACCACCTTGTCTTGACTCGAGAGAGAGACGTATGAGGGTATTTTACCAATTCTGCAGAGGCGAAGCCCGAGTCTTGGCTCAAAATCACGAAGTCCTCATATTTTCTGCATTTCTAAGCATTTTTTACTTCTTTTATGATTTTCACCTGGATCACACTAAAAAACTAAAAAGCAAACAATACGACACTGTTTCATTATTAATTAGTCAGAAATAATCCAAAATGTAAGCCAAAAGTTTATATTTATGAAAAACCCCCATGAGTTATAGTGGTCCCCATCTAAAATTAGTGGTTAAGATTTAGTTATCAAAAGTTCTCAAAATAAAAAAGTTCTCATTTGAACCTAACTCTCTCTATATATAAACTAGTGGCTTAGAATGGTTCTCAAAATTTCTAAAACCCAATTAGTTCTCAAATGATCATCTCCATATATATATATATAGGGTTAGGTTCAAATGAGAACTTTTTCTTTTGAGAACTTTTGAGAACCATTCTGAGCCACTAATTTTCAGGGGGGGGGGGGGGAGCATTCAAATTCATGGGGGGGATTTCCTTAGATATAACTTGTGGCTAAAAATGGTTCTCAAAAGTTCTCAAAACCAATTGGTTCTCAAATGATCCTCTCCTTATATATATATATATATATATATATATATATATATATATATATAGGGTTAGGTTCAAATGAGAACTTTTTGTTTTGAGAACTTTTAAGAACTAACTTTCAACCACAAATTTCAGGGGGGGCCACTACAATTCATGGGAGGGGGGATACATGTAAATAAACTTGTGGCTCAAATTAGTTCTTTTTAGTTCTCAAATCAAATTGGTTCTCAAATGATCCTCTCCCTATATATATATATATATATATATATATATATATATATATATATATAGGGTGAGGTTCATTGTAGACACTTTCGCATGTGAAATGGCTCCTTTTCACATGTGAAATTTTCTGAATAATTAGAAAAAGAAAAAAAGAAAAAAACAAATTAATCACAACCATAAGATCAAGAGATCTAATGGTGAAAAAATGTGTCTACATGTCTACACTTATGAGGGTGTCTACAATGAACTTTTCACTATATATATATATATATATATATATATATATATATATATATATTAATATTTATATAATCCATAAAACAGTACGAGTCTCAATAGACTATATATATATATTTTTATATATAAACACGTTAAATTGCGATGGTACGAATAATTAATAAACAAAGCTACAATTGACACTAAATCATGTATCCAAACACCGTTTACTTTAAGTTTTAAATCAAAACGACAACTTTCATAATCTATCTAAACCATTTCAATAGTTTTCGGGTTTTTATTTATTTATTTTCCTCCAAGGGAATATTCCAAACCAATTTTTAGATCAAACACAAGGCAAACCCCAAAACAATAAAAATCAGAAAAAAGAAAAGAGGTCGCCCGTGCTGAAACCTGCGACCTACCAGACACAACTGATGCGCCCTAAGCCACTCGACCAAGTCTCTTGCTGGGAAACAATTCGGATAAGAAAATTTATAAGCAGTAGTAGTGACCAGGGTCTGGTCGAAATCACAAAACAGAAAAGAAAAGGGCAACCCGAGGTTCCGAACTCGTGACCTCACGCGAACCAGACCAATGATCAAACCGTTGCGCCAAATGGGCGATTTAAACAATAATCGACAGTATAATATTTAAGCGATACCCGGCTAGCGTCATCTTCTTCATACACAACCCTAATGTCGCCGGAGATGTTTTCCGACGACCGAAAAAACATAAAACATGAAACGGTGCTTCAGAATCACACGATTAACATGAAAGAATTGTTACCTCGAGTCAGTGATGATAGATGAGGGGTGTTTGATGACGAAACCAAACCGAAACGAACTTGAATGCGTACCCGACAACCCCGAACGCGTCTTCGTTTGGTGTTGTGTTGCCTCTGCTGCTTCAACAGTGGTTGATGATCACCACATAGCGATCAAATGATGGCGGAGTTGTGGTCAAGTTGGCCGGATTTTCTTCGGTTTGGTGATGGGTTTTCTTCGTCAGTTTGAGAGGACAAGAGGGAGGTGTGAGGGAGCTTGTGGGGTGAACTAATAACAATGAATGAGGGGTTTATGGTTATCATTGTCAGAGTAATGTAGGTGAAGGTGATCGGTTTTCATGAATCGAAACTGCAGGTTTCGTACATTAAATCAACAATGAGGTTTTGTCAATTTTGTTCCCTCAAGGAGTTACAAGATGGGTACAAGGTTTAGGAGAATTGCAATATTGATCTATGTAAGTTTAGATGACTAAGAACAAGTTTAGAAGTTAACAAGGTTAGCCCTTCAAAGTTTATGTTAAGCCAAACGAGCTAACAAGGTTAACGAAAAAATGTAAACGATGACTAATCTAGCATGTGTTAAAACATATTTAACATGTGATTCTTATAAAATACAAACCTTAGAAAATCTCATAAAAATCATAAATAATACCCCCACGACTATTTATCTTAAGTTCAAATAAAATCATTGATTTAACTCACATAAAATCATAAAACAATACGTATAATTTCATGATGCGTTGTCACATAAAATGATAAAATAAATCGTGTGAATATATATACATATATCACATAAAATCATAACATAACTCGTCACATGAAATGACAGAACGTTCACATGAAGTCACAACATATGATTACATAAAATCATATAATATCGAATGTCTAAACTTAAGTGCATGCTCGTATAGTGATGGTTATACAAAACCCTAATTCGCCAAAGTCAACGCAGTCAACACCTAAATGTTCACACAACATTATAGCAGTTTGAGTTCAGTTAAAGTCAGGAAAGACTTGAAAAGACGGATTATCACAGTATCCCCTTGTTAAAGAATTTTTGTCTCGAAAATAATAACGTGGTTAACAAGTTCGCCACAAAAGAAAGATTTTTTTTCTCAGTCGTCACATCATCCCCTTGTTGAAAGAATTTCGTCCCGAAATTTAAATCATTAACAATTGTTTAAAGAGTCAAATTGGCAGTAATGTATCGAAAGAATTCAGGTTTCCTACTCCAAAAGGAGCGATGAATGTTATGATCAAGAATGTGTACCCGATGTTGAGGAAGATGTCAAATGTTTAGTTCGAAAGGAACTCGCATAGAAAGTATAGAAAATGCTTTTCTTATAAGGATTTCTCTTACGAGAAGAGTTGAACAACTTTAATACAAGAATCATGTTGCGTGACCAAGCCGAACAAGGTGACATGATAAAATAAGTATCTGAAATCAAGATTTGATTACGAAGAGGAATCATAATACGTTTGAGCAGTCTCCAGCTATTGTACCCATTGCTGGGAGTGAGGTTCCCACGTCGTGTCTTCTTTTTAGTTAAGAAATTCGCATTCATCAATAACCCAAGTGAATCGAAAAAAGAAATTTGAGTTCGAGAAAATTATGCGTGTATCAAGTCAACTAGTGTTTGCCTAATAGACCCGTAATCTAACGAAAGCGTAAACGTCTAAATTTGCCTACTAGCTATAAATAGCATAGAATTACACAGAACTGATCAAGTTAACATGAGGACCAATTGGTTAATTTACTACTTTATGAAATTATGACTAGTTAAGCTCACATGGTTCGTAATAACATTCAAAATCACCTTTCATGCAATAACGGTTCAGTTAGCATTTGAGTCTTTATGAAGGCTTCCTTTAATGGTTGATATGGTTAACGCATACTAGCATGCAATCTATCATGAAGGTTTTTCCATACAAATACAATTGTCCCAACACCTTATATACTAGCATACGACCCTAACCTAACATATCTCTAGCATATAAGTTCATAAACTAACCAACACAACCCATACGGTGCAAAGTTGACGAAGCAACTTCACACAGTCTTGTCATTCCCACCAGAGTAGGAGACTTAGGACCTTGTATGGTATATGGTTTTCATGCTCATTCAAGTTAACCAATTCACAATATGTCACTTTCTAGCTTCTAACACTTTTCATACACATAACTAATCAGGCACTTCTATGCAACTTATGTTTAAACCAGCACTTCAATAATTAATCAGTTTCTATATCCTAAACTTAGGATTAGATTCTCATAATATAGCATGCATAAACACATATGTTTGGTAAACATTTCTCAAGCTAAGGTGTCACACCCCCAAAATACCACTAACGGTGTTTATACCGTTAAGGGGCGCGACTAGACCAGGATCCACAACCATAGTTACAAATACTAAACGAATCAGGGTTAGTTCAAACACAAGTTATAAATCAGAGTCCTAAATACACGCAGCGGAAATAATTATCCTGGCACTAACCACGTGCCTTACAAATTCATTGTTTTAGAAATCCCCAAATTAAGTTAAATAAAAAATAAGAGTCTTTACGTGCCATGCCAACCTCCAGTGGATACTCCTTAGCGATCTGCAAAAGTTTGAACCACGCAAGTGTCAACCAAAAGGCTGGATTTCATACGCAAAGTTGCTAACTTTATGATAGATCTAGCATTCCTAAGCATTATCTCAGAAGCATACAAGTTTTCATGAAGGTTTGATCATGCTTTAAGAAGAAAACACATAGAAAAGCATAAAACATAGTTTTGGGACTCACGTTTGATATCAAGAATCGATAGATGAGATGAGATGATGGCCTAGAGGCTGAGATCTTGGTCCTTGGGTGACTTTCTCGGCTGACCAGGTTCCAGAGAGGAGTGTGTGTGTGTTTGTGATGAAATGAGGCAAATGGAGAAACTAGGGTTTATTAAGTTTATTTATATCAGAGGCTAGTTTCGCTGGCAGTTTCGCTGGCCGGCGAAACTGGCTCTGATTATGAATAAATCAGGCAGTTTAGCTAACTACCGGGCGACACTATAGTTTCGCTCGGTAGTTTCGCTGGAAACCTAAAACATACAAATTTGTCACATAATCAAGGATTTACAATTTGTCATGCTATTCATAATATTAAATCATGCATTTGAATCAGATTGCACATATTGACAACCATAAATGGACACATAGCACATATGGGCGGGTTCGGTGATCAACCAAATGTCGTGGACGTATTCGGCCTAGTTATGCATTAGTTACTAAGTTAACACTTATAACGTAACTAACGGATTTGTCTAACGGAAGTAAACCTTGAAATCCTCGGATGTCACATCATCCCCTTGTAATTGGAATTTTCGTCCCGAAAATTATTCTTGTGTCATAGCGTTCGCAGCATCAGCTGTCGTCGTTGCTGGGGAAAGAAAGCAAAAGTTTTAGGGTCGTCACATCCTCCTCCCGTTAAGGAATTTTGGTCCCCAAAATTAAATCATACCTTGAGTTTCCGCGGACGTTTGCTCGAACAAGTGAGGATACTTTTTCTTCATCTTATCCTCTCGTTCCCAAGTATATTCAGGTCCACGCTTTGAGTTCCATCGCACCTTGACGATCGGAATCTTGCTACGTTTGAGGGCTTTCTCCTCGCGTCCCATGATTTCTACCGGTTGCTCGATAAATCTCAAATGTTCGTCAATTTCCAATTCCTCCAAGGGAATTATTTCGATGTCTTCAGCCAGACATTTCTTTAGATTGGAAACGTGAAACACGTTGTGAACTCCATCGAGTTCAGCAGGGAGTTGCAATCGATAGGCCACCGGGCCTACTTCCCCAATAATTTCAAATGGACCGATGTAGCGAGGATTCAACTTTCCACGCTTCCCGAAGCGTATCACTCCTTTCCAGGGAGATACCTTCAACAATACTTTGTCGCCCACCTCAAACTTTAGAGGTTTTCGGCGTTTGTCGGCATAACTCTTTTGTCGATCACGCGCTGCAGCTAGCCGTTGCCTGATTTGAATAATTCGCTCGGTCATATCATGGATGACTTCCGGTCCAGTGAGTCCTTTCTCACCCGTTTCGGCCCAACACACGGGCGATCTACATTTTCTGCCATAAAGTGCTTCAAAAGGTGCTGCACCGATGCTTGAATGATAGCTATTGTTGTAAGAGAACTCCACCAGTGGAAGGTGAGTCTCCCAATCTTTCCCAAAGTCAAGAACGCAGGCTCGGAGCATATCTTCTAAGGTTTGAATGGTTCGTTCCGATTGACCATCTGTTTGTGGGTGATAGGCTGTACTCATATCTAGTCGGGTTCCCAACGCTTCTTGCATTGATTGCCATAGCCGGGAAGTAAATCGAGGATCTCGATCCGAAATGATAGTCTTAGGCACACCATGAAGCTTCACAATTCTGTCGACGTATAGTTTTGTCAATTTATCCATATTATCACTTTCCTTCATCGGAATGAAATGTGCCGATTTGGTTAACCGATCAATGATAACCCAAATCGCATCTGGTCGATTCGATCGGTGAGGTAATCCCGTTACAAAATCCATTGAAATATCCTCCCATTTCCATTCTGGGATCTTTGGCTGTTGCAACAATCCTGAGGGCTTTTGGTACTCAATCTTGACCCTTGAGCATGTTAAACACTTAGCCACGTATCGCGCGATGTCGGCTTTCATGTTCGGCCACCAATACAACCCTTTTAAATCTTGGTACATTTTATCCGATCCAGGGTGCACCGAATACCTTGACTTGTGAGCCTCGTCCATCACGAGCTCACGGAGATTTCCAAGTAAAGGAACCCAAATTCTGTTATTATAATACCTGAGTCCGTCGGACTTAACTTCAGATTTACCATCTACCCCTCGCAGTGCTTCAGCTGCGAAGTTTTCTTCCTTTAAAGCTTCTTGTTGGGCATCGCGGATCCGATCCGGCAATCCCGTGTGGATGGTAAGTTGCAGCGCTCGCACCCGTCGAGGCTTTTCGTACTCCTTTCGACTTAAGGCATCAGCCACAACGTTGGCTTTTCCCGGGTGATATTTGATTGCTAAGTCATAGTCATTCAGTAGCTCGACCCACCGTCGTTGTCGCATGTTGAGATCCTTCTGATCAAAGATGTGCTGTAAACTTTTATGATCGGTGAATATTGTGCATTTTGTTCCATATAGATAATGTCTCCAAATCTTGAGTGCATGAACAACGGCTCCCAATTCCAAATCATGCGTTGTATAATTCTTTTCAGTATCTTTTAGTTGCCTGGACCCATAGGCAATCACTTTGTCTCGTTGCATCAACACGCAACCGAGTCCTTGGATTGATGCATCGCAATAGACTACAAAGTCGTCAACTCCATCGGGTAACGCAAGAATTGGAGCGGAACATAACATATCTTTAAGCGTTTGGAATGCGCGCTCTTCTTTCTCACCCCATCGGTATTGCACTCCTTTGTGCGTTAAGGCTGTTAAGGGTTGAGCCAATTGAGAGAAACCTTTAATAAACCTTCGGTAATATCCGGCAAGTCCCAAAAATTGTCGGATTTCTGTTGGCGCTCTTGGAGTAGACCAATTCTTTATAGCTTCCACTTTAGCTGGGTCGACATGAATTCCTTCTTTATTAACAATGTGTCCAAGAAACTGGACTTCGCGGATCCAAAAATCGCACTTTGAAAACTTGGCGTAGAGCTGTTCCTTGCGAAGCAATTCCAAAATAAGACGCAGATGCTCCTCGTGTTCTTCCTTTGTCTTGGAGTAGATCAAAATATCATCGATGAAAACTATCACAAACTTGTCGAGGTACGGCTTGCACACCCGATTCATCAGATCCATGAATACGGCAGGTGCATTGGTTAGCCCAAACGGCATAACCAGGAACTCGTAGTGACCATACCGAGTTCTGAAAGCAGTTTTGGGTACATCCTCATCACGAACACGAAGTTGGTGATACCCGGACCGTAGGTCAATCTTTGAAAAGTAGCTTGAACCCTGTAGTTGATCGAAGAGATCGTCGATTCGAGGAAGAGGATACCGATTCTTGATCGTAACCTTGTTGAGTTCTCGGTAGTCGATACACATGCGGAACGTTCCATCCTTCTTTTTAACAAACAATACCGGAGCTCCCCACGGAGACGAACTTGGACGGATAAATCCCTTGTCGAGTAACTCTTGAAGTTGTGCGGAAAGTTCGTTGAGTTCACTTACCGCCAAACGGTAGGGTGCGCGTGCTATCGGGGCGGCGCCAGGAGCTAAGTCGATCCCAAACTCTACTTGTCGAAATGGAGGCAATCCCGGCAAGTCTTCAGGGAATACATCTTGGAAGTCGCGAACTATCGGGTAGTCGTTGATTTTACGCTCGGGAAGTGTCGAATCGGTGACGTTTGCAAGAATCGCGAAGTGACCTTTACGAAGACACTTTTGAGCTTTGAGAAACGAGATAATTCCAGTGACTGTCCCACCTTTCTCGCCTTGAACTGTTAGTACTTCACCTCCTTCGAGTGGAATACGAACCACTTTTTCTTGACACAGAATTTCGGCTCGATTTTCAGATAACCAATCCATTCCTACTATAACATCAAAACTACCAATTGGGAAAGGCATAAGATCGATTCCTATCGTACGGCCGGCTAGTTCTAACTTACAGTCCTTAACCATCTGAGTCGTATCATGAAGTTTACCGTTCGCTAGTTCTACCACATACTTGGCATCTAAGTTAACTGGTTTAGCATTAATTAGTCTAGCAAACTTAGTGGAAATAAAGCTTCTTTCAGCACCAGAATCAAATAATACGGTAGCAAAGAAACCATTAAGAATAAATTTACCGTTGATCACGTTGGCATCATTGCGAGCTTCTCCTTGGCCCATTACGAAAGCTCGGCCTCTACCGTTTCCACCATTTCCACCATTGCCATTCCCATTGCCGTTACCATGGCCACCGTTGTTTCCCTGGTTGCCATTTCCTTGTCTTCTCAGTTGAGGGCAATCCCTCTTCATGTGGCCTTGGGCACCACATTCATAGCAACCATTGTCATTTCTTCTTGGGACTTCATTGTTACGATTCTGCCCATTGTTATTCCCGTTTCCCCGATTGTTACCATTGCTGTTGTTGTTCTGCCTCATCCGATTTTGTTGCTCAGGAATGACTGCCCAACAGTCGTTTGCCACGTGGCTTTTCTTGCCACACCTTCCACAAGTTAAACTTTTTCTACAGACTCCCGAGTGATGCTTGCCGCAGGTGTTACACGTGGGCAGGTTCTGACCATTTCCGCCCTGGCGGTTGTTGCTGCTATTGATACCAGATCGCTTACTTTGACCTTGGGAGTGATAGGATTTCCCCGAGCTGTTGGCCACACTTTGCTGATTCATTGACACCTCAGGAATCTCATTTTCGGCCTTTCTTTTGCCACTCAAGGCTGTCTTCTCAGAAGCTTTCGCAGGAAGAGTTCCCTTCTCGATTTCTTGGTCAGTCAACTTATGGGCTAGACGAATAGCTTGTTGCACAGTTGCTGGGTTACTAGCAGTCACCATTCCTTTAATTTGAGGCGCGAGGCCTTCCAGATAACGCTCGATGCGTTTAAACTCAGCATCCACCATTGTGGGGCATAGTACCGCGTACTCATGGTAACGCGCAGTGTACTCTTCGACTTCAGACCCAGACATCTTCAGATTCAAAAATTCACCCTCTAGCTTCTTCACTTGATCACGAGGACAGTATTCCTCCATAATCAGGTCCTTAAATGCTCCCCACTCCATGTTATTGGCAGCATCTAACCCAATCATCTGGATTTCAGCATTCCACCAGGTAAGGGCAGCTCCTTCAAAGGTACCAGTCGCAAATTTCACCTTGTTCTCAGCGGGGCAGTTACACATGGAGAAGACCTTCTCAGACTTCTCAATCCACCTGAGGAGTCCTACCGCTCCTTCCTCACCGGAAAACGTCATTGGTTTGCAGTCCATGAAGGACTTAAAAGTGCAGTGGTGGATGTTTCCTGATGCAATTTAACAATTCGAGTTTTAAGCTTAAACGGGTCAAAATATATTCGCTTTGCGCCTTAACCGGCTTAATAATTACCATGCGCGGCAATTGTAGCTTGGACGGCAGCTACGGCAGCTTGCACGTGCTCGTTGATCATCGCTTGTAGTTGCGCGGGCGTCAGGTTGATGTTGTTCCTTCCGGCTCTTCCAGACATTTTCTGGACAGTTTAAAGTAGGCAGTGTTCAGTCACAGTTATATTCTATACATATCCCATAATATGTATATTAGCCATTTCCCGTTATCCCGCTATTAGTCCAGAAAAAAATTTCGTGCAAAAATCGAGGCGTCGTCGGAGAACGTCGGAAGTCGTAAGCGCTATCGTCGAAAGTCGGCTTTCCCATAAAAGTCACCGTCGGCGTAGTCATCGTAGTAGAAATCAGGACGTAGCGTGTAGCATTGTTTCGTTGTCGCTTTCCCCAGAATAGTGCGCGTATTATCGTTCGCGTTTCGTATTCGTGTGTGACATTTTCCTAAGGTTTTTCCGTTAGACTACTTAGACACGGTCTATATATATCTATATATATATATATATATACATACGAAGCGTTTACTTACACAGCAGAGCGAGTATCCCAGGTTGGCACGTAAAAATTTTGTTTTGGGAATTTGTTTGTTCGTTTGTAACTAAGGTTTCAAGTTGCAGTTTCCAAATCGTTTTAGAAAATGATTCCAGTTCTCTGCAACCTATGGCTCTGATACCAATCTGTCACACCCCCAAAATACCACTAACGGTGTTTATACCGTTAAGGGGCGCGACTAGACCAGGATCCACAACCATAGTTACAAATACTAAACGAATCAGGGTTAGTTCAAACACAAGTTATAAACAGAGTCTTAAATACACGCAGCGGAAATAATTATCCTGGCACTAACCACGTGCCTTACAAATTCATTGTTTTAGAAATCCCCAAATTAAGTTAAATAAAAAATAAGAGTCTTTACGTGCCATGCCAACCTCCAGTGGATACTCCTTAGCGATCTGCAAAAGTTTAAACCACGCAAGTGTCAACCAAAAGGCTGGATTTCATACGCAAAGTTGCTAACTTTATGATAGATCTAGCATTCCTAAGCATTATCTCAGAAGCATACAAGTTTTCATGAAGGTTTGATCATGCTTTAAGAAGAAAACACATAGAAAAGCATAAAACATAGTTTTGGGACTCACGTTTGATATCAAGAATCGATAGATGAGATGAGATGATGGCCTAGAGGCTGAGATCTTGGTCCTTGGGTGACTTTCTCGGCTGACCAGGTTCCAGAGAGGAGTGTGTGTGTGTTTGTGATGAAATGAGGCAAATGGAGAAACTAGGGTTTATTAAGTTTATTTATATCAGAGGCTAGTTTCGCTGGCAGTTTCGCTGGCCGGCGAAACTGGCTCTGATTATGAATAAATCAGGCAGTTTAGCTAACTACCGGGCGACACTATAGTTTCGCTCGGTAGTTTCGCTGGAAACCTAAAACATACAAATTTGTCACATAATCAAGGATTTACAATTTGTCATGCTATTCATAATATTAAATCATGCATTTGAATCAGATTGCACATATTGACAACCATAAATGGACACATAGCACATATGGGCGGGTTCGGTGATCAACCAAATGTCGTGGACGTATTCGGCCTAGTTATGCATTAGTTACTAAGTTAACACTTATAACGTAACTAACGGATTTGTCTAACGGAAGTAAACCTTGAAATCCTCGGATGTCACATAAGGTCAGAAGAAAACAAACTATTCATCGTTGTTAAAATGGTTCAAAAGTTGCTCACATACTAATATATAACTGGCAACACACTAATTTTGTGACAAAAGGACTGAGGTCCAAAGAGAATCCAATCAGGAGCCCACTAACATTTAATAGGTAACACGTACAGTTTGTTTTAGAAGGGAATTACTCAATTCTATTAAGAATTATTCAAGAAATAACATAGATAATTGGTTCAAATTCAAGTTGGAGTTTAGTATCATACAACATATCATCATGCACATTTCCTTGCTAAAGAATCCTAAAATTTAAAGTGAAGATCCAACAAAATAAAAGTGTAAACTATGAGGTACCGAATATCAAAAAGTGCTCTGCATGAATACGCGTGGCATCAAGACTGAGAATAGTAAATAGAGGAAAAGCGCCAACGGCTTAGCTCGTGAATTCGAGTAAGCGATGGGATAGCAAGCTTATGATAGTCGCAACTACACATTCCAAGAATGACATGTGAGTTTAAACTGGCACTGGTGAAGATACCAGTAGGGAGGATGCAAATAACGTAATGGATGGTATAAAGTTCAGAGAGAAATATATATCGTGCTTGACGAGATTGGGCTAGGAATTCGCGTAAATAGATATCAAAGTGAACGTGTCAATAGTTATACAGTTCCATAGTGTGAGTATCTCATCAAGAGGGGTCTTCATTGCTTAAGTTCACAAGTGTGCCCAATCTATTTGGTGTTCCCGCAATTCATGCAATATGTATCGTTCTTGCTAGAATATATGTTAAAATGACGTAAGAATGGATTGCATGACATGAGCATGAAATAAATGTGTGTCTTCGAAACACATAACATTAGGGTATTCAAAAGCTATTTTGGTTTTGGATAATTGTACATATAAATTATTGTTACGGTTTAGTGCAGGTTTACCACGAATCAAAAGGTCAAATCATGTGCTGTATAGAAAAGAATCGGGGGGGGGGGGGTATCACTTCTATGATGGCCAGGAAGTTTATCAAACGTGGTTCAAAAGTAGTTTTCCATTAAAGGGAGGTCAACCTACTTCTTAACACAACTTTTAAAAGTTGGATTTGGTCATCCGATCGGGTGGTTTGTCGTTGATATATAAGGGGAAATCTTTGGTTTTTAAGATGCTTATATTCATCAGAGTCAGAACCCACGTCTGAATTATGGCAGGAAATTCACTCTAAGAGAGTTTTTCTTCTAGACTCATAAAATTGGAAGCATGGAGTTTGATTATTTCGAATATGTTTCTTTTGGTAGAAATACGTAAGAGATGTCTGTAACCTCGGAGAAAGTAGCATTAAACAGTTTTGTCAAGGACATAGTCCCGTTAGATGGAGTTTCTCAAGATGAGGCTCTTGTGTATGACTCTAAAGTCAACCCTTGGTCCGCTACTGGTCCCACATCCAACGTGCCACTAATGTTTATATATAGAGTGTAACGCAACTAACCCACCACACTACCAGCACCTTGAAGGCGTACCAGCTACCTACCATTACACCACCTTTGGATATTTTATCAGAAATAGAGGACGTCAAGTTTCTCCCATACACTTGAATGTAAAGGGGGTGAGAGATTAGAACCTCAATATGTTATGCAAACAAAAGGTGCAAGAGTTTTCCTTCACAATACCAGAAAGATGCGTAAGGTTTGCTATTCTAGTGAAGGTCGTTGAGAGGTTGGCACGCGCAGTGTGAATATCATAAAGCTTCAGATTTCAAGATGATCAAAAGTTAAACAGGCCACAAGGTTTAAGTTCAAGCTGGGGGTTAATCGATGAAAGTTTTCTGAAAAGGGGACGATGAGGATTCGTGTACCAGAAATTAATCGATAGATGTTAGGACATGAGCATTAAGAAATGTACAAATGTACGGATAACTTGGTGTACTCAATGCGTAAGAAGAAAAAATACAAGTTTGATAATAAGATTAGCTATAGATAACAAGAAGTTCACACTCGATGGGTGTAAATAGAGTTTCCATGAAAGGCTTTGCATTAACATTGCGATAAAGGCACAAAATAGTCTCATCATCAATGGTGTTAACTAGTGGAATAGCAAACCAAAAGTGTAACACTTTCCGATGCAAAACTTGAAAGCCTATCCAAAATATAAAGGATTACAAAAACACAAAATCAGATATTTCCAGTCGTTAAATCATGGAAGGTTTAAATCATTAAGACGAAAATCGATAGCACGGGTTCAGAAGGTCAATCGGAGTAGTCATTAGTTTGAAAATCAGGAAGACTCTTATAAACATTACCTCCATTAGAGAGAAATACGCTGATGGTGAGGTAGGCAGTTTGTACAACCGTGACGATGTTGCTAGCAACAAGTTTTGGTTCGCACAAGAAAATCAAGGAGTATGAATCTTCGGAGGGTAACTTCACAAGAGTTTTCAGCCAAGAAATATGTTCCAGTGCTCACGATACATTGCAAATTACATTTATGTGAGCACCCGTAACTGTGATTTACTTTATATCATCACCCTAGTTCCTCTTACTTCAGCTACCAGGTATGGTGGAGTACATATGAGATATCCACAATGTGGGCATCAAGAATGTGGTCACTATCCCATGGTTATCTTGACCATAATTTGTTAAAGGGATAAGTTTCGAGAACAATATGTTCGCTTTACATGGAATGACCCAACCGAAGTGAGTCAGCCAGAAATTTAGCTCAATCCATCCAGGTTCAACGAAGATGTACTAAGATCTTAATAAAGACTACTGGTGGTCGGGAATGAATTTCATCGTCATGCAATACGTGAGCAAATGTTTAACCTGCGCGAATGTTAAAGCCGTACATCAGAATTCGTATGGGAGGTTACAACCTTTGGAACTTCAAGAGTGGAAATGGGAACATATCACCATGGATTTTATAACCAAGCTACCCAAAACAACTAAAGGTTATGACACCATTTAGGTGATAGTGGATAGATAAACAAAAAGTGCTCACTTCCTACCTATTCATGAGAAGCACTCTTCAGAAAAGTTAGCCAATATCTTCGTGAAGGAAATTATCGCACGTCACGGAGTACCAGTGTCTATCGTTTCAAATAGAGACACTCGGTTCACTTCACATTTCTGGAAGAATTTCCACAAGAATATGGGTGCAAGATTGCACATTAGCATGGCGTATCATCCTCAGACAGACAGCCAGAGCGAAAGAACGATTCAAACTCCGGAGGATATGCTACGTGCTTATATAATCAATTTTGGAGGAAGCTGGGATGATCACCTACCATTAGCAGAGTTCTCCTACAACAACAGCTATCACTCAAGTATAGGTATGCCACCTTACGAGATGTTGTACGGTAGGAAATGCAGAACTCCTGTATGTTTGGGAGAAGTCGACCAGCGGGACAAAGGAAGTAAAGAATTTGTCGAGAATATGGCTTACGATCTTGATTTAATCAAGGCACGATTAAAAGCTGCACATGATCGACAGAAGTCTTATGCTGATAAAAGACGAAGGCCAATCGAATTCCAAGTCGGAGATTATGACCTATTGAAAGTTTCCGCATGGAAGAACGTTATCCTTTTTCGCAAGAGAGGTAAGCTAGGTCCAAGGTTCGTTGGACCTTTCAGAATTTCCAAACATTTCGGAGAGGTTGCTTATCGTTTAGATCTGCCCGAGGAATTGTTTGGAATCCACCCAACATTCCATGTATCACATTTGAGAAAATATGTGGCAGATGAGTCAGAAATTGTGCCGCTAGAGGAAATAGAAGTAGACGACAATATATCCTATATAGAACTGCCAGTTGTGATTCAACATCGCAGTGAGAGGAAGCTTCGAAATAAAGTAGTTCCTATAGTTAGAGTGCAGTGGATGCACAGGAAAGGTTCGAAGTCAACCTGGGTAAGGAAAGATTAAATAAAAGAGTCTCATCCCGAGTTACATGCAAATATGTGTTTAAATAGTAAGCGAATGAGTTATAAGTACCCCGAGGCTTAGAAGTTATAAAAAATATATCCTAAAATGATGCATGACATAAAATAATAAGTATCGTAAAGTTTAAGGGGCTAAACCGCAAAATTGTAAAAGATATATAAATATATATATATATATACGTATGTATACGTATATTATCTAGCGTATCCCGAGCCTTAGAAACTTTTATAAATATTCCCCCATAATGTTTTTAAGCATAAAATAACAATTATATAGAAGTTCAGGGGGTTAAAATGCACTAGACCTAATCTGAGGGACTAAAAAATGAAAATAGTGGATTGGAGAAGCCATGCGGACCGCATGCATGCACCCAGCGAAACATATGCTACCCGCATGGGTCGCGATCTGCACCAGCTTCTTCCCTTGGCTCGTTTTTTGCCACGAAATCAAACTTGTAGGTCAAGTTTCGGCTTAATACGTGTTGTTCTGGCCAGATTACTCACTTAGGCACGTGTAAGGACCTTAGATGCACCCTTTGGGTATAAATAGCACCCTTAATTCCACAAATTTCCTCACCAATCCATGAAAATTCAACCCAAAAACCCTAAAAACCCACCAGAACTTCGTCGGAGCAATATGATCAAACGGTGAGGAGGTTTAGGCTAAAATTCCGCAGACCTACATTATTAGGTATGCTTAACAATAACCTCTTTTAGTTTTTGATAATACTGTGTCTAAGTATGGTTTCTAAAATTATGTAAAAATTAGGGTTTTTGAGCTTGTTTTGTCAAAATTGGGTGATCGGGTGGGAATTAGGGTCTATTCTGGATTTTTGTTGGTAATTCTAAAATAATTATTTTAAGAAATCCATAAGTTTATTTCACAATTGAATAAGTTTGGTAAAGGTTTTGTTAACGGGTCAAAATTAGGGTTTTTGTAGCGTTGTTGTGCCCAAATTGAGTAAACGGTGTTGAACTAAGCTTTGATATCTTGAAGTATATTATAAAATGTTATAATGGATAATATCCAAAGTTGGTTTCGAATAAAAATGAGTTTTGATAAAGAAACAAGAAAAACAAGAAATTAGGGTTTTAAAATATGATTATTTAATATAAAATAATTAATTCGGAGGGTATTGGGACCTGATTTTTTATATACTAACATGTTTATATATATAATAAGTAATATATGAGTTTAAAATGGATAAATAATAAAGTATTGAGACTAACGAGTTAATCGGATATTAGAAGTTCGTGCGGACCGGAAGGGTAGGCGGATGTACACTGGGGTTTCTGACAAAGTGGGGGTGTCGCATAAATCCCAACTGTGACCTAGCATACCTCACTGGGCGATCTCGGAGTGAGCGTCTACTTATAGGAATGCGCGTCTTCATATTATAAATATAAGAGGATATTATGCCTTTAGGGACATTTTGGTCATTTTGACCTTTAAAACAAATAAGCTTAATAACTGAGTATTATTAAGATAATAAAGTGTTAAAATAAACATAGGAAGTGTTTATTGTATAAAACATTGCGTTAACGCCATACAATACGTAGTTAGGTTTAATTGGAAGAGATAACGGAGGTTCTATCTGAAAATACCACCTAAGAGAATAAGGTGAGTTCTATGAGCCCACTTTTAAATGTTTTTAATGTTTTATTGTTTTCAGGCTATTATACATGCAATGTTATTACTTGAAAATGTTTTGAAATGCCTTTGCTTGTTTTGTGTTGATGCACATACGTGAAATATTATAAATATTTATAACTGTTTTAAAGTTGTTATTACCCGTTATAAACTATTTGCGGGAAGGTTATAATAAACAGGTAATAAAGATATTAAGATTTTGAAGTAAAGTTTAAAATAAGTTTTTGAAATTACCCTTGGGGTTATTTTCATTGAAGTTTTAATCTAAGCCATATTGTCTAAGACGAGGGTAAGAGGGGGTTGTACAATCCAAGCAGTGGATCTAAATCCAGTGGAGTAACGATGGTTGCTCAAGAGGTCAGGAGGCGACGGTCGCCCGAAAGGGACTAAAGTAGTCCCATATAGACAATGCTTAGTAAGAAGAGGTTTTGCTTATAATGTTATGTATAACTCTTTTATACTTAATGATTATTTGCGCAGAAGATGGGTCCTGGAGGCCCAAGGTAATTTAGAGTATTAAATGATTTTTAATACTAATGGTTTAAATGTTATGTTTGATATAATCCTGTTACGTTTTATATTAAACAAAGAAGGGACCGTTAGGTCCAACTATTTGAAGTAACATTTCCAGGTTAAGGTAAAACTGTAAATATGTAGAACTCACCAGCATAAGTTGGCCTTTTAAAGCATGTATATTAGGTGAGGTTAAAGATCCGAGCATCAAGGGAAATGCTCATGTTTGAACGGAGTAGATGGGCAAGTTATTAGAAGAAGGCTATACAGGCGTGTTGGCTTAAGTAATGTAGATAGATGCATATCTATTAATCGTTATCGTTTATAGTTATAGTTAACCGTTATAGTAGTTTTATCTTACTTGTACTTGGCAGTATAAATAAATAAAAAGTTTTAAATTTCACATGCTTTAGTTATCTCTGTTATACCTTGTGTTCATGAGTAAATCCGATACGTGACCCCTTCTGGAGCCAAGTCTGGGAGTGGGCGTCACACTACGCAGGAACATCAAAATAGGCACTCAGGCACTGCACAAATGGAACCCACCGCAACTCTCCTCGCCGCATCACTCTTTTCTCTTTATGTCCCTCTAAAAACAACTCCCTACGTTTTTTTATTATATTATTAATAAATTATAGGGGAGTGTGAAATAGGTATTATAAATGAATATGAAATAGGGAAGTAGGGAAATAGGGAAATAAGGAGAAAGTGTGAGGGGATCTGACATTGAGGTGACAAAAAAATCAAGAATGTGAAGTGTGGGTCGACCTTTACTCTTAACCTAATGGTATGTTTAGAAGTTAGAGTGCTAAATGCTTTCTCAAAATTGAAACTTGTGTAAATTACGACATTCGCCCTGTGGTTTGTACGAATTTCAGGTTTAGTCCCTAGCTTTTAAAAGATTACGGCTACAGTCCAGAGGTCTGCACTTTTGTTACGCCTATGGTCCTTCCGTCTAACAGCCGTTAAAATTTCCAGTTAATTATTTTAAAATGACAAATCCACTCAAATAAATCTTTTATTTAACGCATTAAAACCATACAACTCGAAAGGGAAACACCAACGGCTTCAAGTCATCATGCAGAGAAGACGGGCAACAAGCTACGCCGCCAGCCCCTTTTATTTCAAATAAAATTACCCCAACCACCTTCTTCTTCAACCGTCTTCTCCGGCGACCTTCTTCTTCAACCGTTTTCTTCGCCGACCTGCAATAATTTCAGGCTTCAAGAAATTTAACCCAAATTTCAACAAGATACCCATTTATTCTCAACCAAATTTAATTCAAATCTCATACGTATGAACAAAATACGTTCTAGAAATTTTTGATTCACTCTGAACTCAACTTAATCCTGAAATTTATGATGGAGAAAGGCTTAAAGCAGAACATAACCAAATGTTTTTCAAACGCGGACGAAGATCGATGCTCAAGTTCATACATTGTACGTGTGAAAAATCCCAAATCTATTTTTTTAGGAAAGCCTACTAACTGTGTGGCAGAGAAATAATTCATAGCCAAAAATCAGCTAATAAATTCAATTTCATATTCCAGTATCTTGATCCAATATCAGTTGTCGATTGAAAGGGAAGCATTTCTGTGAATCGATAGTTGTAAATTGTTCATAATAAAAGGGAAGGAATTGAACTAGCCACCACTCCAATATAGATCCCTTTTAAAAAGCATTTCTCTGGTCTTCAAATTAATTATCACCAACATCAAACCCCCTCTGTCGAAGTAAACCATTAGATGCCTCTTAAAGCCCTCCAGATGAGGAATTTTCAAAGTTCCGGCACACAGATTGGACCTCATGACGAATCGCACGGTCATATTCATCATCTGCGCCACCGCCGATCAGATGGATCAGCATTTCCTTCGTGTCAGAATCTGATCCGTAGTAACTCTTCGGCAATGATAACTAATGGAATGTGATTCAATTCTTGCCAAAACAAGGGCAAGTCAATACTATAAATAAATGAGTATTTTACACAATACATCCTACAAAATAAAATAATACAACAAGACCCAAAATAAATAATGACACTAGTAATTTGGTTTAATATCCCCCCTCAAGCAGAATGGTGGTGGCCCAAGACAAAGTTTGTCACGAAAGAATTCAAATTGAGGTCGTGATAGACCTTTGGTAAAAATATCCGCCACTTGGAGCTTGGTAGGAATGAATTTAGTGTAAAACTTCCCTGAAGTAACTAGCTCACGGACGAAGTGGTAGTCTAAATTGATGTGTTTGGCTCTCTTGTGTGCAACGGGATTTTGTGTGAGGAAGATAGCACTTTGATTATCACACAAAAGGGTGGGTCGGTCTGGGGAAAGAGCATGAAGTTCTCGTAAAACATGTGTAACCCAAATAATTTCAGCCGCAGCCATAGCCATTGCCCTGCATTCAGCTTCACAACTCGACCGAGCAACAGTCGGTTGTTTCTTGACACTCCAGGATACGAGGTTCCCTCCAAAAAATATAGAGTAACCGTAAGTGGAGCGACGGGTCTCAATGCATCGGGCCCAGTCCGAATCAGAATAGCCAAGAAGACCCGTGTGTTTTGGTTTGCGAAAGGTAAGACCATAATCAAGGGTGCCTTTAACATATCTCAGAATTCTTTTTACTGCTTGAAAATGAGTCACCGTTGGGGCTTGTAAAAATTGGCTAACTTGATTAATGGCGTATGATAGATCGGGACGAGTAATTGTGAGATATTGAAGAGCTCCAACCAATGAGCGGTACGTGGTTTGATCATCGAACATCTTGCCATCGGAGGTTAAAACAGTCCCCATCGGCATAGGAGTGGGGACAAGTTTAGCGTTAGAAAGACCATCCCGCTCTAAAATCTCAGATGCATAGCGGGCCTGATTGAGAAAAAGACAATCATTAGTGTGGATAGCTTCAAGGCCCAAAAAATAGTTTAACGGTCCAAGATCTTTTGTAGCAAACTCTGTGTTTAATCTTCTAACGAACGATGTGATGACCTCGTCTTGA
This sequence comes from Deinandra increscens subsp. villosa, assembly GCA_039602395.1. Taxonomy (NCBI): domain Eukaryota; kingdom Viridiplantae; phylum Streptophyta; class Magnoliopsida; order Asterales; family Asteraceae; genus Deinandra; species Deinandra increscens. Next base: position 43,119,952 of record JBCNJP010000008.1, on the reverse strand, counting down.
TTACCTGTTAAAATTAAATCATCAACATAAATGAGTAAATATAAGATGCTTGAGTCTTTGCGGAATACAAAGAGAGAGGGTTTTGCCTTGCTACATATGAAACCATTTTTGACAAGAAATAGGCTAAGACGGTGGAACCAAGCACGGGGGGCTTGTTTAAGCCCACATAATGCTTTGTTGAGAAGACACACATGATTTGGGAATTTGGGATCAATGAAGCCCGGTGGTTGTTCCATAAACACCTTTTCTTTCAAAGTGCAATGAAGAAACGCGTTGTTAACATCGAGTTGACGGAGACTCCATCCATGAATAACAGCAAGAGATAGAACAATGTGGATCGTGGAAGCTTTAACCACGGGGCTAAAAGTGTATGTATAGTCCAATCCAGGAACTTGACTATACCCTTGAGCCAAAAGGCGTGCTTTATAGCAATCAACAGAACCGTCGACACGAAACTTTGTTAGATATAGCCATTTTGCACCCACAACGTTATGATTTTTAGGCCTTGGGACAAGAGACCATGTGTTGTTTAGTTTTCAAGCATCCTTTTCTTTAGTCATCGCATCCGACCAATGCTTGTGTTTGAGGGCGGTTTTAAACCCCCTAGGATCGCGTTTATGATTTGCCAAACAGGCACGATGTTTCGGTTTAAAAATTACGTCCTTAGCACGAGTAACCATAGGGTGAGTATATAAAATTGGAGGATTTTGGGTGATAGGTGGATTTAGGGTAACTGAAGGAGTTGGGGACGAGTGAGTCGAGGTTGAATTAGGAGAGGTCAGTGGGGTGATGGAGGGAGACGTATTGGGAGATGGAATTGGGGAGTTGGGTGGGGGAATTGGAATGATTTGGTTGGGCTGTAGGAATGGTAGTTTGGGCTGGGTTGATGGGTGGTGAATCACATAAAATGCATGATTCATGTGGGGGTGTAATTGCATTGGTGTTGGTAGGTTTAGGGAGATCAGAATTTTTTGTGCTATCAAGAAAGGTGGAGATGTCAAGTGTAGAGTAGTCCCTTGAGGTTGAATGCCCGTGAAAGGGAAAGCTCGTTTAATCAAACCGAGCATGTCTAAAAATGTAGATACGTTGAGTACCGAGTTCAAGACATTTAAACCCTTTGTGTTGAGTACTATAACAAATAAAAATGCATGGGAGGCTACGTGGAGAAAGTTTATTTTCAGCATAGTCCCTTAGACAAGGAAAGACCTTGCATCCAAAAATCCGAAAATTCTCATAGGAGGGTTGCTGGGTGAATAGTTGTTGGAAGGGAGATATGTTTCCAAGTATTTTTGTTAGTAGACAATTGATAACATACATCGCAGAGCTAAAGGCTTCTACCCAAAGAGTTGTTGGAGCACGAGCATTAAATAACATGGCCAACCAAGTTTCCATGATGTGTCGATGTTTACGTTCCACCAGCCCATTTTGTTGAGGGGTGTAGGGGCATGAGAACCTGTGAAACGTCCCATTTTGCTCAAAAAATGTTTTTACTTGACGATTTGTAAACTCGGTTCCACCATCACTTTGAAAAATTTTAATTTTTCAAGATAGTTGAGTCTCAACAAATTTTGTGAATATGGTTAACGTATGAAAGAAGTCCGATTTAGCCTTTAGTGGGTAAAACCACGTAAATCTCGAGCAATCATCGATAAATGCCACATAATAACGATAGCCATGAGTGGATGTAATCGGAGACGGTCCCCAAAGTTCACAATGCACAATGTCAAGGGGATTAAATGCCCTTTTAATATTATCTTGAAACGGAAGACGTTGTCCTTTGGCTAACTGACAACTTGAGCATAAAATAGGTTTAGGTAGAATAGAAGTAACATTTAAAGCACCAAGTTTATTTAAAAAAGAGACAACATCAAAAGATGCATGCCCTAAACGGGCATGCCAAATCTCAAACGAGGCCTTAGCCTTTTTATTTAAAGTTGCACTCAGAGATTGAGAGTCTTCTTTCAACACATAGAGTCCTCGTTCACCCCGACCTTGAGCGAGAACCTGCTTCGAATCTCGATCCTGAATATAAAAATATGGATATGAGAAAAGAACATCCAAATTATTATTGGCCGTGAGTTTGCTAATTGATAGCAAATTAATTAGTCAAGTGTGGGACAATTAAAACATCTCGAAGCAGTATGTCTTTATTAATAATAGTATGACCTTTGTGGGAAATCGGAAGGGAGTTACCATTTCCAAAGGTCATGTTTGATTGTCCAAAATAAGGATAAGGGTGAGCAACATGACTAGTAGACGAAGCCATGTGATCAGTAGCACCAGTGTCAACGTACCAATCTGGATTGTCATTTGTAACATGGCTTTGGGTATGAAACGCATGGGCCATATGGGCTTCAGTGTTGTCACCTTGACGCCGAATCGACGAGTGAGACGGGCATGAAAGAGCCGTATGGCCATCATTGCCACACAATTGACATGGATCATGGTAAGATGTGCCATAATGTTGATTAGCAAAAGGTGTGCGGCCCCTGTTGTTGTTATTATTATTAGGCTTATTTCGATTGAAGTTTCCAGAGTTTCCCCGATAGTTACCACGAGGCCTATCATTATTATTGCGATGACAGAAGCTGTTACCTTGATTACTACGACCCCTAGAGGTGTTGAAAGCAGCCGGAGCAGTGGGAGGGGTGAATTTTGTTGACCCAGTTCAAGACCTTCAGCGAGGGCTACCGCATCACGATAAGAAAGATGGGGTCGAGCGGCCTTAATAGCAATGGAGAACGTGGTAAAAGTTGGTCCAAGACCCGTGAGAAACTAGTGCACCCGATCGGTTTCAGCCACGGGGTGCCCAACAACAGCAAGACGATCGGACAGATCCTTGAATCGTCTTCCGAACTCGGCCACAAATTGCGGCCCTTTGGTTAAACGGTGGAGTTGGTCATTGAGGTTTTGAATGCGTTCGACGGAGGAGTTGCTGTACGTCGCCTCTAAAGTGACCCAGATATCACGGGCGGTGGAGAGATTTAACACCTCCACCGCTGCCTCATCTGACGAGAAGTGATGAGAATTAGGACCGTTTTCTTATCATCCGTGTCCCACATTGTAAATCAGGATTCGGGACCTCTTTTTGATCAACTGTCATGTTAGCAGGGGGACACACAGAGGAACCATCGACATGTGGGAACATATTTTGAAAAGTGAGGAGATGGGTCATGTGATTCTTCTAAAGAAGATAGTTGGAGGAAGTAAGTTTGTTTGAGAGCATATGCATAACAGTGTTCCAGGAAAGCATGTTTTCAGAGGTGGAAGTGGATGCCATGGAGAAGAGGGGAAAAGGCAGATGATCGGAGTGGGAAGGGAAAAGACGCATTAGATCTTCTTCATTTTCACAATTTATACCATCCTCTATTACATAATTTCTAAATTTTCTAGGCACCTCCCTCATCCTTGATTATTTTGAGAGGCACTTGGGCCTGGTTCGCTAGCTTCTGGCCCAGTAGTGTCTTCATGAATTTCGTGAGTTTCACCACTGTGTATATTATTTGTAATTTGCTCCAATTGGTTCTCAGCTTCAACTTCTTGAGATATAGAAGATTCAACGAAAAAATTAGAATTGTTGGCATCCATCTTCTGTCACCTTCCATTTCCATGCATGCGATTCGACAAACTTTACATCACGAGTCACGCAAATCCTCCCGTAAACAGATCGTACATCCGTTATGCTTTTAATCCTAGTTTCGATCCAAAGTGTATCATGGGTCGACTCATATCCTCGAGTTCTTTAAGACCCGATTGTACCTCCTTTACGTACCCGATGCATCTAAGAGTTCGTACGTGGCCTCTGAAGCACGAAAACGTCCATGAATCACCGTCCCCCGTACCAGAAACGGCTTGGGGACGGAAACGGCTACGGGTACTACTGCGAAACGTTTTCACCGCATTTTCACAAATTTGGGGACGTCTCCTAGTTTTTATAGGGATGTTTCTTGTAAGTTTCCAATACTTCAGGGATGTTTTTTTGTAAGTTTCTAGGTTGTCTCCTATTTTCTATATATTGGGGTTATAAACGTTTCAACGATTCGTATTTCTAATACCGATCAATTTCAGATTTTGGAGTTTGCTATCTTTCACTAGATGCAAGATGTAGGCTATTTGGAGTTTGCGGATCTTTCACTAGATGATCCGGAACTTGAAGACGATTTGATTGACAATTTATAAACAATAATCTTCGACTTTTATCTATGTATTTTGGAAGATTTATGCTTATTTTGTAGGATGTATGAATTTTGAATTTAAATTGGTCATATTTTAAGGTTTGTGTTACAGTATCTATAACATATATTTATTTTTTATGTGTACTTATTGTTGTACACATCCCGTACCCGTTTCTTGGATTTTTGAGTTTTGCCGTTTCCCGTTCCCGTATCAATACATGTTTCCCGTTCCTGTATCAGTACTTGTTTCCCGTTCCTGTATCATTACCCGTTCCCCGTTCCCATACCAGTTCCCGTGTATCATAGTACATGGTTGATGCTAGAGTTTCTCCTATATATCGCTTCATATGGCGTCATGCCGGTTATGGATCGGTCGGGATCTATTTGATATATAAATGCTACGTACCACAGATTCACCCCAAAATCTTTTGGAAAAATTCTTAAAATGTCCGTATTGACTTTTAATTCCTCAATTTTGTCCATTTAAAAGTCAATTTTTAGAATGTCCATTAAAGTATGGTCTAAGTGATCATAGCTAATGATTGTTCGATCATACATGAAAGTCAACTACACATTCTCTTGAAACCAATCAGAAAAAGACACATGGAAAAAAGAAAAAGAAAAAAAAAGTCGACTATAAGTTTTGGTCGAGACGAACGTGTTACATTTTTTTTTCAAAATTTTAAGTTTTAATTAATTTTGTTTAAAATTTGTTTATCTTTTATAACTTTTAGAATACAATGTTTTATAAAATTCTGTTTATAGCATTGTGATGTGCTAATTTTTATCTTCAATCCGACATATATATATATTTTTTTAAAACCGAGCCGCTGAATTTTTTTTAGGTTCAGGACGGTCATACTTTAGGCTCGGACGACCATACTCTAGGTTCGTTCGATCATACTCTAGGTTTGTTCGACCATACTTAAGGCTAGGGCGAGTATACATTAGGTTCGGACGACCATAGGTTCGGACCATATTTTATATCGAAACGTTAGATATAAATTTCACAGGCTCGGTTTTGAAAAAAAAATTATGTCGGATTGTAGATAAAAATGAGCACATCACAACGGTAGAAACAAAATTTTATAAAACTTTATATTTTAAAAGTTATAAAAGATAAACAAAAATTAAAAACTTATAATATTATTAAAACTTAAAATTTTGAGAAAAAACTAATACGTTCGTCTCGACCAAAAATTATAGTCGACATATATGTCATATTAACGGTCGACCCAAAAATATTTGTGTTCGGGTCCGACCTTTGATTTACATGGCAGGGTTTTTTCTAACCTAAATTTAATGGGAGGGGAAGAACGCAAAACATGGACATTATGGAGAAAGGAGTTTTCAAATGGACAATTTGATGGAATTTATCTTTAAAATGGACAATATAGAAATTTTCCCAAATCTTTTTGGGATTGTCATACAGTTTAGCATGCTACGTACTGTGCTGATTACCGTTTTATTTCGCCGCTCCATGACTCCATTTTGTTGTGGCGAATACGGGGTCGTGAGTTGTCTCTTAATTTACTCCATTTTCTTCACACCAAATCATAAAAGATTTGGATGTAAACTCCCTCCGCGGTCAGTACGGAACATAGTCAATACTTGCTTTATATCTCTTTCTGCATGAGAGTTGTACAGTTTGAATACCTTATGAGCTTGGTCTTTTGTTTTGAGTAGGAAACCCCACTTCAACCTCGAAGTATCATCGACTATTAGGAAGATGTAATGATTACCTCCCGGAGTACTTGGAGTTGTTGGTCCGCATATATCTCGGTGTACTAGTTTAAGCGATCGCTTTGCTCGGAACGTGGCTTTGTCAGGGAAAGGTGAACGCACTTGTTTTCCTATAAAACATGAGTGACATTTGTTGTTTTTAATGGAGGTTTTAGGTAGTCCATTCACCATATTTAGTTGAGCTCATAATTCTTAAAGCTTTAAAATCCTACGAGCATGTCATAGGTAAGTTTCATCTTTAATATACGCCAAGAGACACTTCATTCTACTAGTATTGAGACTGACTTTGTAAAATCTATTCTTACTTCACAAGACTTTCATATAAATTGCATTCTTTCATTGAATAATAATAGTTCATTCTCTTCCACTACCACTTTGTAACCTGCTTCATTTACTTGACCAAGGCTCACAATATTGCTTCTAAGGCTCAGAATATAATAGATGGCATCAAGGATTTGTTGCTCACCAGATTTACTCGTGAACGCTATGCTTCCTTTGCCTTTATTTCGACGCTTGAGTCATCCCCGAATTTTACCTTCCCAGAAGTATTCAAGTTTAATTCCATGAAGTACCCCTGAATTCCAGTCATGTGGTTTGAGGCCTCGTTGTCTAAATACCAGACATCCATCTCGTCTTTCTTGTAAGTTCCTGGGATTACCTTCTTCTCATCGATGTCGATAACTTTGTGCATGTAGAGAGCCCTATCATATTCGTTTGTCCTGTTAAGATTGGCTTCCTCCCCACCGGTCTTTATTTGAGGATACACGAACGCGAAGTGACCCGGTTGATAACTCTTGAAACATATTATTTGGGACCTATCCTTCTTTTCCCGACACTGCCTTTCGTTCGAATTATGTTGCTTCGATCCTGAACCTGATGACGTGTGTATGTCCGAATAAAGCAACTAATCACGATATTTTAATCTAGTACAAGTGCGGAATCCTTGTACAAGACCAATTCAAGAATAAAGATGAAGAGAACACAAGAATACGATGATTAAACAATAAAAACTTGAACTTGCACACAAGATGAACTTGTCGGGTACAACTCAGAAAATCGTAAACACACTTCTCTTGGGTTTACGATCGTAATCACTTTGGATCGTAAACACCTTGGCTCCTCCTTTCAGAATCGTAAACTCAAGCCCCAAATGAGGAGGTCAAGTGGTCTATATATAGACCACCATTGGGTTTACTATTGGGCCCCTTTTGGATCATAAACCCAATAGTAAACCCAAGCCCAATCATAAACTAGCCTAAATACAATAACTAACTAGTCTACTAAACTAATGAAACCCTCTAAGCCCAACCCAACTTATTTAATATTACAAGCCTCATAATCTAGCCTCTACAATCTTCCCCTAGGCTTGTGATATTAAATGTCTTCGATCTTTGAACTTCTTCTTCTTGACTGGCTGGCATAGATGCTGATGAAGATTCTTTCCGCAAAAATCTTCAATGGGTTTCATGACGGGCACTTGGGACTTCCTCTTGATCAGCATCAGCTCGAACTTCTTGAAATGAACAAGCAATGAAATGGAGGACTCTCATTGACTTGCTTCTTTTGAAAGAACTGGTTCTTGCTGAATCTTCGGTAACTGTCTTGAATCTCCAAAAATTAGAGGGTAAATTTTGAAAACCTCCTAACTTTGGAGAACTTGATTGTTGATCTTCAAACTTTATGATCTCTGACTGCTCTCATTTTCTGTTTCAAAGATTTGACTTGAAATCTTCAGCTTCCCCTAAACTTGTGAGCATTTTCTTTGAAAAACTTTTGAAGCTTTTGGATACTTGTAAAGATACCAACAACTTCCCCTGAACAGTTGCTTTTCAGATGGAAGTCTTGTCCGGTTGGTTCTTTAACTTGAGCAGCAGAAACATCTTTCTATCATCAATCTGTCTGACACACATTTCAAAAAATATACACTACCAGACATGTGATGACTGGTCTTTGGGTTAGGAGGTAATTATCATCTGTTCAGTTGATTCAAATTAACATAATTTTAACCAAAAACCCTAATATAGATTACGGGTTTTCTATAAAACTTTCCCTGAACCCAAGACCTCTAAAGACTTCCCCTTAGCTGATTACTTCCCCTCAGCTAAGGACTTCCCCTGAGATAATACATATTATCCTCGAGTTCCCTTCGGATACTATGTATTATGGAAGTCTTTTCGGATAATACTCATTATCCTCCCTCCTTCCCCTAAAAATTTGTCAAGATCTGACGGAGGAAGTCTTTTCCATTAGATAATAAGTATCATCCTCGAGTTCCCTTCGGATAATACTTATTATCCCATACTCCTTCCCCTAAAAATTTGTCAAGATCTGTCGGGGGCATATTGTCATGCATTAAAACCCTTGAAAAACATATTTTGACTTCTCAAATCAACCTGGCCAAGACAAAAACACACCAAAAAGAACTTAACGACTCACACACGAAAGATAAAAACAAACAAATACTTACCAATATCAAACGTGAGAAAGTTTACAAGGGATCAAACCATATGAATCTGACTGAGGAACCCTTTTCAGCTTCAGTTACTTAACTAGTCCAGGTGATTGCCAGTATGTTTGTCCGCTTTAAACTCAAACCCGTTTAATCCCAACCGAATGCGTCATGCTTAATATAGTACATTATTACCGTCATGTTTAATTGTCCCCACACCCAAGCGTACACAGCAAAACCTACCCAACCTCAGAGTTTATTGAGGATTCACAAACCCCCAACTTGAGGAACCATGCACCACGGCTATAACTACCACTTATTTTCATTAACCATCAGTTGATGATCAGGTCGGCCGCTAAGCACGCAAAGAAGACCAACTGAGTGATTATTTTTCATTTTTTTTCTTTTTCATTTTTTTTATTTCTTTTTCTTTTCTTTTTATTATGTGGTGTAGTCATGACAGCAGAGACATGGCGTGTGAGAGAGTGAATACTAGGTAATTACCACTCTCAACCCATTTTTGTCGGGACTCAGTCTTTTAAACCATGCAACCTAGGATGGGAAACTAAACATATATATCTTTTAGGTTCACTGCACTTTCATTGGAGGTCATAAGTTTAGGTCGAGCCTACCGAGCATATCACCGTGGAGCTTGCCTTTCACTTTCGCCTTACGCGTGTCAGCCATCTCCAACCCGTGCATTCAATTTACTTCCCCTAAACTTCTCAAAAACAAGACACAAACAATTAAACACAAACAATTAAAAATTGAAAAGCACACTATTTTTAAGGGGTCAACTTTTTCTTCATCTTTACATTTCTTCCCCTTGCTTTTTGATTTTTAATGACACAATCTTGTGAACATCATTTTTCAGTTTTTTTTTTTTAATAAAACACACAAACACACTTAAAAGAACAAAACACAAAATTTTGAAGATATCTGGCCAAGCTAACTTTCAAAGTATTGATTTGAAAATTTTAGAAAATTGGGTTTCATGACATCCACACTTCATTGCATTTGAATTCAAACACTTCAACAATCAATCACCAAGTGAAAATTTTAGGAAATTTGGTTTGACTCAAAACATCCTTTGCCGCTTCATCAAACAGACAACCAAGTTAAGAACAGTACATTTCATGCTGATTTTGACCTTTTACCTCTCAATGAGACATACCTTCCATTGTATAGATTGCTTGACATGTCATGAAGATACGTCTCCTAAACTGTGCCTGGAACAATCACTTATCAACAAACAAATTAGTAATAAAAATGTTAATGATAATCCTCCTTGATCGTTCCTGCACATAGTGAGAGATTAGTTAGCTAATAGTACCCAGGCCATTGTTTTTCTGGGTACTCCTGAGGAGTCAGTGAATGAAATTTCCTTTAAAAACATTCCTTTTGAAGCATCAGGAAGTTGGGATGGAACTGCCTTGGTTTTAGGTTTCCAAGTTCCAGGTGATTTAACATTTGTTTTAGCCACACTTTTCATCTTATCATTCTTCACCACAGTTGTTGGCTTCACACTCGGATGCTTGATGGTGATCTTTGGCTTCTCAACTTTAGCTTCACCGATCACTCCATCAGTTATTCCCTTGAACTTGGAGGAGAAGGATGGTAAGTCATACCCAACATCTGGTTCTTGGTCAAACATAGATCCAGATGTCATAAAGATCTTCCCCCCAGGCCGTGTCGTCAAGATCACCTTTTCCCTTTTGACTTCGTCAATTACTTTCAAGCATGGGGTTTCAATTTTAGGGTATGGTTTCAACTCTACCCCAACATCATCAGACTTGGAATTATGACATCTGTTATACTCCTGGCACTCAGCATCATCTCTTGATACGTCCTCTATTCTCCCTTCACCATATGTCATGTTTGCCTCGTTGTCTATTTCCTCTTGAGTCAATGGTGTAGTTCCAACCAAGACACTATCAATAGGAGGAGCAACTTCTTTATAATCTGACTTGGTTCGTTCAACTTGATCCTCACTAAGAAGTATTCCTATAATGTCTCTGGGAACTGGTGGAGGAATAATGTTGTTTGCAGCCAAGGCCTTATCAGTCTTTTCTGATCCAAATCCAGGTGTGTGTTTCCCAACTTGACCAGTCACAACAGCATGTGACAATTCCTTTCCAGCATCAAGCATTCTTTTACTCCTCATTTGATTCATATCAAGCTTAACCTGCATCTCATTGTTCTTATGCTTCAGGTCATCCATCTGCTTACTTAGCTCAGCTATCTCTAACTTAGCGTTGTCATACAAATAGGCGTTCTCAGTTGCAAAGTTCTTATATTTTGCTATATCTAATTTCTGGGCTTTAACTTTTTCTTCATTCTTTTGCCATCTACCCTTAAAGGAACTCCTCTCGCACTTTGTCTCAAACAATTCTGACTGAAGATTTTTACACATTTGCCTAAGTTCAGGAATTAATCGAGGACATGTAGGATTGGGGCACATCTCAGCATCTTCGTCCTCAAATATATTCTTTTCTTCAACCGAATCCATTACTAAAGCTTAGGGAACCTAAAACTAAAGCCCAAATGTCCAAAATATGAGATTACGATAAAATCCACCTGATTACGATCGTAATAAGCTGATTACGATCGTGAACTATGTTTCCGATCCAACCTCAAATCGTAAACACAAACCGCCTTAGAGAAATCGTAAACCCGATTACGATTGACTGATTACGATCACCAGAGTCGTAAACCCTGTTCCCGATCCAGCAAAGTCGTAAACTTCGTTTCCGAGTCAACCAAATCGTAAACTCGATTACGATTAACAAGTACAATCGTAATCCCTTTTCTCCGGGTCGTAAACACAATAAAGGTCGAATCTTGAAGTCGTAAACACTCAAACTCAGCAGATCTTCAATGAACTCAGTCGTAATCACCGAGAATACCCAGTAAAAAATGATCGGAAACGCATAAAACAGCAGTAGCTTCAATCGGAAACTCGAAGAACACCTTCAAACCTTCAAAACTCGAACCTTTTCCAGCAAAAACTCGAATCCAATATCGTGAGAACCTCGAATCTAAGATTCTTAGCTCTGATACCAATTGTATGTCCGAATAAAGCAACTAATCACGATATTTTAATCTAGTACAAGTGCGGAATCCTTGTACAAGACCGATTCAAGAATAAAGATGAAGAGAACACAAGAATACGATGATTAAACAATAAAAACTTGAACTTGCACACAAGATGAACTTGTCGGGTACAACTCAGAAAATCGTAAACACACTTCTCTTGGGTTTACGATCGTAATCACTTTGGATCGTAAACACCTTGGCTCCTCCTCTCAGAATCGTAAACTCAAGCCCCAAATGAGGAGGTCAAGTGGTCTATATATAGACCACCATTGGGTTTACTATTGGGCCCCTTTTGGATCATAAACCCAATAGTAAACCCAAGCCCAATCATAAACTAGCCTAAATACAATAACTAACTAGTCTACTAAACTAATGAAACCCTCTAAGCCCAACCCAACTTATTTAATATTACAAGCCTCATAATCTAGCCTCTACAACGTGCCTTGGGACTTGTACTAAGCCTGCTTTCCTTTTCCCTTTCCCTTGTATCCCTTCTGCCTAGTTTTCCACGATTTGCATTATTGTTAACAGACGAATCAGATCTGACAAACATCACCTTTGCTTGACTTGAAGAGGTTCCTCTTCCTTTATCCTCTCTCCATAAGCTTTTAGTCGCCCGACAACGTCATCGAAAGTGACCGTTTTCAAGTCTATTACTTGTTCGAGTGATGGCCCATGTGAACAAACTTTCTTGGCATTCCATGCAAGAACTTCTTCACTTGTTTCTCTTGATCAATGACCGAGCCTAGCGATGCGGATTTCAACGCAATACCGGAGATCTTGTTAGCGAGCTTGTCAACCGTGTTGCTTTCTTCCATCATAAGCTTATCGAACCCCCCCATAAGAGTTTGGAGACGAGTTTCTTTAACTCGATCAGCACCTTGATGCCTTGGTTTGATAGCAGCCCACATGTCTTTCGCGGTGTCCATGTTACCGATTTGAAGGGTGAGCTCCTCGGGGATCGATTGGAATATTAACGCGATGGCTATATTTATTTTCTTATCATCGGCTCTATTCTACCGGGTTCGATCGTGTCCCAAACCCCATGGACTTTGAAGATGACTTTCATACGAATTGCCCATAATGTATAGTTAGTTTGATTTAACATTGGACAATGGGAGTGCAACGAATTGGTCTCCTTGTTGGCATATACATTTGGATTTGACATATTTTAGTCACCCTTATCTTCCTTTGAGGGTAAATTAATATTTTGTCAATAGTCTCCACTTGGATCCGATCCTTTGAATCTCAGGAGCTTTGTTTAACCTTAAGCCCTTTCTGGTTGGAATTTGATTATTGATTGATTATGGTTCTTGAACTTGACTCTAATACCAATTCAAGGTCCCAATCGATAACACCAAATTGAAAGAAGAACTCACACACAAATAGCTTAATAAAATTTATTAAAAAAACTCAAGTTACATGCAACTCTTATAATAACCTCATTTAGATTACAAATATTATATAGAAAACAAAATAAACATGATGAATAAGAAAAGGAACTCTAACTTTAATACAATTCCTAATTAGCAACTATAGTCCTTTAGAAATCACTAATTAATAAACCCAGTCCTTTAAGTTATAAAATAGAATTAACTAGGGGTTTGGGCGTGCATGGTCTTACATGACCCAAGTTGAAACTTACTGTAACCGTAATTTTTTAAATATTAAAAAATAAAGATAAAGATAAAATTCGTGCAAAGCACATTGATACATACCGTAATAAACTCCTAATATTTTGCTCGTTGGTTTTATTTAATTCGTAGATTAAAACGCATTAAAAAAAAACTTAATCGCCCAAAATCATTTTAACTAACACTTTTTTATAGAAAGGAACTATAGCAAATCAGGCACCGTACCAATTTCGCAATTTGAAAAAAAAAATTTACTTTGTATTTTGCCGAGAAATGATTTTATTTTCAATACTAACCCTAGTTAATATTCAACTTGACCATGGTTAACCTTTTAAACCCCTTTGCTCTCCTCATCAAATCCCTAATTCATTTCTTCTCACCGTCCTCCACCCTTCTCTATTCTTGCCGCCGCCTTCTTCGTCACCATCTCCGAATCCACCGTTTTCTTCCCGGAATTTGTCGAATTCAGCAACCAATCTACTCTACTGGTATTTGCTTTTGAAGTCCATATTTGTAGAGATACAAACTGTCTGATGTCTATAACTCTGATCCTTAGTTTCTTTCTATGTTTTTACTACAGACCAATCAACAAGGATGAGGTTTATAACAATTTCTCGAGCAAACCTTCAATGGCGTCTTTTGGAACGTCATAGGACATGAACTTTCCTATCTACGATGTTTTTCTAAGCTTTAAAAAGGTAGCAAAGTTATTTCTTCTTGAATTGTATATTTGGTCTCCATACCTTGCGGTTTTGGTTTCTTCAGTGATATGATCTTGGTAGGAATCTAACAAGTACAATATTTGGTTTATAGGTTTAGTTGTTTTCGATATAAAGATCTAACTGAGGCTGTCATTTATAAACACATGAAGATAAAACAGAAAAATATAAGAATCTAGGTTTATTTATCACAGAGTACACAATTAATTTTTAGCCTATATTTACACAACTGCAAAACAAGCAAATCCTCAACTGAACTAAAATAATTTATGATTTACACGATACCTACTTAAGCAAGATGAAAGACAATATATATAAAGATTTTGAAAAACACATATACAAAACACAAACCCAAACCTAGGATACCTTTTCTTTAAGATATGCAACACCACTTGTATACGCTGACATGACATAATACACTGAAACCTAACCTTCTCTCCAAGGTATCCTGAAACATGTCAAGGACCTCAAGAACTTCAAGTGAAGATCAATTAATTTTAGTAGAAATGTGGACCAATAATAGACCTATTTAATCATACTAGAAATACATATAACAACTAGCATAATATGTAAAGGCACGACGCATTATATTAAGAATTCAGAATTTTAAATAGAAGACTTTGTACTAAACAGGTTGTAACAAAAATAAGCAATGTCAAAACTTAAAGATACACAACGACCGTATCTCATCACTAGAAAACAAGTAATTTTGCTATAGAAATTTACCACGCAAATTATTGTTTCGTAAATGTCGACACAATTACGACACATAAAAGAACCTAATTTTATGGTATTTTTTTGCAAGGAAAAAACGATACAAAACAAATAAATACATGATTTCATTAGAATGCATAGTGAATTTGATGGAAAATAATATTTTATTTTTTTTGTTTTTATTATTATTATTTTAAATATATATGAAAATATGGTAACCAAAACGTATAAAAAATATGCAAGAGATCGCGAGGCAATTGCGAGGCGCAGAGTATTTTTAATAAAGTTTCTAATCATTGTGTACAGTGCGTAACAAATATGTAGTAAAGTGCTACACTTTTACTACGCATTTCCAGCAACCATTTATTAATTTTTTTCCCAAGTCCAAACATTGTGTTAGATTGTTATATAACTTTATTATATTATATGTGAAATATTTTTATTTTATAAGTTTATACATATTTTACACCTACGTTTCTACATATTTACCATTATAACTCATTACTGATAACATCTTTTTTAAATTCTACAAGTAAAACGTTAACGATAGACACGTACATATGTACGTGTAAAATACTTATAAGTTGTTAATAAGTAATTCCTTTACTCGTAATGAACTTATATAACAAAGTTAATGAAAAAACGATGTTTTAGCGTTGGGATAGAAAAAACAATATTGGTTCTTAAGTAATGGGTATCAATTGTGTAGCAAATTGCTACGAGTGACCAACTACATGATGTTTTTTTTTTGTTTCTTGAGGTTTGAACGTAGTTGTTTTCGATCCATCTTTTGTATATGTTTATTATACATAAAATAACATCTTTTCACAAACTTATACATAGTTTACATCGGCGTACGTATCCCTTAAACTCATTAACTATAACTCGTTTTAATTCTACGAGTATAATTGTAATGGTAGACAAGTACACATACACGTATAAAATATGTACAAAGTTGTGAAATGGAATTCATTTACTCGTACACGACCTCATATTCATGCTAGATTGAGTCCAAATCACTCGAACACGACCCAATATTCATGCTGGCCGGTGTTTATTATGGTTTACAACCTACCTCCTTGGTTAGGTTTGAAAGAGCGATACATGCAACTTCCTTTGGTTATTCCTAGTCCGAAGAATCCTACACACAATTTGGACGCTTTTCTTCAGCCTTTAATTGAGGAGCTGGAGATTTTGTTCACACCCTTTTAGTGAATTTTCACCCTTTTCAAATGTACTTGGTTTGATAACAACCGTGGTGTTATACTTAACAAAAATAACCTGGTTGACTCTTGATGTGAAATACAAGTCACGGCTATCAACTGACGACTCATTTATCTTGGCGTCACGGGCGGAACAAGTGTTCTGCACATCACCCGCCATAAAAAGTGATACCAAAGATCTATGGGCAGTTGTTAAGATAAAATCTGGACACATATGAAGTCATTGCTCCTCAAACCGATGAAACCACAGAAGAACATGGGTTCCTTTAGTTTGATGAACGACACCAAATCAAGTAACTAGAAGTGAGCAGTTATGCCTAGTCACAGATTCCCATACTATGGAGGAATTGATTGATGATAATGACAAAAGATAAAACTATGAAGCACGGGTACGACCTTTCAATAACGCCTCCCCTTTCTAGAGACGGTCTGGGGACGAGTACTCTCTAAGGACTTTTCCCAAACTTTTCCTATTAGTCTGGGGCGTTTCTTGGTTTACGGGGATGTTTCCCAGCCGTTTCCTATTTTTTTAGGGTTTTTTAAAAACATTTCAATGAAGAGTGGTCTTTTTGAGGATTTAACAAATTTCAAAGATGTCTACTATGAAACCCAAGAATTGGTGGGGTTAACTTTGGTGCTCAAACTCCTCTTCTCCAGGCTTTGGCTTTTAGATTACTTGGACAACCTAGTTCTTGTGCTAAGCGTAATTGGAGTACTTATGCATTTATTCACTCGCTTAGGAGGAACAAGTTGACTACAAGTCGTGTTCAAGACTTGGTTTACATCCACTATAATCTCTGATTTTTGTCAATGAATCACAATGATGATGTCAAGATGTGGGATGCAGGTGGAGATGCTTTTGATTCAGTGGAAGATGTAGGATTTTTTGAGTTTGCCGACTATATAGCACTGGAACGGGTACGAGAACGGGGTACGTGGACCATACGGGAACGGGTAACTATGGAACTCAATAATTCAAGAAACGGGCACGGCAATAAAAAATATAAAGAATAAATATATATATTAATTAGATTGTAACACAAAACTCCAAAATAGATATATATTTATGTTTTAAAATAAAAAGGTGATCAATTATTAATAATCAAATCATTTTCAAATTCTGTAATTGCAAATTTCAGTGACTTTGAAAACCAACTTTAGGGAAACTCATTGAAATTTAAATATCTCACGAGTGTTTAAACTCACTTGATTTAAATCTAGATGATCAAGAAAAGGATGAACAAGTTGTTGGAAAAGAAAAAGTAGATTGCGTGACAAATTTAATAGAAAAGGCACCAATTTTGAAGGTTGATTGTTCCACAGATTTTCAGCAAAAATTAGATGAGGTGTTGGTAAGTCCTAAACCAGTCTCGGATGCAGGGCCCTAAAACAAGGCCAAAGCGAAAAATTGTTTTGAGTGATTTTTTGAGATCACCATATGTTCGTTGTTATGAAGGCTAATAGAACAAAATTTGAGAATGAAATATCAGAATTTGTATTTAGTGCAACCTTAACTCACAGGTTAGTATTGTATATGAAAAAATTATAAAATTTGATTGAATCATTGTTTTAACGTAAAATTTGATTGAATGTGCAGTGATATTGTGTTCAAAACAAAAGAAGAAAATGTTCCGAGGGTCTCGTTTGATTCTCTGTCTCCTGGAATTGAGGTGCACCTAAATGTTATAAGTGCATGGTCAAGACAGCTGAACTATCAAGAAAATTTAAAAAAGAAAGAATCCCTAACGAGAGACTTTTTCGTTCGCCAGATATGTTGGTATGAAACAATCTAAACACAACTAGTTAGATTTTAAATTGAGTATAACTACAGTGAGTTTTAAACTGACTATTAAAACTCATTAAAAATTTATCATAAAATCTAAAACATATTAGTTGGTTTTTTTATAAAAATCACTAAAATTGTATAAAAGACTTTTTGAAATTTAACACTCACTAAAATTCAAAACTCATGTGTCTTTAAAAACTCAAATATTATAACTTGAATATATAGTTTGTATCATGTAATTTATTGTTGAGTGATTTTTATTAACATATTTATTTACATGATTATTAATGTTAGTATATAAAATTGTTTGCTTTAACAACTTCCATCTCATTATGATAAAGGTGTGAAAAAAGATCGTTTTTTCATTTCGAGTCGAAAATGCTGAAATATTGAATTTGATTATTGGAATTGATCTAGTCTTCATACTAATAGTATGTGGAGAACACTATTATCTCATGTGTTTTAACATGAAACATGTACAGTTGAGGTGATTGACATCATTAACAGCCCGAAAAAGGATTACCAAACTTGGCCACAAAAAATGGTATGTCGACTTTTAACTTTATATTACGTTTTTCTATCTGTATTTTTTCATGGAATTTTAATATTAATCACTTATAAACTGTCTATTAAACTCAAACAATTAACATAGTGAGTTTTATAAATTTGACCAAACTATATGTTTTTGTAGTCGGTGAGTTTTTTATATGAATTCTAAAACTGCCATTTGTGTAACTGACCAAACATAATAGTGAGTTTTAACCGTGAATTCTTATATGTAGTTTAATCTCATTACAAACTAAATATAGGTTCAATATACCTAAATTGTATTATTTTTAATTTTGAAGTGGATTGCGTTTGTTGACTATTTAATATCAATCGGCTATAAAGAATGGGAGAAGTTAAGAGTGCTACAATTGTTTATGTTGATATGCCATGGAAAACCCAAAAAAAACCTCATAGATTACGGTATTTTTCTAATGAGGCACATGGAAACATACTTTGAAGATGTAAAGGAATTAAAGAGTGAGTTTATTAGAGAAAAAAGATCAGAATGATGAACTAAAAGATCACCGATGTAAGTATGTTGCCGAACTACTTACATCTGATATTAATCTTCAAAGTGCTTCTATTGTTCGAGGATGATTTTGAGAAAACACGAGTTGCAAGAATTATATATAACTTGAAGACAAATGTGGATGTTTAAGAAAAGGAGGATAAATTTTGAAAATGTACTATATGGGTTTCTGTATTGTTCTGTATTGTTGCTTATGATAAATGTTTTTGAATATTGTAACTCTTTTGGTTGAAACTCAATGTTTTAGTGAGTCTTAGACAATTGCAGTGAGTTTTATACTTTTTTCACTTTAAACTCACTACATACTCTGTTTTTATGTGGCTGAATGTCTATGAATATTATATCACAATAGTGTAAACAAACAGGTTTAGTCGTCTCTATACGTGTTCTTAACTTGTTTGCATGAAGGTTACTTATAATGATGCATAAACCAACAGGCGCTTAGTATTTTGGAATTCTGATGTTTTTTTTATTGATTCTATCGTCTATATATGTACTATGAAGTTATTAATAAACCTTTATTTACTTCAATGATCTTGACTGAAGGTTATATGATTATGTGTTTTAGACAATGAATTTTAATACTAGAGTTTTAATTCAAATTGACTTGTAAGAAGTAAACAATCATAACTTTTACAAGTAGTGAACTCAAGTTAAACTAATTAAAACATTTTATTCAAATTAAAACTCACTGCAAAGTCACTTGGGTTATAAAACTCATTTAAAAGTAGCTTTATAAAACCTCATTTTAATAAAACAATAGACCACTAAGTAATAAAACAATATAAACAAAGATCATATGAATTCATAGCAACCAAAAGAATCAAAGTGGTCCATTCAGGGAGTATTGTGAACCAATAAGCAATCAAAACGCCGACAATCACCATATAAGATTGAGTCATAAATACGGGAAATTTTGGCAAGAAAACTGCGTAAACCCCAACGATTGCAAAATTGAGCAGCACACATAAGTAAAATGATAGACCCTATAGACCCCAATTTTAGTCTTTAAATTTTCATCAGCTTGTTTTAAAGAAAAAAGGTACGATCATCATCTAAAAAATTACCCTAAATCATAGAAAACTCAACAGTTCCTCCTCCACTCTTCACAAAACCGATCTTTAAATCTCGTATCGCTCGGTTATCGCTCCACACACTCAAAACCACTCTCATCTTAAATCGAAGCAAATCACAAATCATCTCGATTATCGCTCGGAAATCTCTAACATTAGCGCTCGGTTTTCATCTAAATTTCAAAGTCAGAAAATCGCACATGCAATCGATCGAGAAGCACTAAATCCAGATCTAAAAGTCAATTCCGATCCTGATTCGGTGAATAAAAAGGTAAACTAATCGTTCTTCACATCTCTCTATTTGAATTTGTAATTTACGATGCTAAATGAGTTTAGATATGTTTTTGTATAATATTTCATCTCTGCGATCATCGTTTGTTCA
The DNA here is from genome assembly GCA_039602395.1 of Deinandra increscens subsp. villosa. Classification (NCBI taxonomy): domain Eukaryota; kingdom Viridiplantae; phylum Streptophyta; class Magnoliopsida; order Asterales; family Asteraceae; genus Deinandra; species Deinandra increscens. The sequence goes on along the minus strand of JBCNJP010000008.1, from coordinate 43,099,880 downwards.
TTAGAGTGCTTATTTCCTACTACATTATGCAGAGTCTAAAATGTTGACATATTTGTTTTAAAAATGGATTAAGGTACTGGTGCATTGAGTTTAAAAAACACAGAGTGAAAAATACTGTCGACCAGGGGCGGATTTATATTAGGCCCAGGGGTCCCTGTGGACCCCTCAACCTCGTACGCAAAGTGGAAATTATGTGAACGGTTTTTTTTTTTAAAAAATTGTGAAGAGGAGTTAATAAATACTTAGTTTGTGAAAATAAAACAAAATAAACAACTAGCCTAGTGGTAAGATCCATTGCTTGATTTTTAAGGGGTGCAAGTTCAAATCTTGTGCTCAACATTTTTTTATTTTTCTCATCTTTACCTCTTTTTTATTTACTTTCATTATAGACCCATTCTTTTTAAATACATTAATCTTAGACCCTTTTTATAATGAAATATTACAATATATAAAAATATAGATTCTTTTAATAGGCAAACATTTTGTCATATTATTTTTTTTTCTCGCGTTAATTTTTCTTTTCTCTTCATTTTTATCCATTTACTATTATTTTTTTACTATTATATCGCTATCAATGTTACGGTATATAATTTTTTTTATTAAAATCATGTAGAGTTTTTTTAGTCGGTTATTTTTTCTTTACTCGCAATGTCGCTCGCCTACATTAAAAACTATTTAGTAAGTAATAGACCAAAATTCTTTATGTACGTTTATATGAAACATAAACATCTAAAACTAGTGACTCCGTAAAAAAATTTGTGGACCCCCTAAAAAAAATTTCTAGTTCCGCCCCTGCTGTCGACTATTTAAGTTAAATAACTAATGAAACTCACAATATAAAACGCACTGACTATTAAAGTTAAATGACTAATGAAACTCACAATATAAAACTCATTATATAAAACTCTGTTTTACACAATAAAACTCCGGGGTGACTAAACTCTAACTCATAAATTATAGTAAGTGAGTTTAATTAGTTAGTGAGCGTTAATAGTCATTTAGATTTTAAATGTATAAAGCATACTGGTTTATGTAGTGAGTCTTATTCAATGGTATAATAGTGAGTGAGTTTTATAGTAGATTTCTGGTTTATGTAAAACTCTGTTTTACATAATAAAACTCTGACTCATAAATTATAGTGTGTGAGTTTTATTAGTTAGTGAGTGTTAATAGTCATTTACTTTTTAAAAGTATAAAGTATACTGGTTCATGCAGTGAGTCTTATTCAATGGATTAATAATGAGTGAGTTTTTATCCATTGCTTAATAATGACTTTTGAAAATCGCTTTAGGGTCAGTTCTCGGCACGTTTGGGTAGTCAAGACAGTTTAGTGTAGTTCTACCTGGAAATCAAACTACTAGTGGTTTTGTGATTGTTACTTCAGCAGTGGTGGTTTTGCTGTTGCATCCATGGAAAGTGGTGGTTTTGATGCTGCAACTACAGGCAGTGGTGGTTTTGGTGGTGTTGAGATCGGTGGTGCTCCTGCACTTGGTGATAGATTTGGTGTCGTTAGTGCACACGTGCACCAATGACACATTAACCAGCATAGATATAACTATACTAAAAGTCATTACATAAGCATAAGAAACAAAACAAATAGAGTTGATAGACACTCACATGTTAGTCTTATAAGTCGCGTCGAACGCCTTAACATCACCAAAAACCTCATAATCGCAACGCGACACATCATCGGCCCAAAAAAGAGAACGAAGTTCGTGACGAACAATAGAATACTCGAAGAAAAAGTTGTGCAAGTTTTCAGTCCGAGCTTTTAACGTGTCCAATACCATTTGTGCGTCTCTATCCCCGATAAACAAACGAATCGACCGATTTATATTTTTGTAATCAGTTGTGGTGCCATGGACGTTGTGATGCCGCCTTTTAATGTACATTGCACTTTGTGCGCGATATTAGGACCAATCTTGTGAAGGCTCAACTGATGAACAAGTTGTTGTGTCGAGAAGTCAACTTTTCACCTCTTTTTGGAAAAATCAATGAACTCTTTACCAATTAGTTCGTGATTATGAGTTTCAACGAACGAATAAATCGTTTAACACCCGATTTTTGGATCAAACTTAGCACATATACACGCATTACAATCACATAACTTGGATCGGGTGGACCTTGAAGAGGATGGTGTAACACCCCAAAATTCACAGATACATTATATGTATAGTAAATACGTGTTTATATTATAAATACGTAAGCTTAATTGATACATGATAAGACTATGCATTAGATAAGTTGCATGTGCTAGAATTACGTGTTTTATAGCTAACGTGATGAAATATGCATGAACGGATTTCTTAAAGGTTAACGAAAGTAAAGTATGAGATGAATATGTGTTTATATGGATAACATAATGATACATGTGTGAATTGATGGATATATACATATAGATACGTGTCTTAATAGTTAACGGAAAAGTAAAAGGACTAAAAGTGTAATTATTGTAAAGTTATAAAAGTATATGGATATTATACGTATATAAGTATCCCGAGGCTTAAAAATAAGTAAAGATATGTCCTAACATGATTCATGACATAAAATAATAAGTATTGTAAAGTTTGAGGGGCTAAAACGTAATTTAGCAATTAATAAAGAAAATATATATATGTATATATATGTTATCGTACGAATCCTGAGCCTTAGAAACCTTATAAATTATTAGAAATATGTCCCTTAATGTTTTAGTACATAAAATGATAAAAGGTTAGAAGTTTAGGGGCTAGAAATGGATTAAACCAAAGTAGAAGGGCCAAATATGCCAAAAACCAAAAGCTGGCCGGACCACCATGGCTCGCGTATCGCGAGCCACATCCACAGGCCCTGCGCGATACGCGAGGGAACCCCAGGTCAGCAGAAAAGTTCTAGGCTCGTTTTTGAGCCACGACACACACTTGGAGCTCAAGTTTAACCCCCATACGTGTCGATTTTTGAAGATTAGTCACCATAACACCTGTAAGGGCCTTAGGACGCTTCAAATGGTATAAATAGGGGCCTCAATTCGTCCAAAAAACTCGCCAATTCACTGATTCTTAACCCAAAAACCCTCATTTCGAACCAGCAACTTCGTCGGAGAAATTAGAGCAAACGGTGAGGCTTCCGAAGCTGAATTTCTGCAGTCACCCATTATTTGGTATGCTTAACAATAACCTCTTTCAGTTTTGGCTAACTCGATCTCTAAGTATGCTTTCTAAAAATGATGTAAAATTAGGGTTCTTGAGCTTGTTTTGCTAAAATCGGGTGATCGGGTGGGAATTAGGGTCTGAATTTTTGTAGGTAATCCTAATTTAATGTATTTTAAGAAAGCCCTAAGTTTATTTCACAATTGGAAAAGGTTTGGTGGAGGTTTTGTTAACGGGTCAAAATTAGGGTTTTCGTAACGTTGTTCTGCCCAAATCGAGTAAACGGTTTTGAATTAAGCTTTGCTATTTTGAAGGATATTATAAAATGTTATAATGGATAATACCCTAAGTTGGTTTGAATTAAAAATGAGTTTTGATAAAGAAACGAGAAATTTATGAAATTAGGGTTTTGAAATATGGATATTTAATATAAAATAATCCAAAGGGTACAAGGGCTTGAATTTTGGTATGCTAACATGTTTTCATATAATATAAGAATATATGAAAGTAAAATGGCTATATAATCAAGTATTTAAAATACCAAGTTAATCGGATATTAGAGGTTCGCGCGGACCGGAAGGGTAGACACTTGTACACTGGGGTTTCTGGCAAAAGCGGGGGTGTCGCCATCCCATCTGGGCAATGGCATCCCAACACTGGGCGATCCCGGAGTGAGTGTCTACTTATAGGAATGCGCGTCTTCATAATTATCAATAAAAAGAAGATAATATACCTATAGGGGTATTTTGGTCATTTTGACCTTAAAAGAAGTAAACCTTAATAATTAGATATTATTAAGATAATATAAGAAATAAATAAACATAGGATATGTTTATAATGTTAAACCTTGCGTTAATGCCATACGATACGCGAAGTAGGTCAACCAAAGGATTATGTCGGAGGTTCTGTCCCAGTTTAACAAGTAAAGAGATAAGGTGAGTGATGTGCTCGGAACGACTCTAAAAATAATAATAAAATAGACCTAAACCTAGACCTAAGACACACCTAAATTTTACCGAAAATAACTTGAACCGAACCGAACCCTAAGGCAGTGTACCTGTCGGATTATAGTAAAGCTGAGGTAAGACCGGAATATCGAATCCAAAGACACTCTAAAGACAAAGACTTAACCTAGACCTAGAAAATGGAAATTACTGAGAAATTTGGGTTTTCGAAATTGAGATTTGATTTAACTAAAATTAAATAAACAACGAGCAAACAGACGAAACCAGGAAAACCTAAAGACAACTGTCAGAAGCAGGGAGAGATACCACCTAGACTCGGAATCCTAATCACTAATGACAACTTCTATCGGTTATGACTAATCTGATGGTGGCTAGTTCACCTTTTAAGTCCTTCCTAGCTACACTTCTAACGCTCGAACAGGAGTTCACCTTTTAAGTCCGTCCTACCTCAATTACCCTAGTCACCCTCGGATATACCTAAAGCACACCTAAAATAACAGGAGCTACCAATAACTACCATGAATGACACGGAATACCAAGCTAGACAAAACCCTAGGACATTTCCTTTTGAGACAATGCTACCCTAGAACTTTAACCAACCCAACTACCCGTTAAACCTGTACCTTTTAAGTCTCCAGTTTAGCAGCACATTACAATCAAACTATCAATCAATTATCAATGCAATAGTCAAGGAAACCCTAACTACACCCTAGCAATTAACCCTAAAGTCAACTACTTTAGCTAACTTACCTAAACCGAAAGACATTCGCGGGTAAATTAAGCATTAATAATCAATTAGCAATCTGCTCATAACACACATATACATCAAACATGGCAATCATTGGAATTTAATAAAAGTGCAACATCAATCAATAAGTCAAAACCAAATAGAAATCGTCAAAAGATCAAATTCATCACAATGAGTCTAGGTGGCTCTAAAAGTTTAGCCTAGAAACATAATCCAATCAAGAACACAGATAAAAACTGAATCTTTAACAGAAATCATGACTAGACGTAGCAAATAATCACAAGACAAAAGGTTAGACGAAAAACCCGACACGTAACCGAAGTCGAATGCTTGATCTTCAGCCTTTCCCCTTGAATCGTAACCTTCCTTGGCTCTGAAAAGCGTCTCAGATCGCTCCTCTGTCGTCTGGAAGTCCAAGAATACCGAAACTAAACCCTAAAGTCGAATTTATATCAACTAAGCAATCTTTCCGGAAAACACACCTCCAAGCGTATCGCTTGGAGGCCTTAGACTTGGGCGCGATACGCGCGGACCCGCTAGGCGACAATTTAGTCGGGCGTCACCGCCTTTGACTTTGGTTGACCTTCACTCCCCAAGCGTATCGCTTGGGGATCTGTCTTTCCTAGGCGATACGCCTAGGACTTGTCGTTCAACACTTCTTTATCTTTTCTCCTTAACTTCTTCTTTGGCCTCGGGATTTTATCAAGAACCTACAAAACTTATAAGAAAACATAAAAAGGACCAAAAGACTCAAACTTTAATAAAAGCACTTAAAACAAATGGAAACTGACTCAAATGGACTCAAATTATAAAATAAAAGACTCTTAATTTAGGATGTGTTTGCAACACATCAAACATCCCCACACTGACTCTTTTTTCGTCCTCGAAAAATACGGCAATGGAATCACAACCAGGAAATTGACTCCTAAACCTTTAACATTCCAAAATTCAACAGCCACCATACAATTCCACAAACCATAACGTAATAACACTCTAACTACGATTGTCGATATTTCGATCCGATTAAACCCAACCACCAACCTTTTCTTTCGCCCCCATGTGTTTATGAAATTACCAGATATAAGTTCAGCTGCCTATGGATCCCACTAATGAAAGGTCAAGTTCAACCTATTACCGAATCATATTCAGTCAAAGCAAAGGGTATAATTGAATTGAATTTATATATTTCCAAACCCCCTTAAACCAGATACTAAGATGTCCAAAGAATAACTATGAATTTATATGCAACTTTTACTTTTGAGCATTTATTCTCTAAGTTATCATTTTTTTCTTTTTTCAATTTTTTTTTTCTTTTTATAATTGGTTACTATTACCTAAAATTACCAACGGACATCACCAGAGGTATTCTTTCACAAGGTCTTACCCCCGAAATCATACATGAGTATTTTGCCCGCGAGATCAGGAACATCATCAGAGGTACTTACCACGGGATACTATCCTTAGTTTGTACATGAGTATTCTGCCCCTTCACTCTAATTCATTAACCAGATTATTAACTAACATGCTCATTGAAATTCTAAGGACATAGGAGTATCTAGCCTAAAGCGGTCTCTTTCCTCCTAATCATCAGATTCAGAATTCCTATCACTCCTAAAATGGGAACCCACTAGCAGACTGATTAACATATTTATACAACAATAAACACACAGGCTATTTAAGCTACTCCTAGATCAGCTGAGCCTACCGACACATCATAGACTAGAAATGTTGTAACACCCCAATTTCACAGGTACATAATATATATAGTAAATACGTGTCTATATTATCAATACGTAAGTTTGATTGATAAAAACGATAAACTATGCATTAGATAAATTGCATATGTTAGAAATACGTGTTTAATGGCCAAAATGATGAAATTTGTATAAACGGATGAGTTAAACGGTGAAGAAAGTAAATATGAGGTAAATATATGTTTATACAAATAACATGATGATATATGTGTGAATTGATAGTTTCATACATGTGTTAATAGTTAATGGAAAAGTAGAAGGGCCAAAAGTGTAAATTATGTAAAGTTATCAACGTATACGGATATTATACGTATCTATAACTATTATAAACATTTTAAGGCTTAGAATATAGTAAAGGTATATCCTAATATGATCCATAACATGAAATAATAAGTGTTGTAAAGTTTGAGGGGCTAGAACGCAAAATAGCAAAAGATATATATAAAAATATAAGTGTATATATATATATATATACGTATATATACGTATATCATCGAGGGTGTCCCGAGCCTTAGAAACTTTATTAATCATGTTTTATAATAGTTCGGTGCATAAAATAACAGTTTGATAGAAGTTAGGGGGCTGAAATGTAAATAAAACTTAGAGGGACCAAAACTGTCAATACCCTATACATGCCAGGCGGTACGCGACAGTTAGGGGAGAGGGGCTCGCGTACCTCCGCCCAAATCAGACCAGAAAACGACGGATTTCGACTTGGGCAGCACGTTTTGACGAAATTGACCTTGTATACGTGTTGATTTCGGGCAATTAGTCACCTAGACACGTGTAGGGACCCTAGGCGCACTCCATGGGTATAAATACACCCTCCAATCGGCCGAATATCATCCCCAATTTCTGAATTCAAACCCGAAAAACCCTAGTTCGAACCAGAAACTTCGCGGGTCAAATTCTCTCAAACGGTGAAGAGTTAAGATCCGAAATTCAGCAGTCAAGCTTCTATAGGTAAGGTCTAAAATAACCTCTTTCAGTTTTGGCTAAATCAATTTCTAAGTATGACTTTTAAAACTATGCTCAAATTAGGGTTCTTGAGCTTGTTTGGGTAAAATTGGATGATCGGATGGGAATTAAGCTCTGAATTTTGGTAGGTAACCCTAATTTGATGTATTTTAAGAAAGCCCTAAGTTTATTTCAGAATTGGTGAAGGTTTGGTATGAGTTTTGGAAATGGGTCAAGATTAGGGTTTTCATGATGATGTTTTGCCCAAATCGAGTAAACGGTTTTGAATTAAGCCTTGCCATTTTAAGGGATATTATAAAATGTCATAATAGATAATACCCTAAGATGGTTCTGTATAAAAATGAGTTTTGCTATAGAAACGAGAAAAATGGGTAATTAGGGTTTCGGAATATGGATATTTAATATAAAATAATCCGGAAGGTATGGGGACTTGAAATTTGGTATGGTAACATGTTTACATATATATTAAATATATATGAGTTCAAATTTTGGTAATTTATAATTAAATTACTCGGTGCAACGATTGTAGTAATTCCGCCTCATGGTCGTCAATGACGCCTACACGGCCGGTAACGATCGTCACCAAATTCCAAACCCCGTGACTATTCCTCATAGTAATTCCGCCAAATGATCGGTCATGAGGAAACACGAGCGGTAAACGTTAAGGAGCAAAGACTTGATAAGATATATAACAAAATATGTAAAAGGGGCAAAATGGTCATTTTGACTATTAAGGGTATTAACCAATAAAAAGTTGGGTTTTGGATAATGAGGTAATTCTTAAATGTGATTTGTAACATTTAGGATGTCTTGATAGGGACATTACATTAAAGGCATTAAGAAACTGATTCACAAGAACTTAACCCCAGAATAATAGCTTTGCAAAGCTAAGGTGAGTTCTATGAGCCCTCTTTTAAATTGTTTAAATGTTTTAAACCATTTTGGGCTGATATACATAACGTTCTGTGAAAATACTCTCAATTGATATAATTGCATGTTATATGTATTGATTGTATGGTGATGATTAGAGGAAGATAAATTGCCATTTCGATGTTTCTAGTAGAATAGATTAATGATGGTAATCGAGAAAAGATTGGTGGGTAAGGGGCTTCTGAAACAAGAAGTTAAATAGTGTTGTCCCAATGGTGTCAAAACCAAGCGGCGTCAAAGCCAGAAAGCGTCAAAGCTAAAGTGGCGTCAAAGCCAGATAGCGTCAAAGCTATATAGTGTCAAAACTAAAGGGACCATTGCTACACGATGTGTTCGTAAAGCAAGTAGAAACACTATTTCCCTAAGATAAAATTTAATATGAGACAAGGATGACAAAGCAACAGAAGGTTAGTTTATTCACAAGGTTAGAGTATGTGAATATATGTGCTATATGCTTTGTGTTTGATTGTCTAATTGCAGAAATGTGTTTGACAAACCTAAGTGCCTTCGAAAGGTAAAGTTTTCCCAAAACGTAGAACTCACCAGCGTAAGCTGACTTGTTAAGTTATGTATGTCAGATGAGGCTGGACCTTCGGATCAAAAAGGGAAAGCTGAGATGTGAGCAGGAACTAGGAGGCATATACTATCAAGACAATGTCAAGCTATCAAGAGAAGACATTTTTGAAAACTGGCGTGGAGATGTTTATTTCTCTTTTGTATTTGTCTCTCTTACTATGTAATACTTGGCATATGAATAAAAGTTTTTATTTCCGCTGCTTTAGTTATCTCTGTTGTACCTTGTGTTCATGAGTAAATCCGATGCGTGACCGCTCCTAGGGCCAAGTCTAGGAGTGGGCGTCACAAGTTGGTATCAGAGCCTTGGTTTAAGAGATTTAGATACTATTGCAGTGTCTAGACTTAAACTAGGACTCTGGGGAAGCCAAGTAAGATGAGACAAATGCCAGTATTGATAGTTATGCCCATAGGTAGAACGTGCATTAGGAATATAATGGACAGGGACTTAGGATATATGAGTATGGAAAATACCCAATTGCAATTAGCTACTGCAATTTGGTATTAACTATATAAGTATATCCTAAGCACTGGTTATTATATGGCCAAGTGCGAGATATTTTATTTTGATGTTAGGATGTGGACACAAAGGATGCATGTGAATAGATGTAGATAAGTTTTGAAGACATTATATATAAATAAACGTATTGACGTCTGCGCTTATCTGTTTATCATGTATTCAAAACTTGGAAACCCTACGTCACATAAATCCTAAAATGTCACTCATCTTAATATAGGAAATGGCTAGAGGAAGTCGTGGAAATGACAACGACGGTAGAATAGTTAGAAGAATCACGCGAGCAAATCCCGAGCCCGAAGCTAACGTCGAAGCTAATACGTTCACTAGCGAACAAGTAGCGGCTATTATCGCGCAAGCAATAGCTCAAGTCCAAAGAGGCGCTGGTGGAACCAACGGGACGGGAGGTGGAGGAAATAACAACGGGAATAGGAATGACCCAGAAGATATGGAGGAAGGACAAGGAGGTAAAGGATGTTCTTTCAAGACATTCAGTGGTTGTAAACCCCCTTTGTATGATGGCAAGAAGGACGCAATAGCTACCTTCGAATGGATTCATGAGATGGAAGCAGTTATTGAAATCAGTGAGTGCAGAGAAGATCAAGCAGTGAAGTACGCCGCTCACTCGTTTGTATCTGAAGCATTGCACTGGTGGGGAATGGTTAAGCAGACTGAAGGGAGTGCAGCTATCGCTGCAATGAAGTGGGACGACTTGAAAAAGTTAGTCCTTGAAGATTTCTGCCCTAGGGGAGAGCTGGATCAGTTGGAGAAGGACTTTTTGATGCTCGAAGCTGGAAACATGACGCATCGGGAATATACGTCCAAGTTCAATGCTATGGCAAGATTGTTGCCTGCGTTAGTCACTCCTGAAGCTCAAAGGGTGAAACGATACGTCCAAGGCCTCCCTGGCCGAGTTAGGGAATTCATTAAGGCTATTGAGCCTAGAACGTTCAAGGCAACGGTGAATCTAAGCTCCAATCTCTATAGTGAGATGTTCGGAGCAGGAGGTAGACCAGAGGAGTCTAAGAGAAAGTGGATGGAGACGGCTGAAGGTTCAAAGAAGAATGACAGGGGTCACCGCAAAAAGCAAAAGAATGGATCAAAGGGCAGCAAGCCCTTGTGTAACAAGTGTAATAAGAATCACTATGGAGAGTGTAGGTCAATGACGACTGGCTGCTATAAGTGCGGGAAGGAAGGTCACTTTGCCAATCGTTGTACTGATCCAAGGAAGTGTTTCGAATGTGGAAGCCCTGATCATATCAGGACAAACTGCCCCAAGTTGGTCAAGAATTCAGAACCACCAAAGGCGAAAGAGGCTCCAAAGGCAAAGGGTAGAGCTTATACCCTGACTACCACCGAAGCCAAGATAACACCCGATGTAGTTTCAGGTACGTTTCTCGTTAATAATGTGCCTGCTTCTGTGTTATTTGACTCTGGTGCTAGTAGGAGTTTTGTTTCGCATGAATTCTGTGAGCTAATTGATAGACCAACTGTTAAGGCTAATAGACCATTCGAGGTCGAGATTGCCTCAGGGAGAAGTATTAGGATTACTGAGGTAGTAGATAACTGCTTAATAGAGTTAGAAGGGTATAAACTACCTATTAAGTTGTTTCCTATGGCGCTAGGAGGTTTTGATGTTGTGTTAGGAATGGATTGGCTTGCAGAGAACGATGCACAAATTATCTGTAACCAAAAGAAGGTTCAACTTCGAACGCCAACTGGGCAAATCATATCCATTTATGGGGATCGTGATAGCTCAGCAGTAGAGATCATTTCAATGATCAAGGCACGGAAGTTCATAAGACGAGGATGCAAGGCGTACCTTGCTTATGCTATCGATTCGAGGGTGAAGACTAAGGAGTTAAAAGATGTGCCGGTAGTATGCCAATTTCCAGACGTGTTTCCAGAAGAACTACCCGGCATTCCTCCTGATCGAGAGATAAAGTTTAGGATCGACTTAGTGCCAGGAGCCCAACCCGTAGCAAAGTCACCTTATAGGTTAGCTCCATCAGAGATGAAAGAGTTGATGTCACAATTGGAAGATTTGCTTGACAAAGGGTTTATAAGGCCAAGCATCTCACCTTGGGGTGCTCCAGTTCTTTTTGTCAAAAAGAAGGATGGAAGCATGAGAATGTGCATCGACTATAGGGATCTAAATAAGCTAACCATTAAGAATAAATATCCTTTGCCTAGGATCGACGATTTATTCGACCAGCTACAAGGAGCGAGTTGGTTCTCTAAGATAGATCTGAGGTCAGGGTATCATCAGCTTAAGATTAGGGATGAAGATATCGAAAAGACAGCTTTTCGCACGCGTTATGGTCATTATGAATTTCTGGTAATGTCATTTGGGTTGACCAATGCCCCTGCAGCTTTCATGGATCTCATGAATAGAGTGTGTCGACCTATGTTGGACCGATTCGTAATTGTGTTCATAGATGACATCTTAATTTATTCCAGGAATGAGCAGGATCACGCGATGCATTTAAAGGAGGTTCTAGAGACCTTAAGGAAGGAAAAGCTATATGCCAAGTTTTCAAAATGTGCGTTTTGGCTTAAGGAAGTCCAGTTCCTTGGTCATGTGATAAACGCGGATGGCATCCTTGTAGATCCAGCAAAGATTGAGACGATAATGAGTTGGAAGCCACCTAAGACGCCTTCAGAGATTCGTAGTTTCTTAGGACTTGCCGGCTATTATCGTAGATTTATTCAAAATTTTTCGAGGATTGCAACGCCACTGACTAAGCTAACCAAGAAGGACACTAAGTTCGTATGGGGACCTAGTCAGCAGAGTGCGTTTGAGGAATTAAAAGCCAGATTGACTCAGGCACCGGTGTTATCCTTACCGGATGGGTCTGATGATTTAGTAGTGTACTCTGATGCTTCTTATCAAGGCTTAGGTTGTGTTTTGATGCAGCGGGGCAAGGTCATTGCATACGCATCAAGGCAACTAAAACCTCATGAGACAAACTATCCAACTCACGACTTAGAGTTGGCGGCCGTTGTGTTTGCACTCAAAATATGGAGGCACTATTTGTACGGAGTTAAGTGCACTATCTACACTGACCATAAGAGCTTAAAATATTTCTTTGAACAAAAAGATCTTAACATGAGGCAGCGTAGATGGTTAGAGTTGATTAAAGACTATGATTGTGAGATTATGTATCATCCAGGTAAAGCCAACGTAGTGGCTGATGCTCTAAGCAGAAAGGAGAATCTTCCTTCTTTTCGGGTGAAATCATATAAGTTAGTAATCACTCCTGACTTTCTTATCCAACTTCGTAAGGACCAATATGAAGCCCTTAAGGATGAGAATATCAAGAGAGAAAGAATGGTTGGCCAAGCAGGAAGCTTGGAAGAAAACGAGTTTGGAGTCAAAACTAGGTACGGTCGAATGTGGGTACCGCTTTTAGGTGAGATTCGTGGTAAGATCTTAGACGAAGCTCATAAGTCACGCTATTCAATTCATCCTGGTGCAACTAAGATGTATCAAGACTTAAAACGGGACTATTGGTGGCCAGGTATGAAGTTTAATGTCATGCAATATGTGAATAGGTGTTTGACTTGCGCAAAGGTTAAGGCTGAGCATCAAAAGCCTTATGGAATGCTTCAACCTCTGAAGATTCCTGAATGGAAGTGGGAACATATCACGATGGACTTCATAACTAAGCTACCTCGTACAGCTAAAGGTTATGACACCATCTGGGTGATTGTGGACAGGCTAACCAAGAGTGCTCACTTTTTGCCTATTCATGAGGCAATTTCTTCTGAAGAGTTAGCTAGTTTGTTTATTAAGGAGATCATCTCTAAACACGGGGTGCCAGTGTCTATAGTCTCCGACAGAGACACTCGGTTCACTTCGCGATTTTGGAGGAAATTCCATAAGAATATGGGATCGAGATTGCATATTAGCACGGCATATCATCCCCAGACGGATGGACAAAGTGAGAGAACGATACAAACTCTGGAAGATATGTTGCGTGCTTGCATAATAGACTTTGGAGGAAGTTGGGATAGTCACCTACCACTAGCAGAATTCTCCTACAACAACAGTTATCATGCTAGTATTGGTATGCCTCCTTATGAGATGTTGTATGGTAGGAAGTGTCGAACTCCAATATGTTGGGGTGAAGTTGGCCAACGAGAAATAGGAAGTAAAGAAGTAGTCGAAAATATGGCTCGAGATCTTGATGTGGTCAAGGCACGATTAAAGGCGGCACAAGATCGACAAAAGTCATATGCGGATAAGAGGAGAAGGCCAATTGAATTCCAAGTTGGAGACTTTGTGTTACTAAAAGTTTCTCCTTGGAAGGGTATTATTCGGTTTCGTAAAAGGGGCAAGTTAGGCCCAAGGTACGTAGGACCTTTTAAGATTGTAGAACGGGTAGGTGAGGTTGCATATCGGTTAGATCTACCTGAGGAATTGTCTGGGATTCACCCAACATTCCATGTTTCTTATCTAAGAAAGTGTATATATGATGAATCAGAAGTAGTACCTTTAGATGAAATTGAGGTAGACGAAAAATTATCATATGTGGAAAGGCCAGTTGCGATTTTAGATCGTAGTGAAAAGAAACTCCGAAACAAGACCATTCCGATGGTCAGGGTGCAGTGGATGCACAGAAAAGGTTCGGAATCTACTTGGGAACGAGAAGATGAAATGAGAGAATCTCATCCCGAGTTATTCTCGAGCTGAGCATGTTTCGAGGACGAAACCCTTTTAAGGGGGAGAGAGTTGTAACACCCCAATTTCACAGGTACATAATATATATAGTAAATACGTGTCTATATTATCAATACGTAAGTTTGATTGATAAAAACGATAAACTATGCATTAGATAAATTGCATATGTTAGAAATACGTGTTTAATGGCCAAAATGATGAAATTTGTATAAACGGATGAGTTAAACGGTGAAGAAAGTAAATATGAGGTAAATATATGTTTATACAAATAACATGATGATATATGTGTGAATTGATAGTTTCATACATGTGTTAATAGTTAATGGAAAAGTAGAAGGGCCAAAAGTGTAAATTATGTAAAGTTATCAACGTATACGGATATTATACGTATCTATAACTATTATAAACATTTTAAGGCTTAGAATATAGTAAAGGTATATCCTAATATGATCCATAACATGAAATAATAAGTGTTGTAAAGTTTGAGGGGCTAGAACGCAAAATAGCAAAAGATATATATAAAAATATAAGTGTATATATATATATATATACGTATATATACGTATATCATCGAGGGTGTCCCGAGCCTTAGAAACTTTATTAATCATGTTTTATAATAGTTCGGTGCATAAAATAACAGTTTGATAGAAGTTAGGGGGCTGAAATGTAAATAAAACTTAGAGGGACCAAAACTGTCAATACCCTATACATGCCAGGCGGTACGCGACAGTTAGGGGAGAGGGGCTCGCGTACCTCCGCCCAAATCAGACCAGAAAACGACGGATTTCGACTTGGGCAGCACGTTTTGACGAAATTGACCTTGTATACGTGTTGATTTCGGGCAATTAGTCACCTAGACACGTGTAGGGACCCTAGGCGCACTCCATGGGTATAAATACACCCTCCAATCGGCCGAATATCATCCCCAATTTCTGAATTCAAACCCGAAAAACCCTAGTTCGAACCAGAAACTTCGCGGGTCAAATTCTCTCAAACGGTGAAGAGTTAAGATCCGAAATTCAGCAGTCAAGCTTCTATAGGTAAGGTCTAAAATAACCTCTTTCAGTTTTGGCTAAATCAATTTCTAAGTATGACTTTTAAAACTATGCTCAAATTAGGGTTCTTGAGCTTGTTTGGGTAAAATTGGATGATCGGATGGGAATTAAGCTCTGAATTTTGGTAGGTAACCCTAATTTGATGTATTTTAAGAAAGCCCTAAGTTTATTTCAGAATTGGTGAAGGTTTGGTATGAGTTTTGGAAATGGGTCAAGATTAGGGTTTTCATGATGATGTTTTGCCCAAATCGAGTAAACGGTTTTGAATTAAGCCTTGCCATTTTAAGGGATATTATAAAATGTCATAATAGATAATACCCTAAGATGGTTCTGTATAAAAATGAGTTTTGCTATAGAAACGAGAAAAATGGGTAATTAGGGTTTCGGAATATGGATATTTAATATAAAATAATCCGGAAGGTATGGGGACTTGAAATTTGGTATGGTAACATGTTTACATATATATTAAATATATATGAGTTCAAATTTTGGTAATTTATAATTAAATTACTCGGTGTAACGATTGTAGTAATTCCGCCTCATGGTCGTCAATGACGCCTACACGGCCGGTAACGATCGTCACCAAATTCCAAACCCCGTGACTATTCCTCATAGTAATTCCGCCAAATGATCGGTCATGAGGAAACACGAGCGGTAAACATTAAGGAGCAAAGACTTGAAAGATATATAACAAAATATGTAAAAGGGGCAAAATGGTCATTTTGACTATTAAGGGTATTAACCAATAAAAAGTTGGGTTTTGGATAATGAGGTAATTCTTAAATGTGATTTGTAACATTTAGGATGTCTTGATAGGGACATTACATTAAAGGCATTAAGAAACTGATTCACAAGAACTTAACCCCAGAATAATAGCTTTGCAAAGCTAAGGTGAGTTCTATGAGCCCTCTTTTAAATTGTTTAAATGTTTTAAACCATTTTGGGCTGATATACATAACGTTCTGTGAAAATACTCTCAATTGATATAATTGCATGTTATATGTATTGATTGTATGGTGATGATTAGAGGAAGATAAATTGCCATTTCGATGTTTCTAGTAGAATAGATTAATGATGGTAATCGAGAAAAGATTGGTGGGTAAGGGGCTTCTGAAACAAGAAGTTAAATAGTGTTGTCCCAATGGTGTCAAAACCAAGCGGCGTCAAAGCCAGAAAGCGTCAAAGCTAAAGTGGCGTCAAAGCCAGATAGCGTCAAAGCTATATAGTGTCAAAACTAAAGGGACCATTGCTACACGATGTGTTCGTAAAGCAAGTAGAAACACTATTTCCCTAAGATAAAATTTAATATGAGACAAGGATGACAAAGCAACAGAAGGTTAGTTTATTCACAAGGTTAGAGTATGTGAATATATGTGCTATATGCTTTGTGTTTGATTGTCTAATTGCAGAAATGTGTTTGACAAACCTAAGTGCCTTCGAAAGGTAAAGTTTTCCCAAAACGTAGAACTCACCAGCGTAAGCTGACTTGTTAAGTTATGTATGTCAGATGAGGCTGGACCTTCGGATCGAAAAGGGAAAGCTGAGATGTGAGCAGGAACTAGGAGGCATATACTATCAAGACAATGTCAAGCTATCAAGAGAAGACATTTTTGAAAACTGGCGTGGAGATGTTTATTTCTCTTTTGTATTTGTCTCTCTTACTATGTAATACTTGGCATATGAATAAAAGTTTTTATTTCCGCTGCTTTAGTTATCTCTGTTGTACCTTGTGTTCATGAGTAAATCCGATGCGTGACCGCTCCTAGGGCCAAGTCTGGGAGTGGGCGTCACAAATGTTTTCCATTCAACCATACTTATCCACATTTCCCAAATTAATCCATTAATTAGCATTTAAGCACAACATTCGCAAATCAATTCCCAGTTTTACCTATCATTTTCCATTTAATTGCAGCCAGAATCTCGGACATTTTTGAACAATTTTTCAATTTTTTTCAAATTTTTCTCACTTTTTATGACTCAACTAAACACACCAAAAAACAAACTCAAGACTCAATACGAACGTATCCCATCCCCACACTTGAATCACACATTGCCCTCAATGTGGAATGGAACAAAAATAAAGCAGAAATAAAATAAATAAATAAAATAAAACAAGTTGAAACGTGTTCACCTGACATTCCAGAGACTCAGCACAGCAACCAACAACGATCCACGAACTCCGGTAAACAGAAAGAATATAAAATTTAAAGATTTAAAAATTTTCTGACTTACCTCCTCCAGGCGTATCGCCTACAGCCATGAAATTCCCAGGCGATACGCCTGGAACTATACACAACCGGCCCGCCAAAGGAGCAAGCGTATCGCTTATAACCCACCATCCTCCAAGCGATACGCTTGGAACGTGATTTCCAGGGAACCTCAAAATTAAGCCCCAAAATATTTTCTATCTCCTTTATGCTCCAGCAGCTCCCTTGTCAAAAACTCAGTCCAGAACTGCAGTTTTAGACCTGCACATCTCATACTCCTCATAGCTCGAATCTCCAAAATAACCTGCAAACACAAAAACACAAAAACCAAAAGACGCAAATGCACGAAAAACGAAAACTTGCAGAAATTTAAAACACAAATACAGAATTATACAAACCGGGCACTGCATCAATCAGATCACAACAGCAAAACAACCTCCAAAACCATCAGGAGGCTTGGATTTAACATCCTTGACCACAAAAACACCGGATTTCAACCGGTTTCTAACCAACCAACCATCTAACAACTTCCTACCCCATAAAGCACTAAACTTTTCTGCTCTCAACAACCTTTTAACCTTCCAATGCTTATACCTACCCGGAAGAAATTGACATTTACCAAGAAAACTCATTTCCGGGTCATGGGTAGCAACAATCACATCTAACCTCCCCACACTTGAACTAAGCACAATCCTATCATCCATAATACCTAAATCCTCAAGTGTGGGGGTCCTAACTACCTTATCAACCACCGTTTCACTCTCCACTATCACCAACTTCTCGGGTTCTCCTAACGGGTCACAATGATCACTCTTATCAACTAAGATCTCTAACCCTCCTATATCTTCCCCACACTTATCCACTATCACCACTTCTTCCTCAACTACCTCACCGGGTTCTTCTAATGGGTCAAAAATTTCATTTTTATCAATTAACTCAACTAACCCCCCCGGTGTCCTCCCCACACTCATCCTCTTCAAACTCATCATCATCCAACCGATTGCCTATGACCACAAGATCTATAAAGGACATGAAAGTACCTATCAAGCAAACCGATTCCGTGCCCTTATCCTTACGCCTACCCACTTCAAACACTACACTCTCATGGTCAACCCTCAAAGTAATCGTTCCCGCAAAAACATCAACTAGCGCCCGGGCGGTCCTAAGGAAAGGTCTACCTAAAATCAAAGGGCAACTAGCATCATATGCACAGTCAACTACCACAAAGTCTATAGGGAACAAAAATTTGTCAATTTGAACAAGAACATTCTCCACTACTCCTTTGGGTCTAACAATCGATCTATCTGCCAAAGAAATTGTCATCCTAGTCGGCTCTAACTCGCCTAATCCCAGATGCAAGAAAACAGAATATGGCATCACATTGATACTAGCACCTAAATCTGCTAAAGCACATGTAACAGATGAATCACCAAAAGAACACGGAATTGTAAATGTACCAGGATCAGTCAATTTTTCAGGCAATTTATTTTGAACTACAGCAGAACAATTAGCATCAAGTGTAACATCTGAAAAACTTTCAAGCTTCTTCTTATTAGTTAACATATCTTTCAGAAACTTAGCATACTTAGGCATTTGTTTAATAACATCAGTAAAAGGTAAAGTGACCCTAAGTTGCTTAAGAAGCTCTAAGAACTGATTATATTCACGTGCATTCTTCTGTTGAACCAACCTCTCAGGATAAGGAACTTGCTTCAGATCATCGGCTGTGATTGGTCTCGGCGCGAACCTCACCCTTTTCTTCTCTTTAACAGCCTCCCACTTCAGCGGCTTCTCTCTCCCTACCTCAGGCTCGACGTTTGGTGCGATACTTGCTGGCGTATCGCTCTCGTGCAACCTCCCGTCAGGCGTCTCCAACTCGATCTCTTCATCAACCGGCTCTTCATCAACTACCGCTGGTGATGGACTCTGGACAACTCTCCCGCTCCTCGTGGTGATGGCATTCACATTGGCATTGGGGTTCTTATAAGTACTACCAGAAAATTGACCCCCACGGGAATTGAGCTCCTTCAGCTGCTTCGCTATGTCACCGACTGACCTCTGCAAATCAAGGAATGAAGCTTGCTGGTTTCTCAATAAAGTATCATGCTCTGCCAGCTTCTTCTGTGTGGCCTCATCTCTCGCGTTCATCTGCTGTAAAATCTGCGTTTGATTCATGACCAGCTCTGTAAGCTCCTTCATAGTCGGCCCCTCAGTTCCTCCACCATTCTGATTATACCTCGGTTGAAAACCAGGTGGATTTCCTCCCTCTCGCCATCCTGAATTTTGGCCACTCCTCCACCCAGACTGGAAAGAATTACCGAACTGGTTTCGGTTTCCAATGTAGTCCACCTGCTCAGCGGGAGCAAGCGGGCAGTCTCGAGTGTCGTGAGCGCCTCTGCACAGCTCACATTTGGCTTTGATGTGGAGTTTGATTTCTTCTAAGGTCTTATAAATGTTTTCTAACTCCCTAGGTGGTATGGTCTCTGAGCCAATGTGGTGGACACCCCGGGTAGATGTAGAAGGTGTGAGTGATCTAGTCGGGGCCAAGGTGGCTCTCCGACCTCCGGGTGCCTGCTGTTCAGCGAGGGCGAAGCTCTCGAAAAGTGATTTGCATTCATCCACAGTGAGCTTCTCCATCATATGCTCTCCAGCCGAAATATTGGAATACTTCTGAACAGAATATGGAAGTCCGTTGTAGAACTTCTCGATGATAGCCCATTCCGTCAACCCGTGTTGCGGACATCTACTCAGAAGAGTGTTAAAGCGCTCGTACGCTACAGAATACGGCTCATCGGGGTCCATCTTGAAAGAGTGGATTTCCTCCCGAGTACGTGAAGCCTTGGCTGGGGGATGATACTTTTTCAGGAATTTTGCGGTCAGATCGTCCCAGGTGGCGATCGAATTCGGCGGAAGCGTCTCAAGCCACTCGGCGGCTCGAGACGTAAGGGAGAAAGGGAACAGACGCAGATAAATGATTTCGTTCGCGACTCCGGTGAGTCCGAACGTGTTGTAGATGCGAATAAACCGAGAAATATGCGTCGGTGCATCTTCGTCCTCACGTCCATGAAACTGGATCGAATGCGTCAAAGCGTTTATGACGTGGGACGGAACTTGCCAATTTGCGGTGTTGGCAATAGCAGGCTGTGCAATAGCGAACCGGGCCTCGGTAACTCCGGCGCTAGCCTGCTCGTGGACGGTGCGACGTGCCGCCATGGATGAAAGATCGGGGAATGGGATGGGTTTGGTGTCGTGTGTGGTGTGTGTGGATGAAGAGGATGGTTTGGAATGAGCGGTGGAAATGATGAATGCCTCTAGCTCGGTGCGTAGAAGGCGAAATCGTTCACGGATATCCGCGTCGGGATCAGAAAGTGGTAACAACTCAGGTGGACCCTGTGAACGAGTGTGTGGCATAAAACGATGGACTGACTCGAAGAAAACTAAGAAAAAATTAAACCTAAGAACTAGACTCGAAAGCAGAAAATCCTAAGACTCTAGACACGGAAAGACCAAAAAGACTCAAAATTTCCTAACGACGACCTAAGTTAATCTTGCCAATTGCCAAGTGTCCCCGGCAACGGCGCCAAAAACTTGATGTGCTCGGAACGACTCTAAAAATACTAATAAAATAGACCTAAACCTAGACCTAAGACACACCTAAATTTTACCGAAAATAACCTGAACCGAACCGAACCCTAAGGCAGTGTACCTGTCGGATTATAGTAAAGCTGAGGTAAGACCGGAATATCGAATCCAAAGACACTCTAAAGACAAAGACTTAACCTAGACCTAGAAAATGGAAATTACTGAGAAATTTGGGTTTTCGAAATTGAGATTTGATTTAACTAAAATTAAATAAACAACGAGCAAACAGACGAAACCAGGAAAACCTAAAGACAACTGTCAGAAGCAGGGAGAGATACCACCTAGACTCGGAATCCTAATCACTAATGACAACTTCTATCGGTTATGACTAATCTGATGGTGGCTAGTTCACCTTTTAAGTCCTTCCTAGCTACACTTCTAACGCTCGAACAGGAGTTCACCTTTTAAGTCCGTCCTACCTCAATTACCCTAGTCACCCTCGGATATACCTAAAGCACACCTAAAATAACAGGAGCTACCAATAACTACCATGAATGACACGGAATACCAAGCTAGACAAAACCCTAGGACATTTCCTTTTGAGACAATGCTACCCTAGAACTTTAACCAACCCAACTACCCGTTAAACCTGTACCTTTTAAGTCTCCAGTTTAGCAGCACATTACAATCAAACTATCAATCAATTATCAATGCAACAGTCAAGGAAACCCTAACTACACCCTAGCAATTAACCCTAAAGTCAACTACTTTAGCTAACTTACCTAAACCGAAAGACATTCGCGGGTAAATTAAGCATTAATAATCAATTAGCAATCTGCTCATAACACACATATACATCAAACATGGCAATCATTGGAATTTAATAAAAGTGCAACATCAATCAATAAGTCAAAACCAAATAGAAATCGTCAAAAGATCAAATTCATCACAATGAGTCTAGGTGGCTCTAAAAGTTTAGCCTAGAAACATAATCCAATCAAGAACACAGATAAAAACTGAATCTTTAACAGAAATCATGACTAGACGTAGCAAATAATCACAAGACAAAAGGTTAGACGAAAAACCCGACACGTAACCGAAGTCGAATGCTTGATCTTCAGCCTTTCCCCTTGAATCGTAACCTTCCTTGGCTCTGAAAATCGTCTCAGATCGCTCCTCTGTCGTCTGGAAGTCCAAGAATACCGAAACTAAACCCTAAAGTCGAATTTATATCAACTAAGCAATCTTTCCGGAAAACACACCTCCAAGCGTATCGCTTGGAGGCCTTAGACTTGGGCGCGATACGCGCGGACCCGCTAGGCGACAATTTAGTCGGGCGTCACCGCCTTTGACTTTGGTTGACCTTCACTCCCCAAGCGTATCGCTTGGGGATCTGTCTTTCCTAGGCGATACGCCTAGGACTTGTCGTTCAGCACTTCTTTATCTTTTCTCCTTAACTTCTTCTTTGGCCTCGGGATTTTATCAAGAACCTACAAAACTTATAAGAAAACATAAAAAGGACCAAAAGACTCAAACTTTAATAAAAGCACTTAAAACAAATGGAAACTGACTCAAATGGACTCAAATTATAAAATAAAAGACTCTTAATTTAGGATGTGTTTGCAACACATCAGTGAGTTCTGCGAGCACACTTATAAATGTTTTAAACGCTTTAATGTTTTCGGGCTGATATACATTCAATGTTCAACTGTTTACTTGAAAAGTATCTGAGTTAAATGCTTTTATCTGAAAGTTTGATTATCTTAACTGATGAATTGATGAACTGTTTGAAATGATACGTGTTATGTTATAAGGTGCTTATGAATCATTATACGTGTTAGTATTGTATATGAAATGATGATAATAGAGTAATGCATATGAAATGATTATTAGAGTTATGTGCTATATTTGCTTTGAAACTAGGTATCCAAATGATAAGGGTTTGTTAATAAACGTACAAGTGAGAATGTATGATTATATGAGAACAGGTGATGCATTTTCTATATTATTATGTGGTGGATACGCCGCTGGTACATCCTGTATGCAAGCATGGTAGTATAGTTACCCGGTATATCGAAAGTGTGGAGGATACGCCGCTGGTACATCCTGTATACATACACCTAGGTAAATTGGGGGATGTTCAATTGTTGCAGTATATGAGTACATTATCATGTTTATTAACACACGTAAGTCACCTGGATATCTAATTAGGGGCGGGTAGTAGTACTGTGGTGGTTAAGGAGATGTTCGATAGAATGGAACGTCTACAGAGTTAAGGTTACGTGAACAGAGGTCGATACTGAGGTTGGGGGCTTCCAGATGAACTCACCTGAGCGGTATTCGAAACTGGAAGAACGGAATGTAGGACGGTTGTCGTTGCTGAATGGTTGGGGGCTTCTAGATGAAGTCACCCGAGCAGTATTCGAGACCGGGAAGGTATAGAGGAAGTGGAGCGGTTGTCGTTACTGAATGATTGGGGGACTTCCGATAAAGTCACCTGAGCAGTATTCGAGACCAGAAGGTATAAAGGTATATGGAATTCAGGTCATAGGAGTTAAAGGTTATTGAGGTAGATGTATTCTAGAGAAACATGTATGATTATGATGTTATGTTATGTATGACTTGTTATGTGTTATACTTATTAAATGTTTGTAAAAAGGGGTTTTGCAGGTTCAAAGGTTTTAACCTCACAAACGAGGTAATGTTTTTAAAATGTAGAACTCACCGGTGTAAGCTGACCTTTTCCCAAAACCATATGTATGTCAGGTTTAGGTGAGACGTCTGGGAACAAGGGCGGAGCCCTCGTGATAAGGGACTGATTGGGCAAGCTATCAGAGGAGCTGTTGGAGGTGCTGGCTTAGTGTAGATAAATAAAGACGGATATAGTTAGTCGCTATATAGTTAGATTGTAAATTATCTCAATTACTTTACGTACTTGGCTTTATTATAAATAAAAGTTTTAAATTTTTCCGCTGCCTATCTCTGTTTTGCCACGTGTTCATGAGTAAATTCGATGAGTGACCCCTCCTGGTGCCAAGTCTGGGAGTGGGCGTCACAGATGGTAACTCAGGGTTCATAGAATCATAGTTTTTCAGCATTGGTTTTCCAGCACGGTTACAAAGTATGTCTCTAGAAGAAGTGACATTGTAGATAACTCTATGGGTGCCCAAACGTGTGGAAAATCCAGCCATGCCGGCATAAGAATCATAAACAGCAATAACATCATCCTAACTAGAAAAAATAGAACTCACAATGGGAACAGACAATTTTGGGACATTAGGCTTCCAAAACTTTGTTCCATTAGGGGTTAGAAATAGACGGCTAGACACTCCACCTGTCAAACCCAAGAAAAAAAAGCAACAGTGCACAACGAGAACAAAAAACATTTAGAATATGATACATAATCGAAAAACAATATAAAAAAATGCATCGTGTTAACTTATGATGCACGTGTGCAATAAAGGGAAGCTTATTAATATGATACATAATTTGGCAAGCGTATACTCACAATAAGCCATAAGGGTATTATAATCAGTTTTGGTAAAGTTTGTATTGTGCAAAAAACACTGTATATCATACACATACACACTACTAAACAAAATTATAGCAAAACAAAAAAAAAAATTCAAACAACAATGCAAAACAATGGTTATCACATAGAAAGTAAAAAAAAAACATCAAGGTATACATAGCAGTATGTGCTGTATGCACGTATGTAACGTTACTGCACATGTGCAACATTAGTATAAACTATGTAAAAACATCAAAAGTTTAGCCAAAAAAATCAAACAACAATGCAAAACAATGGTTTTCACATAGAAAGTAAAAAAAAAACATCAAGGTATATATAGCAGTATGTGTTGTATGCACATATGTTACACTACTGCACATGTGAAGCATTAATATAAACTATCAAAACAAATGTACCACGATGTTCAACAACAAAAAGGTCATATCAGGTTCTAGTTTTGTTTCTGCTTGCACGGACATGGACGTTTCAGTAGCTGATGAACTCGATTGCGGATTATGATTGATCAAGCTGTCTGTGTCTATGTAATTTATGTCGAAATCATTACTTGCATCAACAAAAACGTCTGGATGGTTGTGAGGTTGCTCACTAGAACAATCAATCAGGTCGGATTGATCCATAGCCTGTCTCGAAACAAACCGATTAGTAAAATAACAAAAAAATTAGGGAAAGATGACATGAAATCGATATAAGTATAGGTCGATCGTGTGTACCTTTTTTGAATGCCGATGAATCGATATCAGTATCGGCCGACCTGAATTATGTCAATTCTAGCGAAGGAATCATATACGAGGGAGGAGGACTGACGACGAGGTGTTTAGGGATCGCGTCGGTGATGAGAATATGTGGAACTGTTGTGTTTCTTTTTTTATTAATAAGTTAATATCAATTTCCATAAGTACCCTTCATTAAAGTGTGTTTTCACGTTTTCGCAATAAGAACGTGTTTACGCATGATCCTCCCCTTATATTATATATATATATATAGGGAGAGGATCATTTGAGAACCAATTTGATTTGAGAACTAAAAAGAACTAATTTGAGCCACAAGTTTATTTACATGTATCCCCCCTCCCATGAATTATAGTGGTCCCCCCTGAAATGTGTGGTTGAGATTTAGTTCTCAAAAGTTCTCAAAAGAAAAAGTTCTCATTTGAACCTAACCCTATATATATATATATAAGGGATGAGTATAATGAAAACCCTCTCAAGTTGTAAAAACCGTGAAAACTCTTCAAAATCGGTGTCCAAAATCATTTTTTTTCCAGTTTATTTTTATGGTGGTTCTCTAAGTTATAGGCTACCATTAGGTGTAAAAAAAATAGAAAAAAATGCCAAGGAGTTTTTTTTTAAAATATCCAAAAACTCTTTTGTTACATATATAACATTTTATATTTAAGTCGTTAGGTGACACCATTAGGTGGATAAACACGAAAATTTAAAAAAGAAAAAAAAGAGCACCAAAATTATCTAAATAGCTTTCATTTAATATAATTTTCTTTTGATTTTCCAGTTTTCCAACTAAAACTTAGTTATCCATTAAACTTAACCCTCTCTCTCTATATATATATATTATAGTATTATATATATATATATATATATAATTCAATCTTCTCTTCTAATATATATTATAATATTATATATATATATAATACTATAATATATATATTAGAGGAGAAGATTGAATTGTTGAAATTTAAGAGTTGTACATCTCAACTAGCATTGTGTACAAGTATATAAAGCATGTGAATATCATCTTTCTTCAACTGGTCTTAAACGACTGTCGCCCAAGAGTATATTTTTGTGAGCAGTCCATCTTCACCCTCTTTTAAACCCATTTTGGTCTTATAAATATCAAACGGCGGAGTTCAAAAGCAGATTTGGCTTCCATCGACTACTTTTTCAGAGAACAGAGAATCTCCATTTTGGGCAAATTTTTTACATGCTTTTGTTCTTCACAGTTGTTTGAACATCTCGCAGACACCCCCTTCCTCTTGTTTGAAAACCCTTGCCCTCAAATTTGAAAAACCCAAAATTTATCTGAACAGTACAACATCGTTCTTGTTTCCTCCCATTGCACTGGCATTCGATATAGAATACACAGCCGTGTGTCCTCCCGTCGCACACAAAGACGAAATCGATCAGATGACGATGAACTAGCGATGAAGAACAAACACTATTCTCGCCGCTGCTGCTTCCATTGTTGCTTAGTAAGTTTCATTTTTTTCTTTGCTATCTGCGTTGTTTTCCTGTTTGTCGCACACAAAGACGAAATCAATAGGTGATTTGATAGTTTAATCGATCAGATATGGTTCTCTTTGTTCGATTTGCGATGGTTAGGGTTTTCCTGCTTGGAAACTTTTGATTTGCTTCCATTAATTTTTGTTGTCTCACGCTAGGTATGAGATTCAGAGACGGTGTAAATGTTGAACCTTTTGAAGAATGTATCAGTTCCTTTCGAATTGTATTATGAAAATCAAATTGAGATGGGACTGCAATCTATTTTGAATTTTAAAATTCAAATCCTCCAATTTTGTCTGCACGAGAACAAAAGTCTGCACATGAAAAGATATCGTCCTCTCTCTTCTCCATCTAACCCTAATCTTGTCAAGGCCTTCAATCCGCCCTTCTCTCTCAACCGTATTTTCCTTGAAATCAATTTTGAAACCCAAATTCAGCTAGAATGGAAGAAAGCGATGAGCGCAAACCCAAATTCCTTGAAATGTTTGGTTATAGGATAGGCACAAAACTGTTTTAATCTCGATTGTTAGAGCTTTTATGTGCGCAAAACTGTCTCTATGCATTTAATCAATATAATATCGATTTTTAGGGTTTTGGAATATGGTTGTTCTGATGTACCAACGTGGAAAGTGAATGAGGCTGGAAAAAGATACCGGAAGAGTGTTGGTCTTGGATTTAAGACACCTAGGGAGGCAATCGAAGGTATTGCTTTATAAAACAAAATCTTTATGATTAGTTGTTATTTCATCTTGTTCATTTGCCTCATTTAAATAGATTTTTCTTAGATAATATTTAAATATCATTGACTCTGTGTATTTAAACGGTTGGTACAAGTACAAAGTTTGTTAAAATCTGACAAAACATGAGCTCCCTGATGTCTAATGTATTTTGTGTTTTCTGGTTGTAGGTGATTTGTTGCCTGGGTTTCCTTGATGTCAAAGAAGATATATCTGATGATGAAGAAGAAACTGATGATGATGATGATGATGATGATGTTGAAGGTAAATAGCTATTGTTACCAATTTAGTGAATAGTCCCTTTAATTTATTTTTTAATTTTGTCTGGTTCTCATAGGCTTTTATAATGTGTCCAGAAGTGCCAACTTTGGGGCCTAAACTGAAAATCCGGGACCCTAACAGTTGTGGGAGCAGAAATATGAAAGGATAAAGGAGTTCTCAGATATGTAGGCACATACAAAAAAATGTGGAGAAAGTGGCGGGGGTAGTGGCCATTCATGGTTATAACACTGAAGAGGTAAAGGTACATCACCTGTCTTCTTAAACCACTATTTATGGATGACAAACAGTTCATTAAAGTTATAATTTATATGTTTCGGTTAATTACGCTGCTGGTAAGGACGACATCATAGAACGAGATTTCTACAACTTAAGTAGCATTTGTATGCAAAACATTTTGGCCTAAAAACGTCAACAACTTCTTAAATATAATCATATAGAACTGATATGCTTGAAAATCATTGAACTGAATGTAATCCTTGAAAATCAAGCTCTTTTGGTTAGTTATTCATCATTAAACTGATATGCTCTTCGTTTTACCCATATTGGTTGATGTGGGTTATGATTTACTCATGTTGGCCAAAAAAACATCAGGAGCAACAGCTACATAGGCAATCTATTGGCATTTAGCCATTTAGCACCTAATCAATGATTAGTATTGCAATTAATATAATAATATAAAATCATCTTCTTAAATATAATCATATAGAGATCCTACAAGTTGTTGTATATCTATAATATTAAAGCATTCTGTTTGTTTTGGTAAAAAATTATGAGACAAAATTAAGTAATCAAATTCTTCTGTGAGGTATGTTGCCCTGGATGTAAAGTTTATATAATCAAGTTTGTTAGTTAAAATCCAAGGTTTAAATGAAATGAATGGAAACACAAGTAACAACTTTCCTAAATGCAATAAAAAACACCGAGATTTGGAAGGGGGAAAAGCCCTTAACCCTTGGATGTCTCCAAGGGCCTCCGGCATAAAAACCCCCTTGGCAACAATAACACACGTTGCCCGTTTATTTCCAGTTAAAGTAATTCGAATACAAATGTTTGCGGCTTGCTTGCTAAGTGGTAGTGTGAGTACAAGTGATCGAGAGTGTGTAAAATAAAACCTGTGCCGCGTTTAAATACATAGATAAGCCTAACTAAACTTCCGAGATTCCAGGGATCTCCTTCCAACTACTTTCAGCCGTTATTTGACCGAGTTTGGTGGCAGGTCTCTCTTTCCACACGTGCTTCTGACTTTGACTAGGTCCATATGACCGTTATCTTTCTTCTCGTTCCTGGCTTAATCACACAGAGTCAAAGAGAAAGATTAGTAATGCTGTCCTAGCATGCAGGATATCCATGCATGCTGGGATTAAGTAGATAGATAGATTCAGAGTACATTACATCCTGGGATAGTAATCAAATAAAACATAAGCAGAAATCCTGGGTTAGGTTGAAAGCGCAGTCCCTGTATGCTTGACATCCAGGGGTCCTAAATTATTGGGGATTATTAGTAAAAATTAGGGTCACAATTCAGGGTATAACAATTGCCCCCAAAATTCGCAGCTGATTGATAAGATTTACAACTGTGAATTTTCAAACCGAGATGAGTCATCGTCTCCGTTTTAATCTCATCCGCAGGAAATGCTTTTTCAGTTTCAGTCTCATCCCTTGACGTATCCTCACCTCTGTAACTTCTTTCGCCCATAAATACCCCGATACTCAAGTGTTTTACCTCACCCGAGTCGAGAATTGCGAGCATCGTTCGTCTCTTACACCCATTCAGGCGAGGTAACTTTCTTTTCTCCGATCCCTCTTTCCTTTCTCGAACCATGACCAAGCGTCGAGTCCGTTGAGAGCCTACTGTCTCTCTTTCTGGGGTGGAAGACTTTCTCGATAGAAATTCCTCCTCCATCCCGAACAAGAAAAGTGCACCTTCACCAACGATGAAATCACATTGGTGAAGAACTTTGGTCTCCTACCTTCTTCTGCTGTCATTACGGCTTTCAACCCCAGGTTGTGATCATAATTTGTCTCTCCAACCTGGGTCTGCTTTCCGTTCACCCCATTTAACATGGGTTTATCCTTCCCCTTTTCCGGTCTTGTCGCCGAGTTTTTTGAGGCCACATGCCTTCCATATGCCCAAACCCTTCCGGTTGTATGGCGCATCCTGGGAACCCTAGATTGTCTGAACAGTTCTTTTGAACACCTGATTGGCCTGCCAGAGATAGCCCTGGCTTATGAACTGAAATCCCATGGTTCTAGTCATTTTCTGTTCAAATCCCTTTCGAAAGACATGCAACTCATCCCCAATGCTACCCAACATGGTGAATGAAAGGGTAAATTCTTTTTTGTATAGCGTTCTAGCATTCCTGGTGGTCTTCAGCTTCCACAAGCTTGAATTGTAGAGGGTAGGCATACCTGCACTAGATGTTAGGATTTTTGTTTAAAGTTATATGATCTGACCTTGAATGTTATTCTTTGCAGCAATGAGTTTGAGGGAGATCGGTCCAGAAGAGGAGGAAACAGAGAGTAACTTGCAGAAGTTTCTGGGTATCCCCGAGTTTGAACGTGCATTTAAGGCAACAGAAAATCCATCCCTCTCTCAACCTACCGTCAGCATGTCGAGTTGTAAGTTACCCTGCATTTTGTTAGTTTTTTGCATACCTGATTCGCTGACATCCTAGGTTACGTTCTGTCTTACAGCTGCCCCTGCATACGATATTGACGACCTCGAGGCTGCCTTCTCCTCCGGGCTGGCTGACGACCAGAACCTGATGATCTTGAGCACCGTCAAGGATGAACCTACTCCTGCATCCCGAGCCACTACATCTAGGGCCTCTGGACTAAAAGAAAGACCCGAAGATCCAGCACTGCCGCTGCCTAACATCCCCTGGCTGAGCTGTCTCCCCAGGAACTGGTACAACATGCTGAGCTTGTCACCCATCAGGTAACCTTTGGCTGTCCCTGCACTTCATAGTTAGACATGGAGTCAATTTTGAACCTATGTTTACCTGTTTGTAGGCCAATTCTCGCCTCCTGGAGCTACTCGAGGCCACCAAGAGGCGCGCCGCTGAGGCTGACACTCTAAAATCCAGGGTTGCCCAGGCTAACAAGGAGGCATCCAAGGCTAAGCTCCAGCATGACAAGGCTCAGAAGCCGCTACTCGAAAACGAGAAGAAGGCGGCTAAGGCTCGGGTGCAGCACGAGAAGACCCTGAAGGAGTATGTGGAGACGTCCAGGAAGTCGGCCATGATCTCGGTGCTCCAGACCAAGCTGAAGATTGCCAAGGAGGCAAAGGATGCGGGTCACACTAACGCCAATTGGACTGTGCCCATGTGGCTCAAACAGTTACGCACCCTGGGTGGTGCAGTTTCCCAAAGGTACGAGGCTACTGAGACCCAGGGTGCTAAAATGGCCCTGCCTGCTGGTGCATCTGGATCCAGGACTGGAGATGAGTTGCCGATGACCGAGGATGCTGGGGGTGAGAGGATGGTGGTGAGGAAGCTGTGAAGGAAGGAGATGAAGGTGCTGAAGATGCAGCAGCCAAGAGTATTGTTCAATAATCCACGGTGTTTTATCTCTTTCTTTGTTTATTGTGAAGCTTTTTTAAACAATGTTTTTTGTATGGTTGACGGAGGTTTGATTCCCGGTGTTACAATGTTCCACCCACGGGATAAGCACCTGTGGTTCTGACTTTAAGACACCCTGAGGTGGTTGGACACTTTGCTCCAACCAAGGGGTGGTTACTTTTTATATAAATATCTGCTTTTGAACTATATGCCTGCATGATGTCTTTAACTTTCTTGCACAAACAAACACGTAAATATGATAAGAATGTTAAAAAAATAATCCATACCTTTTACATCCTGGGATAGACCCTGAATGCGAAACTCTTTCTTGTGCAAACAAATGATTTCTTCTATCCTTAGTGCAATTCCACTTCTGAATGCTTAGTAACAACTTAAGTTGTTGCTTAACCGACATCGAAATCCTAGGATTTGGCATTGCCATGCCATCCTAGGTCATGATCACTTAGATAGATCCTGCACATGTTAAGAATAAATTTTAACAAACGAGATCAAACCCAAAAATCCTGGGATTAAACCCAATCCTACTAGGATCAGGCCCAAAAATCCTGGGATTAAACCCAAAAATACTGCGATCAGGCCCAAAAATCCTAGGGTCAAGCCCAAAAATTCAGGGGTCAAGCCCAAAAATCCTGGGGTTAAACCCGGTGCCGATCCGGCAAACTGGGGTCATGCCCGGTGCTGTACTGGCGAATTCTAGGGTCCACCTCGAGCCGAACCGGCGAACTAGGGTATTGCCTCGTGTGTCTTATGTTGGTGTGAAAACACCAAAAACCTTAAGGAACCCCTATATGTCCATAGATCATGAGGTTGTCGCCCATGTGGTTAGCACAGGTCGATCCCATAATCCTGGGTGCAATATGTGGGTTATCGTGCGCTACAGGCGGGGGTCGTGCGCTACAGGCGATTACCCAAACGTAGGAGAGGTGATATCCTCTAAAACCTTAGAAGGTATATTAGATACCTTTAACAGAGGAGAGATGGCTAGTCGCTAACTTAGGAGAATTGCTTCCCTGGCTTCATCCATCCAGGGTCGGTTATCTATTTTCATCCAAGTACCTCAACCAAAGGAGTTAATAATTTTTATGGAAAATGATAAAAACAGGTAAAATAAGAACAAAACAAAAGTATTTGATAATAATAAAAAATACAAGAGAAATACCTCGATCAATTCATTAGTTAGGAGACATACCTGATATGCAGCATCCTGGGCACTATACTTACAGAAAATAGGCTTTCAAATGGATTGCATTCCATGGTCTTGGTAGTAGTTCACCATCCATGTTGGCAAGCCAATATGCCCCCTTACCTGCTTCTGATTCGATTAAGTAGGGACCTTCCCATTTAGGGGCTAACTTACCATCCCCTGGATTCGTCGTGTTCTGAAATGCCTTCCTTAGAACAAAGTCCCCTACCCTGAATCTTCGGATCCTTACATGTTTGTTGTAGGTCTTAGAGATTCTTTGTTGATATGCGACCATTCTCCAAGCAGCTTGTCCTCGTAGTTCATCCACAGTATCAAGGTCGTCTGTTAGGGACTTATTATTTGCATCCTGGGTTTGACTGATTACCCTGAATGTTGGGATCACCATTTCTGTTGGAATGACTGCTTCTGTACCAAAAACAAAGGAAAATGGAGTTTGGACTGTGGCATTTTTGGATGTAGTTCTATTAGCCCATAATGCTAATGGTAGTTCCTCTGCCAATTTTCCTTTCTTCTCCTTGAGCCTTTTCTTCAAGTTGTTGATGATGATCTTGTTGTTGGACTTTACCTGGCCATTAGCCTGAGGATGCACTGGTGTAGATGTTATCATTTTTATCCCCCAACTCTCACAGAATCCAGTTCCTTTTGCCACTGAATTGTAAATGAGTTATATAGTGACTTTGAATGAATTGTAAATGAGTTATATAGTTTTATTAGGTTAAGTATTCTTGAAAGTTTGTTTACCATTTGAGATTGGCTCTTTCATTCTGTTCCGATAACAGTTTAAATTTGGTTTGATTGCTGATCCGTAGTGTCTTCAATGATGATGTGGGTTGGTTGAAGACTGTTGATAAGTGATCACTACTTTGTTGGATCAAATAATAGCATACAGGTTTGTTTATTTTGATCTAAAGCTGAACTTTTTGTGCTTGTAGATTGATTATTTGATATTCCACTTGAATTGATTTGTGTCACTTATGTGGTGTTGTTATAGGGTGCTTGTGTTGAAATTGTGTTGGATTCGGTTGTCATGTCGCTGCTTCGTGATCCAAACAGGAAACTCATATTTGCTGAAAGGGTATTGCCTCAGTTTGATCTGTTTATATTGATTTAAGTCTTTAATTGGAATTTGAATGAAATCTAATGGAATTTAATTGTGTTTCGATCGTCTCATTTTGAGACTTGATCGCATCTAAGACCATGTGTACAACCCCCTGACCCGCACTTTTTGCCTGAATATGAACATCCTATTTGTTTTTATCGTTTACTCATTCTTGTATGTGTTTATTTATTTTGATTTTGATGTCATCTGTTTTTATATATGCATAAAAACCAATATCGGCAATTAGTGAGTTCGTTGCTTGGTTGCAAATTCTTGAATTGCTGGATAATGTATGGACTAAAATATCTTTCATCTTTGATTTGTTGTGAAATAACATGAGAATAATGTGCAGTAAGTAACTATGAACACAAAGAATTGAAACAAGGTAACTTGCATGCATATATGATAAAAAGAGCGACGTATCATTATCTCTTCCATACGAAGGATATGTGATTCGACTAAGAAGTGACTGCCACATTATTGGGACTTCTCATCTGCGATGAGGTTTACCCTATCATTCTAAACAAAACATGAGTGACTCTTATATCATTTGTACTATTTAGGCCCTCAACGAAACTGTGCATTCACAACATTGTTTTTTACTTTTCTTACCCCGAGTGGTGACTTCTCTAGAGGTCACTTGTACCAAACTTTCTTCCACACAAAGATGTTTAACTTTGGAAGCCTTCTCTCATTTTCAACTAAAATGTATTGATGGTATTAGAGGTCATACATTGTTTGACCCAATAATCCTATCTCTCTCCTAGAATGATGTGATGTTTGCTTAAGGTGTCACACTTTGATTTATCAAATCTACCTCATTTGGATGACATTGATGTAACATATATGATCATGATAAATTGAAGTACTTAATATATGATTAATAACAAGAAATTGGATTGTGTTAATTGGATATTTTTAATTTATTACAAACCAACTATTGTTCTTGCAAAACCTTACCATTTGACAGACTACATATAATACCACTGTTTCTACTTTGCTTAAAATGCAGGTATTGGCTTGGACAAGCCGAATGCCCATGCATTCGATACAAAAAAGTTTGATGGTATTCCTAATGACATTATAACTAAACTTTGTTTTTTAATAGCAAGCAACAGTGATTAAACAAGAAGATGAAGATGATGACTGGCGGAAGTCCTAGTCTTTGGATAGGAGCACGGGAAGCATGCCTGTGTCGACCTTACTGGTGTTTCTCCTCTCGTGGGGTTTAAGGGTTCTGGTTTCCGGGCAGGCCAGGCGGCCTCGAATGCTGCTGCCGGGAAAGTGCGCAAACCTGAGGAAGCGTGTCTGACGAATCAACATGTGTTCGTGCCTTTTGCGTTTGACACCTTCGGTTACCTTGCCCTGGAAGCTGTGGATACCTTGACCCGCGTCCAGAAGGTCATGAATGGGAATGTGGCGACTCCTGGGGGTTTAAATGTGGTTTTCACTCGGTTAGGCTTTGCTATTCAGAAAGGGGTGGCGGCGCAGCTTGTTGCTCGCCTCCCTTGTACTTCATGTTGAGTTGTAACTGTTGTTTTATGTTTAAAAAAAACATAGTCGAAAAGAGAGGTCATATTTTATTTTATTAAAAAAAAAACATGAGAATAATCTGCAGTAAGTAGCTATGATAGGTGAGTTCTTATTAATAGTTTGTTTTAATACATCTGACATAGTTTTTGGATTTTTGAACTGATTATTTTCTGACTATTTAGTCAGATTATAAAGGAATTTTGCTAATTTTGATGACGGGGTTCTCGAATTCCTTCATTTCTATGCATGTTTCATATAAACATCCAGATAATCGATATCTAGATTGCTGGAATATGTTTTTGACAAAAGCACGGGACAACTTGGTTATTGGTCTGAGTAGATATTCTTAGTGCAAGTAGATGACATATTAAAGCACTTGAGATGTGATGTATTAAGAAAGCAACGGGACAGCTTGGTTTGTTCCAATTTTTTGAATCTGTAAATAAACACCCTTTGTTTGAAGCTGACCATTTGTATTTTATGGACCATATCTATTAACTAATGTAAGTTGACTTTTTTTCTTTCTTCTAGTTCATTACTGACTTTGTTTTTTCTTTCTTATCCGTACGTTAATTACTAAATATTTTATTATATTGTGTTTAATTAAAAGTTTAAATTGCCCAACACAAAACATGAGGCTGCAAAACATGAGGAAGTGCACCAGCTGCGGACAACATACAAGGATCAAGAACTAGCAGATCTAGAATGTCTAAAACTTCTTAGTTATTTAGAATATAGTGTTTAAAAAGAAAATAGACGCCATTTAATCCCATCTTTTGTCTATTTGCAAATAAAAATCCCACTTTTTTACTTTGGCAACTCACAACCCAACTTGTTATATATATTTTTTTAATGGTTCAGCCGTTAAAAAAAAAATAACGCCGTTAATGAAATCTGACGTGGAGGCTGACGTGTATTATTTTTTTCCTTTTTCTTTTTAGTTATCTTTTTTTATGACGTGGCTTATGAACCGTTACCCCACCCAATTATTCCCTAAATTAAAACCATAAATTCCCATCTAAAATCCAGTAACGAGCAAGGCAATGAGCTCATCATCATCATCAAACTCTCTGTCCCGTAGAAGAACCAGAATTATAAAAGTTGTGTAGGATGGGAATGTGTATTGTACCCATGACATTCCCACAGTCGTGCGCACGATAGGTAGTGGAACCACAAGGCCAGGGAGGCAATTTTATGGATGCTCCTTCTGGCCGGTAAGTAATTTTGGATGTTACAAGTTTAATTTTGTTAATTTTATGTTACAAGTTTAATTTTTTGTTATGAACATTATCAAGGGTTCCGGATGCGGATAATTCTTGTGGAAAGATGATTTTGAACATGTTCTGGTACAAGCACAAGAGGATGTTAGGAATGAATTGGACATGAAGATTACTGCCTTTGAAGATGAGAAGTTGATTTTGTTGGAAGAGATCAAGAATTTGAAACTTGAAAGGAGAAATTCAATTATGTGTTGTAATTTCATTGTCTTGGGGCTGTTTCTAATTGCATTCTATCTTATGTCATTGATGTAGCCATTGATGTAGCCATAAGTTTAGGAAAAGCTTTTGTAATGTTATGGATTTGATTTGATTTGATGACCTTTGTAATGAATTGACCACATTTTGCATGATGCATTTTTTAAGTTGGGGGAATTGCATATATTGACACATGGCAGTCTTGGAGCAAATGGACTGCACATGGCTGTTTTTAAATAATCCAACAGGAATTCCTTAAACATCGTGTAACAGTTTCAAAGATCATGTAACAGTTTGAAAGATCAAGCACAAGATAAACATCATTAAAACATGGAATTTACACAAACATCATCCAACAGTTTCAAAAACATGCATAATTTAAATTAACACAATTCAAAAACATTCAAACTAATTAGAAACTTCAAGATTTATGTAACACTTCGGTTAATCCATTTGTAAATACCCGACCCATTTTCTCATGGTTGATAATCAATAAAGAATCATTTCACATTCTATATTGTTATCTCATGTATTTCATTATTAAATCTTTCAATCACAATATTCGTGACATTCGATGTTTAAATTTATCGCAAATCGGATCCATAACTCAATCGTTTTTGTTATATATGCAAAACCGGAAAACTTTATCATTCTAAACATGTATAATACTTGTGGGTAATACTAGTCGTAGACACAAGTGAATATGTGTGAAGTTTCGTAAAAGCTCACGGTTTAAAACAAAAATAGCAAAAAATACGAGTTTTCGTGCGATTTTGGTATTAACCGGGAGTTCGTACATTCCATAAATTCTCATTCTATTATTCCATAACATTATATTTAATGAATTCTATATCACAAATCAATATGATGAATTATGTTAAATTTTAGTGAATTTTGATGATTTTTCATAATATTTAACAAATAATATATTAATATATATATATATATATATATATATATATATATATATATAAATTATATGTTTTATACCTCGTTAAAAAGTATCCCGAGTCTTATAAATCTTAAGAAAGTATTCTAATATCATGCTGAACTTAAGACATTAGTTACATCGAAAGATACAAAGGTAAAACACATAAAACAAAAGTTGAGGGACTAATTGTGCAACTTATTGAAAGTTATAAAATGCACGTATCCGTATATCATCGAGCGTGTCCCGAGCCTTAGAAACTTTTATAAATATACCCTTAAGTGTTTTATAGCATAAAATAACAGTTCGTAAAAGTATAGGGGCTTAAAATGTAAAATAGAAGTCAGAGACTAAAACTACCAAACTACCAAACTGCCAAACAGGATTGGGGGTTCGCGACGCCTGGACCATTTCCCTCGCGACCCTCCACCCAAATTATGGCTAGAAATATGACAGCTGCGTTTTTAGCGACTTGGTGACCACATTTTCGACTAATTGACCACCTTACGCGTCAGATTAAGCTGCATACTCACCCTTATACGTGTCTAGTACAGATTGCGAGCTCCTGCTACACTGTAAATACATGATCATATCACCAATTCAAGAAATTGACACACAAAAACCCTAAAACTCGTCCGAAGCTTGTTCTGTCCAATTCTCCCAAGTTAGAGGCTGAAACTCTGCAGTTATACTTCATAAGGTATGTTTAAAAATAACCTCTTTCAGTTTTGGCTAAATTATTTTCTAAGTATGATTTCTAAAAGCATGCTAAAATTAGGGTTCTTGAGCATGTTTTGATTAAATTGGGTGATCGGGTTGGAATTAGGGTCTTTTTGTAGTTATCTTAAAATAATGTATATTAAGAAAGCCCTAAGTTAATTTCAAGTTTTGAGAATGTTTGGTATTTTATCTAAAAATTGATCAAAATTACGGTTTTCACGTCGTTGTTCTGCCAAAATTGGGTAAACGATGTTAAATTAAGGTTTGTTATTTTCAAGAATATTATAATATATTATTATGAATAAAACCCTAAGTTTATTTCAAAATCTAATGAGTTTTGATTAGGGCTGTAAACGAGCCGAGTCGAGCCGAGCCAGGGTAAGCTCGGGCTCGGCTCGTTTAGAAACCGAGCCGAGCCGAGCCAGCTCGTTTATTTTAACGAGCTAAAATATTGAGCTCAAGCTCGGCTCGTTAAAAGTCGAGCCGAGCCGAGCCGGCTCGTCGAGCTAGCTAGTTTATTTTTTTAAATTTATATTATTTACACATATTGATATATAACATGACTAAAACATAATTTTTGACATACTCGTAATGAAAATTTTAAAATTCGATGTTTATTTATTTATTTTTTCGATAAAAACAAATATTTCTTACTGAAAAGTATCATATCAGTTTTATATCTTATTTTAATTGAATATTTTATTAAGTAAAATACTATAAAAAACTTAGTAATTAACTTAAAAATTATATTATAAATAATAAACTCATAATTTTCAGTTATATATATGTATATATAATAAAAATTAAGCTTAAATTTAAGCGATCCAAGCGAGCGAGCCAACGAGCTAACTAACGAGCGAGCCACGAGCCCAGCTGACCTTGGCTCGGGCTCGGCTCGTTTAGAAACCGAGCCGAGCTGGCTCGGCTCGTTTATAATCGAGCTGATTTTCGAGCGAGCTAATTTCGAGTTTTTTCCGAGCGAGCTTCGAGCGAGCCACGAGCTACGAGTTTTTTGAACAGCCCTAGTTTTGATATTTATTTAATATTTATGCTTAAATTAGGGTTTTCAAGTCATTATTTTGTCAAAGCTGGATAAACAACATTGAATTAAGATTTCATATTTTCAAGAATATCATAATATAATATTATGAATAAAACCCTAAGTTTGTACCAAAATCTAATGAGTTTTGGTAATTATTTAATTATTTTACCAAAATTAGGGTTTTGAATATATTTATTTAATATTAAACAAACCAGAGGGTATTAGGACTTGATTTTCGGTAATAGATCATATTTATATATATAATAAGTGTTTATGAGTCCAAAAGTGATAAATAATAAAGTATTAAAAATACCAAGTTAATCGGATACTTAGAAGTTTGTGCGGACCGGAAGGGTAGACGCCTGTGCTCTGGGGTTTCTGGCAAAGCGTGGGTGAGCGTTTACTTATAGGAATGCGCGTCTTCATATTATCACTAAACCCTAATTTACCTATAAAAGGGTAAAATGAAAATTTTGACTTAATCAAATATAACATTCCTCGAATACTTGGAACTTGGTTCATTTTGATTTCCTATATTCATATACCTTATTTGATTTATTAGGATAACGTCCAAGTTACTTATCTTTCCCAATTCGGCGTATCTCTTATATCCTGTCTCCTTATCAAGTGAGTATTCATAGCCCCTTTCTCTTTTATTACTTTGGGGTGCAACATGTATCTCTATCTCAAACTCCAACACTATATTTATTTCTCTAAAACAAAATGCGAATCCTATGCTCGTTATGTGTGTTCTAGATGTGTTGAACTTGTTTGGATTATTGCTGATGTTGTGCTTAAACTCAAACTCTAAGCGTACTAATTAACACACCGAGCCGGGGTAACAATAATAGATCTATTGGTATGACAATCCACCCGGTAAATTGAAACGTATTTTCAATGGGTGATTGGAAACCTAAATGTCAAGGGTTTGATACGCTCTTATTTGCTCTATTTCATTACTTGTTTATCATATTCTTTGAATGTTGCAGGGGAATCATGTTTGAGCCAGTATGTGATCACTATAGGATGCTCGACCTAGTTAAAAGATGTTTAAATTACAGTACTTATGTTGGTTATGTTTTGTCTGTTTCCTGTTTGTAAAATATTTCAATAAATGAATAAGAAGGCATGTTTAAGTATATTTCAACTTTAATTTAGTTTTCATGAGCATCTGGACATTCATCATGCCCCGACATATTCCGCCGTCGGTTGGGGTGTGACAATTTAGCCACAGTTGACCTTTTTGGTCTTTTGAAGAGTAATTTGGCAAATGTTCTTGTTTGAATTGGCTGTTGACTAGGTTGTTGACTTGCTGGCTGGATTGGTGTACTGTTAGTAGTCTTAGCAGGTCTCCCTGTTTTCTTCTTAACTTGTGTTCTTGCCTCTGCAGCCTTCCCTTTTAGTGGACATGTCCTCTTGTTGTGGCCCTTTGATTTGCAGATCCCCAACGTTGTTTGTTGACCATGCTTGGTTAATTTCCCTTTCCTTTTTTGATCCTCATGTGGACCCCTCCTTCTGTTCTTCTTTGGTCTTCTTGGGGCTATTTTGATTGGTGGTGGGTCTAGTGGATATTCAACTCTTGGCCAATATTTACCACTCGGAAGGGGGGGGGGGGGGGGGTATGCACCTATCATAAGATGTCAAATACATGTCCTTCTTGTAACAATTGGCCACATAATCCTCTGCAGGCCTGTTGAGAAATCCCACCACAGCACAAACATGGTGGCATGGTATACCAGTCAAGTCCCATCTCCTGCAAGTACATGTCTTACTCTTTAAGTTAACAGATACATCTTCCAAATCCTTTACCTGGAATAATGTTGTTATTGAAGGAAAGATTTGACAGTGGGCCTTAGCCTCACATAATTGGGCCTTAGCCTCATTGGATTGGGCCTGAACATCACTATTTTTGGGACTGAGTGGGTGAGTATGGTGGAGTACACAATATCTTGGGCAATGAACTATCACGAAGACAAGCATATATATCCAAAATTCCAGTGAACTCACCTACAATGTGAAGCATTTCAGCTAAATCTCTGTCATCACTTAATCGAAATAAATATCTTCGATTTTCATATCCGGAGGGCGCCAGTAGAGGTAAATGTCATTCCTTGACTTGTATGAGTGGCGGTCAGTCTTCATAACAATATCAACGAGATCAAAATAAGCCATATTATCTTTGTTAATCTCAAACAATTTGGATAAACCATCCTCGTACCTGGTCCGTGGCTTCAGTTGGTTTTTCCCACTGTAACGGAGGTTGATAAAGATGAAATCACTCATAACAATATTAATGTGGATGATAAAGGGTCGATTGTATTGATTTCGTGTGAGGATTTCAGTTGCGTCATGCTTTCAATATGTGGCTGGCTATTAAGGGGAAGCTTTTGTCTCAGGACAGAATTCTCAATTGGAGGAGTCGTCAAAATTATGATGTTTTGGCTTGTTCATTATGCC
Source organism: Deinandra increscens subsp. villosa (assembly GCA_039602395.1). Taxonomy (NCBI): domain Eukaryota; kingdom Viridiplantae; phylum Streptophyta; class Magnoliopsida; order Asterales; family Asteraceae; genus Deinandra; species Deinandra increscens. The sequence continues at coordinate 43,057,932 of JBCNJP010000008.1, read as the reverse complement.
TTAGAAGTTATGATTCAAGAGATCACCTTTTCTTTGATTGTGCTTACTCGAGGGCTGTTTGGCTAGGCATTAGAGTTCGTGCTGGTATGCAGAATACTCCTCCTTGCTGGTCGAATGTGATTGCAGATTTGGGTCCAGGTAAACCATCTAAATCGATCAAAGTTATTGTTGCTAGGTTGGTCGTGTCAGCAGCTACATACTTTATTTGGCAAGAACGAAATGGCCGGTTATTCAAGAATCAAACGAGGCCTCCTGATATTCTATGCAACATCATTGTTGATACTATTAGATATAAGTTATTGGGTCTCAAGTTGAAGTGGAATAATAGGGTTATGGGCTGCATGGCTGCTTGGGGAATTGACGCTGGTTGTATGATTGCTCGAGATAATACAACGTAGATATCCTGTTTTGTACTAGTCATTAGATTAGTTGGTTGCCTTGTTTGTTGATGTTTGTTTGTTTTTCTTTGTTGACGTTTAAGGGGGTTTGTCCCTTTTACGAACTAGGGTGTTTCCTGCACTCTACTTGTTTTTGAGCGTGTTTGTTAATATATAGAATCACCGGGGTAACCCTTTACCCAAAAATAAAAATTTGGGGAAATTAGGGTTTTAGGGTTAGATGTTCTTAATTTGGGGAAATAAGGTTTTTAGGCAAACGGTTCATAAGCCACATCATAAAAAAGGATGATTAAAAAGAAAAAGAAAAAATTAATACACGTCAGCCTCCACGTCATATTTCATTAACGGCGTGAATTTTTTTAATGGCTGTTAAAAACAAATATATAACAAGTTGGGACCGTCGGTTGCCAAAGTAAAAAATGAGATTATTACTTGCAATAAGCAAAAGATACGTAATGACGCCAATTTTCCTTTTTCAATACTTAAATAGTTGTTGTACGTATACATACATATATTATCGAATACGATCTGATATGTAATGAACTAAGGCTGCCTCTCGATTTTAGTGGTAGTGATAAATTAAATATATATGAGGTTTCACTACGTACAAAAAGGATACATGAGATATAACTCAAATGACAATATTTCTTACACCAAACCCAAAAATGACCACAAACATAGGATATGGTTCCAAGATAACATTCCAAGCTATCTCAGTGCTCATCTTCTTCTTCCTTCTGCACCCACCAAACCATTTAGCCTTTGATAGCAACAACGAGCCATGGTTAACCACAATCGAACCCGAGCCCACACCAACACCATGGCCGGAACAATTCCACGCCCTTCTTTACATGAACCTAACATCAACCCACCTCCAACTAAGTGATCTTTGGTATGACTGGCCCAATGGCCGAAACGTTAACATATTCCAGAAACAACTTGGCGAATTGCTTTACGATATTGAGTGGAACAATGGGACGTCATTTTACTACACGTTTGGTGCGGATGCAGAATGCCAGATATACGACTTTGGGGTCGGGATACCACGGCCAGACTTTCTAGATGGAGCACAGTATTTGGGGAGGGTGGTGACGGATGGGTTCTTGTGTGATTTGTGGGAGAAGGTGGACTTCATTTGGTATTATGAAGATGTGGTTACTAGGAGACCCGTTCGTTGGGATTTTTATGATGGTAATTAAGTAATAATAATCCAATCTCAACTTTTGAAGTATTTTAAGAAAAACCGTTTATGTTTGCGGTTTAAGAAAATGAATGCAACCATTAACTACTCTAATGTTTTGCAATGTAGGGATTTCTTCACACGTTATGACTTTTGAGATCGGAGCGGTGTTGCCGGATTCGGTTGCGCAAGCACCCGCATACTGTTTTACAGAGCCCGGGGACAAGAACGGTTTTTCTACTTTGGTAAAAGTATGAATCTCGCGTTACGTTTATTGACTCTAGAATATGTACAAGTGGAGGTTGCTTAATAAGTACAAACGTTTATGAATACTGCAATGTTCGCTACAATTTTACCCCATGTTAGCATATCTTAATGTATCTATATTTGAAGATACTTCAATTAGACTACTTTTATGTCTTAGTTTGTAGCCTAGTGGTAAGGGCAAAACCTCTTTGATACGAGACCAAGGTTAAAACCTTGACAATGGTGAAAATTGATGAAAAAAAATTAGCCGTTCAAAAATAAATCATAAAAAAATAGACTCCTTTATCTGTCATTAGACATTGGTGTTGGAATTTTGGAAGAAAATAAGTGTAAATGGGTTAGTTTACTAAGTGAGAAAATGAGTTTTTCACCTACTTTGGATAGAAATAAACTACTGAAACCTGAGGTTATAGCAGCTGTATTTTCTGAGTTTGTGTAGTACGTTGTTTGGGATTTCCAACGCATCAAACCACATCCAAAACCGAGCTTGGATGAATGAGATATCGATGCTTGAAGTTGATTCAGTCGGATCCAGTTCGAGCGGAAGGTTCAGACGGAATTTGAACCGGAACTTCAGTTCAGGCGGAAAACTGACTGTTACGCATTAAACCACTTAAACTCTGAGCCGAAATATAAAATTTAAGTCAATTAAAACTAAATTCACATTGCAAACGTTTAATGTGAAGCCCTACAAATTTAATTTTGGTGTTTCAACTGAGCTCTACTCCACTATAAAAAGAGCTTCATGGGTTGAGGCTCAATACACCAGAATTCACATATAATTCTTAATATCTCTTCCTTCTCTCATCTTTCTCTCAAGAACGTCTTCGAATATTCATAAGATCTTCAAGTGTTCAAAAGGTAACTTGGGGCTTAGAGTTATCACGGTCGTACATCGGTTTAGGCGATTATAACCTGGGAAACAAAACAGGTTCTTCGGTAGACTCGGAATTTGTTTTAAGGGACCCGATTTTTTACCCGAAGCCTTCACTAAGGTATTATCAAATTCTTTTCTTTAAAAAAATTCTTCTAACTTGATTCTTCTAAATAAAATAATTTAATTTTCTTTACTCCTATCTCATTCTTTCACTAAACTTTCTATCATAAAGTTTTCTTAAAACTAACATTGCTTGGAATTTCAATCTTCATTGTATTTAGTGTCTGTTGTAACTGTTTTATCATTTCTTTTTGTAGAGGCTAGATTATGAGGCTTGTAATATTAAATTAGTTGGGCTGGACTTAGAAGGTTTCATTAGAATCATAGGCTAGTTTGACTATTGTATTTAGGCTAGTTTATGGTTGGGCTTGGGTTTACTATTGGGTTTATGATCCACAAGGGGCCCAATAGTAAACCCAATGGGGGACTATATATACCCCACTAGACCTCCTCATTGAAAAACTCTTGAGGTTACGATTTTAGAGAGAGAATTCAAGGGAGTTTATGTAACATCCCAAAAGTTGATAGAATACGTAGCTACTATGAATAATACATGTAATATATGTGTTAGGTAGCTAAGGGAAGAAAATGCACGTTTACCCATTACCGGGTGATAAATCGATAAACGATAACATTGCATGAATAATACACGTGTTAATTGATAAAATGAGATAAGGAAATAAAAATAATATGTGTTTTATACCAAAGATAATTGATATATATGATATTGGCATGAAAAACGTAGCTAAACGTTTATATGATAGGAATGATTGGTAACCGGGAGAAAATGCCTTTACATGATTACCTTATATTAAATACATGTGTAAAAATATGTTTGATAGCATGGATGCATGTGAAATATTCATTTGATGAGTATATATGTGGAAATACATGTTTAATTAGTTAAACGTGTGAAAATGCAAGTTAAATAGTTAATGGAAAAGTATAAGGGCTAAAAGTGTAATTTATGTAAAGCTATAAATACTTACGGATATTATACATGTTTATAACTTTTATAAGTATCCCGAGGCTTATAAAGTATTATAAAAATATCCTAAAGTGGTTCGGAACATAAAATAATAAGTGTTGTAAAGTTAGAGGGGCCAAAGGTGTAAATAATGAAAAATATATATAAAAATATATACGTATGTATACGTATATTATCGAGAGTGTCCCGAGCCTTATAAACTTTATTTAACATGTTTTATAATTGTTCAGTGCATAAAATAATAGTTTGGTAGAAGTCTGGGGGCTGAATTGTAAATAAAACATAGAGGGACCAAAACTGTCATTATGCCAAACTTGGGTCGCGGTACGCGAAGCTCCCGACCCCTTCCCTGCGCGATACGCGGTACCCTACAGGTCGCGATTTAGCCACAGCTTCGACTTGCAGCCTACGTTTGATCCTCCCACGCGTCGTTTTCTTCGAATTAGACACCTACGTACGTGGAGGAACATCAGGCGACCCCAACTACTATAAAACGGAGCTTCGATCGACCTTAATTCCTTGCCAATTCACGAGATTTATCTCCATAAACCCTAAACCACTCCCGCGATCTTCATCTTCAAAATTCGAGCAAATCGTTCGGAGTTAGAGGCTGATCTCGTGTAGTCCCACGTTTTGAGGTATGATCTACAAAAGCCCCATGTTAATTTCAGATTATATCCACGTTTTGATCGAGTTCTAAATCTAGGGTAAAATTAGGGTTCTTAACTTATTCTTTTAAATTCAAGCAATCGGGTGGGAGTTAGGACCTGAAACTTTGCAGATATTGTTAAAATGATGTTTTCTATAAAAGCCCTAAGTTAATTTTATGTTCGGAAAATGTTTCATATTTAATTAAAAATTAATATGAAATTAGGGTTTTTAAACAAAGGTTTTGTTAAAAGTGACAATTGGGACTATATTAGGGCTTGATAATTTATAGAATATTATAATATAATATTATAAACAAAAGCCCTAAGCTTATTTCGTTTTAAAAGAAGTTTTGATATTTATTTAATAAATATATAAAATTAGGGTTTTCTAGACGTCGTAATGCCAAAATTTCATAAACGGTGATGAGTTAAGCTTTAATATTTTAAAGAATTTTATAAAATGTTATAATGGATAATACCCTAAGTTGGTTTGAATAAAAAATGAGTTTTGATAATAATACGAGAAATTCATAAGACTAGGGCTTCTAAATATGATTATTTAATATAAAATAATCCGAAGGGTATGGGGGCTTGATTTTTGGTATGATAACATATTTTCATATATATAATAAGACATATATGAAATTAAATTGGATAAATAATAAAGTATTTAGGATACCAAGTTAATCGGGTATTTAGAAGTTCGTGCGGACCGGAAGGGTAAGCGCCTGTACTCTGGGGTTTCTGGCAAAAAGCGGGGGTGTCGCATAAATTCCAACTGGGACCTGGCATACCTCACTGGGCGATCCCGGGGTGAGCGTTTACTTATAGGAATGCGCGTCTTCATATTATCATTAAATGAAAAGGATAACTGCCTAAAGGGCATTTTGGTCATTTTGATCTTTAATAAGGGATAAACTTAATAAGTGAATATTATTAAGATAATACGTTATTAAAATAAACATAAGAAGTGTTTATTGTATAAAGCCTTGCGTTAACGCCATACGATACGCAAATTAGGTTAAATCGGGAATCGTAGCGGGAAGTTCTGTCCAAGTAACGAGTTAAAGTGATAAGGTGAGTTCTATGAGTCCACTCTTAAATATTTTAAATATTTTCGGGCTGATATACATACAAATGTTATAAAATGCATCTTAATGATTTATAACTGAAATGTTGCCTATTTGAACTATTAAAGTATTAAACTGTTGAATTACCTTTGAGTAAATATATATCAAATTGCTAAGGTGATAAATATATATATATATATATATATATATATATATATATATTAAACTATTAAATTACTGTTGGATTGATATATATATATATATATATATATATATATGTGAGCTGTTATGGAAATGCATATACGTGAAATATCTTGAATTGATAAACTGTTAAAAAAGCTTTTTGGATAATATATATAGATAAATATATATATGATATGTTATGAAAATGATATTAAATCATTTGTACGTGTTATATGATATGTGCTATATTTGCTTCAAAATTAGATAGTCAAGTGATAAAGGAACTATTAGTAAACGTTATAGTGAATATGTATGATTATATGAGAACAGGTGATACATTCGCTTTATTATTATGTGGTGGATACGCCGCTGGTACTTCCTATATATAAGCATAATAATATTAGTTACCCGATATATCAGAAGTGTGGAGGATACGCCCTGTATACATACACCAATGGTAAATTGGGGGATGTCCACTTGTTGCAGTATATGAAGACCTTATCAGTGTTTACTAATAATCTTAAGTCACTTGGGTATTTAACTAAGGGCGGGTAGTAGTACAAGGGAGTTAGGAGGTAGTGTTGCTCAATGGGATTAGAGACCACTACAAATAGAAAGGAGGAAAAAGGCAACTGTCCGTTACAGGGAATGCCCTAGAAGGGTAAACTCGGCAGTTAGAAAATAGGGGGAAACGGGGCAACTGTCCGTTACAGGGAATGCCCTAGAAGGGTAAACTCGGCAGTTAGCAAATAAGGGAAAGCGGGGAAAGTGACCGTTATAGGGAATACCCTAGAGGGGTAAACTCGGCAGTCGGCAAAGATGGTTTCTCTACTTATACAATTAGCAGGGTTTACACTGGTAATAAATGTTAGGGTTGTAGGAAGGGATAGCGGGATAAATGGTTTTATAAGGGGTGTTTCCTGTTAAGGAATATTACGTGTTGTATAATTGTGATATATATATTATACTTGATAAATATCTGTGAAAAAGGGATCTTGCAGGTCCAAGGGTTTTAAACCTCACGCCGAGGTAAAGCTTTTAAAATATAGAACTCACCAGCATAAGCTGACCTTTTCCAAAAATGTATGTATGTCAGGTCAGGGTGAGGCTTCGACTAGTTATGAGAAGGCCTTGGTGATAAGGGATTAGACGGGCAAGCTACCGGACCGAAGGAGGGTTTTGGCAAGCTGGCATAGTTATAGCAATAAAACGTAGTGACAGATAGTATTTCCTTATGTAAATTATCTCTTACTTTGTAGTACTTGGCAAATAAATAAAAGTTTAAAATTTCCGCTGCTTAGTTATCTCTGTTAATGCCTTGTGTTCATGAGTAAATCCGATTCGTGACCCCTTCTAGAGCCAAGTCTGGGAGTGGGCGTCACAGTTTACGATCGTAATCATAAACTAGAGAGAGAAGATAGTTTAAGATTTCTTATTTGTACCCGACAAGTTCATCTTGTGTGCAAAAGATCAGGTTTTTATCATTTAATATCGTGAACGGTTGTTATTCTTGGACTAACAATTGGTATTAGAGCCAAGAAACGAGTGTTTCACGGTTCTCACGATATTGATTCAAGAAGATCTAACAGTTTTTGCGAGTTTTCTTGTGTTTTTCAGGTTTACGATCGAGTATTATCCGAAGGGAACTCGAGGATGATACTTATTATCTAATGAAAAGACTTCCATAATACATAGTATCTGAAGGGAACTCGAAGATAATATGTATTATCTCAGGGGAAGCCCTTAGCTGAGGGGAAGTTATCAGCTAAGGGAAAGTCTTTAGAGGTCTTGGGTTCAGGGGAAGTTTTATAGAAAACCCGTAATCTATATTAGGGTTTTTGGTTAAAATAATGCTAATTTGAATCAACTGAACAGATGATAATTTCCTTTTAACCCAAAGACCGGTCATCAAATATCTGGTGGAGTGTATTTTTTCAAATGTGTGTCAGACAGGTTAATGATAGAAAGATTTTGCTGATGCTGCTGCTGCTCAAAGTTAAAGAACCAGTCGGATAAGACTTCCATCTGAAAAGCAATTGTTCAGGGGAAGTTGTTGGTGTCTTTACAAGTTTCCAAAAGATTCAAAAGTCTTTCAAATAAAATGCTCACAAGTTTAGGGGAAGCTGAAGATTTCAAGTCAATCTTTGATAAAGAAAATGATACAGAGAGTAGTCAGAGATCATGAAGTTTGAAGATCAACAATCAAGTTCTTCACAGTTAGAGGTTTTCAAAATTTTACCCTCTAATTTTTGGAGATTCAAAACTGTTACCGAAGATTCAGCAAGAACCAGTTCTTTCAAAAGAAGCAAGTCAATGAGAATCCTCCATCTCATTAACTTGTTCATTTCAAGAAGTTCAAGCTGTTGCTGATCAAGAGAAAGTCCCAAGTGCCCGTCATGAAACCCATTGAAGATTTCTGTGGAAAGAATCTTCATCAACATCTTTCCAGCCAGTCAAGAAGAAGAATTTCAAAGATTGAAGACATTTAATATCACAAGCCTAGGGGAAGATTGTATAGGCTAGATTATGAGGCTTGTAATATTAAATTAGTTGGGCTGGGCTTAGATGGTTTCATTAGAATCATAGGCTAGTTTGACTATTGTATATAGGCTAGTTTATGGTTGGGCTTGGGTTTACTATTGGGTTTATGATCCACAAGGGGCCCAATAGTAAACTCAATGGGGGACTATATATACCCCACTAGACCTCCTCATTAAAAAACTCTTGAGATTACGATTTTAGAGAGAGAATTCAAGGGAGTTTACGATCGTAATCATAAACTAGAGAGAGAAGATAGTTTAAGATTTCTTATTTGTACCCGACAAGTTCATATTGTGTGCAAAAGATCATGTTTTTATCATTTATTAATCGTTTTCTTGGTATTCTTCTCATCTCTTATCTTGAATCAATCAATCACTTGGATTCCGCACTCGTGATTGATATAATATCGTGAACGGTTGTTAATCCTAGACTAACAATTGGTATCAGAGCCAAGAAACGAGTGTTTCGCGGTTCTCACGATATTGATTCAAGAAGATCTTACAGTTTTTGCGAGTTTCTTGAGTTTTTCAGGTTTACGATCGAGCTTTCTAAAAGTTCTGGGCTGTTCTTGGTGTTTACGATAAATTTCTGGGCTGTTCTTGGTGTTTACGATAAATTTATGGGCTGTTCTTGGTGTTTACGATAAATTTCTGGTTTGTTCTTGGTGTTTACGATAAATTTATGGGCTGCTCTTGGTGTTTACGATCAGTGTTCTTCATCAGCTTATTGTTTACGACTTCAAGATCCGATTTTAAAGTGTTTACGACTTCAAGATCCGTTTTTTAGGTGTTTACGATCGAGTTTACGATCCGGAGGTGCTTACGACCGAGTTTACGATCCGGAGGAGTTTACGATTGGGTTTACGACTCGGGGTGTTTACGATCACTGTTTACGATCGGAAACAGGGTTTACGATCGGAAACTAGTTTGCGGCAAAAAGTCACTATTTCACACCTTCACGGAAACGGACATAACTTTTGACTCGTTTAGAGTTAGAAGCTCAAATTTTAACACGAAGTTCATGACAACAAGCCCTAGAATTACCCTAGACTAACGTCCAGGGGAACTCGTTTGGACCCCCAAATTCTACTCCGAAGGCCCCCGTTTTCGCGTTTTAAGTTTTTGACACTATTCCTTGAATAGTACTTTTGCCGATTTTGCCGATTTCACCAGATTTTCAGAAGCTGCATACCTAAAGAAAGAAAATGAATTCGGAAACATCCTCAAATCAAGAAAATTCTTACTCCACTTGTCCGCGGTTGATCAATTCAAACGAATTTGATGAATGGAAGAACGGGGTTGTAAAGTATTTGAACAATAAAGATCAAAATATGATGAAATTGATTATTGAGGGTCCGTTCATACCAAGACATCAAAATTGGCCTAAAGAATGAGTGCCTAAAACTCAAGCCGAATTCTCTGAAGATGACCAACGAAGAGTTAACATTGACAAAAGGGCACGTGAAATTATATTCATAGCTTTATCTCCAGAAATAGCCCAAAGATTTGAAAACTGCAAATATGCTCAAGAACTCTGGCACGCTTTACACAAACCTTACTATAGAAACGAGGACGAAGAAAAGAAAGAAAATGAGAAACGTGTCCTCATGACAGAAAGTGTTAGTGTTGAATGTTCGAATCCAACATGTGCGCGATTAATTCCTGGACTTCAGCAAATTATCAAAAATTTAGAAATCGAATTGTATGATGTCCAATGTGCCAGAAGTTCATTCAAGGGTAGATGGGAGAAGAGTGAAGAGAAGGTGAAAGCTCAAAAATTAGACATTGAGAAATATCGTGGATTAGCCACCGAGAAGACTTTCTCATATGATCGGGCTAAGATTGAGATTGGTGAGCTAAAGAAGCAACTGGATGAACTGCAACAAAAATATAATGAGCTGCAGGACAAGTATGATTGCAACCAGTGTAGAAATCAACGAATGCTAGATGCTGGAAAGGAAATATCACATGCTGTTGTAACTGGTCAAGTTGGGAAAGATAAAACTGGGTTTGGGTCACAAAAGTCTGATAAGTCTCTGTCTGCAAACAGTATCATTCCTCCACCAGTTCCCAAAGACATTATAGGAATACTTCTTAGTGAGGATCAAGTTGAACGAACCAAGCCTGATTATAAAGAAGCTGTTCCTCCTATTAATAGTGTCTTGGTTGGAACTACACCATTGACTCAAGAAGAAATTGATAATGAGGCAAACATGACTTATGGTGAAGGGAGAGTAGAGGATATATCAGACAATGATACTGAGTGCCAGAAATACAACAGGTGTCATAACTCTAAGTCTAATGATGCTGGGATAGAGTTGAAACCATACCCTAAAATTGAAACCCCATACTTCAAACTAATTGACGAAGTCAAAAGGGAAAAGGTGATCTTGACGACACGGCCTGAGGGGAAGATTTTTATGACATCTGGATCAATGTTTGACCAAGAACCAGATATTGGATATGACTTACCATCCTTCTCCTCAAAGTTCAAGGGAATAACTGATGGAGTAATAAGTAAAGCTAATGTTGAGAGGCCAAAGATCACCATCAAGCATCCGAGTATGAAACCAACAGCTGGAGTGAAGAATGAAAAACTCAAGGGAGTAGCTGTGTCTCCCATTTCTTCAGTTGGATCATGCAGGTGCCGTTGTAATTGAAAGAATGGTTCTTCAATGTCAAAGAATCAAGGAAGCACGAAGACAGTAAAGACAGGTTCAACACAGGCTTCGATGAACCAGCAGAAAGTCAAATCTGAAGCTGCAGTCATAGCAAAGAAGCAGACACAAGGCAAACCAGCTCCATGTCAGCCACCAAAGACAAATGGGTACATGTATGACTTCTATCTAAAGAAGCAGACTTGCTTTAATTGTGGCATCGCTGGTCATATTGCTAGAAACTGTCTTTATCGCCCCTATGAACCCTATTACCTGAAAACTCAAAGGGTTTCATCTCAGGAGTCTGTGAAGTCTAAGCCGATGATGGTGCGGAAACCTAAGGCAATGAAGACTGTTACTCCTAAGGTTAAACCCTCTAATCAACATTGGGGCGCTGCCAAAGCTAAAAGAAAATCTTTAAATCAAAACAACAGCTTTCCAAGTTACCAAAATTTCCAAAAACATGTGAAGAAACCGTTTTCAAAACAACCAAAGTCTGAAAAACCCATAGTTACCCCTCCCAAGGTAACTAAAACTGTTTTGAAAAATGATTCTAAAATAAAGAAGGTTGAAATACCTAGAGTCACAACTCCAAAGGTGACTAAAACAAAAACTGTTTTGAAAAATAAATCTAAAACGAAGAAGGTTGAAATACCTAAAGTCACAACTCCAAAAGTGACTAAAACAATAATTAAATCACCTGGAACTTGGAAACCAAAAATCAAGGCAGCTCCATCCCAACTTCCTGATTTCTCAAAGGGGATGTTCTTACAAGAAGTATCTTTTATTGATTCCTCAGGTGTACACAGAAAAACAATGGCCTGGGTACCATTGGCTAACTAATCTCTCACTATGTGCAGGAACAGTCAAGGAGGATTATCACTAACATTTTTATTATTAATTTGTTTGTTGATAAGTGATTGTTCCAGGCACAGTTTAGGAGACATATCTTCATGTCATGACAAGCAATTTTTTATGGAGGATATGTTTCCTTGAGAGGTAAAATGTCAAATTCAGCATGAAAGGTACTGTTCTTAACTTGGTTTTTGTTTGATGAAGTGGTAAAGGGTGTTTGTGTTAAACCAAATTCCTTAAAACTTTCAGTTGGTGCTAGGTTGTTCAATTTTTTTTTTTTAAAAAAACAATGAGGTATGCATGCTATAAAACCCATTTTTCTAAAATGTTTCAAATCAATACTTTGATGGTTAGCTTGGCTTGATGTGTGTGTCTTTATTTGTTCTGTTTGTGTGTGTGTGTGTGTGTGTTATTATTAAAAACATATAAAAAAAATTATATAAAAAAATGAATGATGTTCACAAAAGTTGTGACATTAAAAATCAAAAAGCAAGGGGAAGAAATGTAAAGATGAAGAAAAAGTTGACCCCTCCAAAATAGTGTGCTTTTCAAATTTTAATTTCTTTTCAATTTTTAATTGTTTGTGTTTTGTTTCTAAGAAAACTATGAGAATTGAAATATGGCGGATTGGAGATGACTGATACGTGTAAAGCGGAAGTGAAAAGCAAGCTCCACGGTGATATGCTCGGTAGGCTCGACCTAATCTTATGACCACCAATATAATTGCAATGAACTTAATATATATATATATATATATATATATATACATATGTTTAGTTTCTCATCTCATTTTACATGGTTTAAAAAACTGAGTCCCAACAAAAACGGGTTGAGAGTGATAATTATACCTAGTATTCACTCTCTCACACGCCATGTTTCTGCTGTCATGACTACACCACATAATGAAAAGAAAAGAAAAGAAAAAGAAAAAGAAATGAAAAGAAAAGAAAAAGAAAAGAAAATAAAATAATCATTCAGTTTGGTCTTCTTTGCGTGCTTATGCGGCCGACCTGATCTCCAACTGATGGTTAATGAAATAAGTGGTAGTCATAACGGTGTTGCATGGTTTCTCAAGTTGGGGGTTAGTGAATCCTCAATAAACTCTGAGGTTGGGTAGGTTTTGATATGTACGCTTGGGTGTGGGGACAATTAAACATGACGGTACTCTTATACATTATTAAGCATGATGCATTTGGTTGGGATTAAACGAGTCTGAGTTTAAAGTGGACAAACATACCGGCAATCACCTGGACTAGTCGAGTAACTGAAGCTGAAAAGGGTTCCTAAGTCAGATTGATACGGTTTAATCCCTTGTAAACTTTCTCATGTTTGATATTGGTAAGTATTTTTTTATTTTTATCTTTCGTGTGTGAGTCTTTAAGGTCTTTTTGGTTGTGTTTATGTCTTGGCCAGGTTAATTTGAGAAGTCAAAATGTGTTTTCATGGGTTTTGATGCATGACAGAATGCCCCCTACAGATCTTGATAAAGTTTTAGGGGAAGGAGAGGGGATAATAAGTATTATCCGAAGGGAACTCGAGGATGATACTTATTATCTAATGAAAAGACTTCCGTAATACATAGTATCTGAAGGGAACTCGAAGATAATATGTATTATCTCAGGGGAAGTCCTTAGCTGAGGGTAAGTTATCAGCTAAGGGGAAGTCTTTAGAGGTCTTGGGTTCAGGGGAAGTTTTATAGAAAACCCGTAATCTATATTAGGGTTTTTGGTTAAAATAATGTTAATTTGAATCAACTGAACAGATGATAATTGCCTTCTAAACCAAAGACCGGACATCAAATGTCTGGTGGAGTGTATTTTTTCAAATGTGTGTCAGACATGTTGATGATAGAAAGATTCTGCTGATGCTGCTGCTGCTCAAAGTTAAAGAACCAGTCGGACAAGACTTCCATCTGAAAAGCAACTGTTCAGGGGAAGTTGTTGGTGTCTTTACAAGTTTTCAAAGCTTCAAAAGTCTTTCAAAGAAAATGCTCACAAGTTTAGGGGAAGCTGAAGATTTCAAGTCAATCTTTGATAAAGAAAATGATACATAGAGCAGTCAGAGATCATGAAGTTTGAAGATCAACATTCAAGTTCTTCACAGTTAGAGGTTTTCAAAATTTTACCCTCTAATTTTTGGACATTGAAGACTGTTACAGAAGATTCAGCAAGAACCAGTTCTTTCAAAAGAAGCAAGTCAATGAGAATCCTCCATCTCATTAAATTGTTCATTTCAAGAAGTTCGAGTTGTTGCTGATCAAGAGGAAGTCCTAAGTGCCCGTCATGAAACCCATTGAAGAATTCTGTGGAAAGAATCTTCATCAACATCTTTTCCAGCCAGTCAAGAAGAAGAATTTCAAATATTGAAGACATTTAATATCACAAGCCTAGGGGAAGATTGTAGAGGCTAGATTATGAGGCTTGTAATATTAAATTAGTTGGGTTGGGCTTAGAAGGTTTCATTAGAATCATAGGCTAGTTTGGCTATTGTATTTAGGCTAGTTTATGGTTGGGCTTGGGTTTACTATTGGGTTTATGATCCACAAGGGGCCCAATAGTAAACCCAATGGGGGACTATATATACCCCACTAGACCTCCTCATTGAAAAACTCTTGAGATGACGATTTTAGAGAGAGAATTCAAGGGAGTTTACGATCGTAATCATAAACTAGAGAGAGAAGATAGTTTACGATTTCTTATTTGTACCCGACAAGTTCATCTTGTGTGTAAAAGATCAGGTTTTTATCATTTATTAATCATTTTCTTGGTATTCTTCTCATCTCTTATCTTGAATCAATCAATCACTTGGATTCCGCACTCGTGATTGATAGAATATCGTGAACGGTTGTTATTCCTGGACTAACACTTTTCAATTTCCTTGTATTGTATTTATTTATTTCTTTAGTATTTTATTTACTTGTAACGTTTCTTCATTTTCTTGTAATTGTAAGATTATGAGTATCATTTCTTTCTATTGTATTGTAATAGTTAGTGTTTTGGCTAAAAACTACAAGACTAAATTTAGTAACCAACTTCGTTTGTGAGGTATGGTGCCCAGGATGCAAATATATGAAATCGTTTAAAACAGTTTGAATTTAAGGAAATAATGGCAGAATGCATACACAATCGATGAATTCCCAGGATGCAAGCAAGAAAACGGAGATTTGTACGGGGGGAAAGCCCTTAATCTTTGGATGTCTCCAAGGACCGCCGGCATAAAAAACCCCGAGCAACGGTAACACACGTTGCTAGTTTATTATTTCACGGAAAAATGTTAAGTACAGAGAGTTGGTGGCTGTTCTAAGTGAATGAGTGCGTACGAGTGTGAGTCCGAGAGCTAAAATCCTCTCATATGAGCCTAAGCCACCCTATTTATAGTACAAATGAGCTAACTAACTGTCTGGATTTTCAGGGATTAGGTCTTCAACTGATTATGGCCGTTATAGTCTGGGTCTTCAGGCATCTACACGTCTTCTAACTGACTTAACGCGTTCCCCAAGCTTGACTTGGTCTATTAGAACGTTGTTAATCGTGCCCGGTTAATTAACACGTGCTAAAAACAAGGATTGACCTAGGATGCTAAATATGTCCTAGGATGCTAAATATGTCCTAGGATGCTACAGGTGTTGAAGTTGTTTTGTGATCGTTTGGAAACCTGGTCCACCTGATTTGTAGGGATTCACTCTGAATATCAGGGTTGACTGAGCTATTAGGAACGTTAGAGCCTTGTCTTGCACTCAAAGGCCTTAAATGTAGGACTCTTAACCGAAATAGTCATTATAGTCTTGACTCCACCTGATATCTCGGGATTTTCTCCTGATTTCAGTTGAATAAGTCCTTATGAACGTTGGAAAGAAGTCCTGCACTTATTAAACACGTGAGAAACATGGATTAGTATAATCGTTAGTGCCCAGCATGCCTGACTAATCCAGGGTCTTGCTGCTATCCCAGGATGTCGAAACTATCCAGGATCATCCTTTTGACCTAGGATATTAAGAAGTCTCCAGTATCCTGGGAAGTCTCCAGGATTATTCATATGTGCTAGGAAGCTAAGGCTACCCGGGATGCTGGACCAGAATTTGGGCCATAACAATTGCCCCCAATTTTGATGGATGTGGATAGAGTCTGCATCTGTTAAAATTCAAATCATTTGATCATCATTTTTTATCTCAATTCCCATTTATAATTATTATGGAAAAACAATATTTTGGATTTACTAGAGGTTGTTTCTTAATATAAAGAAATTTTCTTTTTTTAAAAAACTTTTAAGGTAGCCCAAAATCTTAAATAACTACATCCCGGGATGGTAGGTCAGCATGTTTGATGCTGATATCCTTCGTTAACATGTTTGATGCTGATATCCTTCATTAACATATCAATGTTAATACTTGGGAATATTTCCATGGATGCCAATAGCTTTTTCATCCTGGGTGTACCCTAGATGTTAGAACTCCTCAGAATAAGTTTTCTATTTCATGTTTGATATGCTTGCTGCTTGTCTTTGTTTCCTGTAAGTTTGGGATGTAGCAAGTTCTTATGTGTCCCTTATTCAATAAGGAATCATGAAAACCCTACAGTCATCGTGGCTAGGATTTGTCATATTCAATGCCATCCTAGGTCACAAACTCAGGGTGAATCCAAAAAATACTAGGGTTAGACCCATAGATCCTGAGATTAAACCTGAAAATATTGGGGATAAACCCAAAATTCTGGGGATAAACCCAAAAATACTAGGGATAAACCCAAAAACACTGGGGTCAAGCCCATAAATACTGGGTTTAAACCCGGTGCCAATCCGGCGAACTGGGGTCATGCCCGGTGTCGTGCTGGCAAATTCTAGTGTCCACCTCGAGCCGAACCGGCGAACTAGGGTATTTCCTCGTGTGTCCTATGTTGGTGTGAAAACACCAAAAACCTTAAGGAACCCCCATATGTCCATAAATCATGAGGTTGTCGCCCATGCTGTTAACACAGGTCGATCCCATAATCCTGGGTCCAATATGTGGGTTAACGTGCGCTACAGGCAGGGGTCGTGCGCAACAGGCGATTACCCAAACATAGGACACGTGATATCCTCTCAAACCTTAGATGGTATACTAGATACCTTAAACGTAGGAGAGATGGCCAGTCTCTAACTTAGGAGAAATACATCCCTGGCTTCATGCATCTAGGGTCACGCATCTGTTTCAAGTGTCTTAAACACAAAAGTCAATCGATTTTATAGGGAATAATAAGAATAAAAATAGAACATAAGTAAGTAATAGTAAAGAATGTAAAAGAAATACCTTGGATAATTTTTTTAATTAGGAAACATACCTGGGACACAGCATCCTGGGGTACTAGACTTACATGAGATAGGCTTTCAAATGAATCGCATTCCATGGACGTGGTAATAATTCACCTTCCATATTGGCAAGCCAATATGCCCCATTACCTGCCTCTGAGTCAATCAAGTAAGGACCTTCCCATTTAGGGGCTAACTTACCATCCCCTGTGTTTTGGCTAAAAATTACTTAAGCAAAATTAGTAAGATTTGAACCAAATAAGATTGTGAGGTTTGGTGCCTAGGATTGAGATAGGAAAACTATTTCAATAATCCTGGGACAACAGTTGAATTCCAGGGACACAAGTCAAAATCCTGGGTAAAAACGTGAGTTTAATTATGAAATCAATTAAGAAACTTGATAACACAAATGAAACCTTGAGTGCAAATGAAAACACCGAGAATTTTACTAGGGAAAAGTCCTTAGCCCTTAGATGTCTCTAAGGCACTGCCGACATAAAAACCCCGGGTAGCGATAACACACGCTACCAATTTATTGATCACGAAATTGTTTGAGTACAGTGAGTAAACAGAGAATTCGATACGAGAATACAATGTTTAAAGCTCGAGTGAGCTGGATGAAATGACTAAGAGTCCTATATATACTCCTAGCTCTTCAACAACTTGTGCGATATTCCAGGGATCCTCTCTTCAACGCGTCTTTCAGTTGGTTGACCGAGTTTTCAGCTAAAGCCTTTTGACCACGTGTGAAATAAGTCACAAGCTCATCCCATTCGACTGTTAGTGGACTTCATCAACCTGTCCTTGATTAGATATAGACACACAATGCGTTAGTAACAATGTCCTAGCATACAGGGTCATTTTCACATGCTGGGTCATATAACAAAAATAAAACGAATATGAACTTCCCTGGATTATGGCGACATCCTGGGACATTACCTTACTCTTCATACATTTAGGGTCATTAAGCGTTACCTGTTAAACCCCGGGTCATACAATTCCTAGGTCAATCCTGCCCTAAGTCTATATCTGTACCCTGGATTTTATGCCGAAAATTCAGGGTATAACAATTGCCCCCAAATTTTCGTAAGTTGTAGATAAGTATTACAGCTGTGAAAATTTTCGAATTAGGGTCTAATCCACGTCTACTTTAATCATGTCCGTTAATTAAGCATCCATGACCCCACATCGTGGGGTAACATCCCATCATCCCTGCAACTTCTACTCGCCCTTAAATACTAGCATTAACCTTTTCCCTCTTCCCCATTAACTTTTTCGAGAGCAGAGGTTCACGTTAGGATTTCTGGCTTCCAACCTTCTCCGATCAGGTAATCTTCTCCTTTTATCTGCTTCTTTTCTTTCTTTCCAACCATGACCCGCAAGAAAATCTGATCGGAAACCATGGTCAAAAAAACCGGAATCAAGGACTTCCTCGATCAAAGATACCTGCAAAGCCAGGAACTTGAGACCTGCAATTTTACCGACGCCGACATTGCTTCCTTGTTGTTGTCCGACCTTCTTCCTCCGTCTGCTGAAATCAGGCCTTTCGATAGGAAGCTTAGGTCGGATTTCTGCTACGCAACCTGGATCTGCTTCCCGTTCACCCCTTTTTCATGGGGGCTATCCTATCCTTTTACCGGTCTCATGGCCGAGTTCTTTGAAGCCACTGGCCTTTCCTATGCCCAAACTCTCCCCATTGCATGGAGAATCCTGGGCACCCTAAACCATATCAATAGGGATTTCGATTCCTTGATTGGGTTACCTGAACTAGCCCTAGGCTATGAACTAAAGTCCCACGGTAGCAATCGGTTCTTGTTCAAGGCTCCGAACAAGGATATTCAACTGATTCCTCGGGCTTGTTTTCATGAGGATTGGAAGGGAAAATTCTTTTTTGTCAAGAGATGAACCATCCCAGGAGGAATGGATCTTCCAATTAGGTGGAAAGTAGAGGGTAGGTCTTCACCTGCATTAGGAGTTAGGATTTCTATTTCATTATATCTTAATCAAATACTGACCTTGGATTTTTCAGTTTTGCAGTGCCCAGCTTAAGTTCAATTGGTCCTGCGAATCCAGGGACATTCGAGAGTTTTCAGACTCTCTTGACCATCACTTAGGAAGACCGAGAATTCAAGACGATCCCCATCAAGCTGCTTCTTCCACTTCTCATAGTATGTCTAGCTGTAAGTATTCTGGGACCCTGTCTTTTAACCCTTTAATTTTGTTGATCTCCTATACTTCTGTCCTCCAGCTGCTGCTACTCCTATCAATCTTAAAGATGTGGACCTGGATGCCTATCTGCTGGGTGAATCTGAGCACGACATTCAGGTCCTGACCACAGTGAAGCCTGAGCCCTTGTCTGTCCCCAGGGCTCCCTCTTCAAAGACTTCGGGCACGAAGCGCAAGACCAGGGCTGCTACCGCTGCTCTGACCCTGCAACCCTTGGAAAAAATGGATGTTACTGGACTGCTCACATATGTTGAAGCCTCCTCTCGCCAAGTAAGTAAATCCTGGGTACCCCTGAATTTTCTGCATAGTTAAGCCATTCAGGGTCTAAAGTATTAATCAAATTGCCTATATTTGCAGATTGCCGGGAGATTCTTCGAGTTGGTCCGGGCTGCTGAGAAACGTGCCCAGGATGCTGAGTCCTCGGCCAGGAGGGAGGTTGCAGTCTTGAACAAGGAGCTGAGTATGACCAAGACGGTGGCTGACAAGAACCTGGGGCTGGCTCAGGACCTGGAGAAGAAGGTCGTGGAAGTGCGGGCCAATCATGAGGCTGCCCTGGCTGCAAAAGACATTGAGGTAGGCGAATAGCCCTCATCTCTCACCTCCAATGCAGGTTGAAGATGGCAAGGAGGCCAGGGACCTGGGGTTCGTAAACCCCAAATGGGATGTGACTGAACCGGCAGGTAAGCTACGCAACCTGGGCATAACCATCCCTGCCGGGTGTGATCCTGAGGCCGACCTTGGAACCAGCAAGGGCACCCCTTCGAAGGGTTCTGCTGGCCACACCGTGGACATTGACCAGCCCAAGGAAGGAGAGGCGCCAACCCAGGAGCCCAAGGCAGCAGAGGAGGTACCGGTGGTGGAGGAAGCTAAATAGACGACCCGAGATGCAGTTTGAAGGTTGGGGGTCATCTTCTTGTTTTTTGTGGTTCTTTTAAAAACAACTTTAATTTCATGTTTGTGATGTTATGCCGGTCGATGTTTCCCGGTTTAGTTAAGACAATATGCCCCACCCTGGATTTGGCATCCAGGGTTCTGACATGCTCCCATCCTGGGGTGGCCGGAGCTTTTCCGGACCCAGGATGGGTTTTTAAATATAACTGCTTTTAGTTACATGATTGTGTTTGAAATACTTGAAAGATATTTGCTAATGCATGGTTTTATTCTAGGGTTTACCTTAGTATTCCTGGGTTGCCCCCAGGATTTAGGACTCCCCGTAGTTTCAGTAGATTTATGAATGTTTCTTGTCATATGAACATAACAATTAGGATTAACTAGCCAAGTAGTTAATTTATTTAGATTTTAACCGTTATGACCCTGGGTTAGGTCAATAATCCTGGGCCACTAGGTAATCTTTAAGTTATTTTTAGGGTCATGCCCGGTGCCATACTGGAGAACTAGGGATTTCCTCTTAGTCGTACTGACCGACTAGGGCATGTCCACGAAAGCTTAAGTTGGTACGTTAGCACCAATCCATCTTGAAAACGTGTTAATCGTTTTAAACCTTAAGGGATCAGCGTACGTCTCTGGATTGGGAGGTTGCCACCAATGTTATCAACACAGATGATCCCACAATCCCAGAGTCTCATACTTGGATCACGTGCGTCTCTGGGTGAGGCAAAAATTGCCACGTGCGTCCCAGGCGAGGCGTGATAGCCCATATTCGGGTGGAGGAAGGTTAGTCCTCAAACCTTAGGATCGGGTTTAGGCCTCACCCAATACGGAAGTGTGATGGCCAGTCTCAAACTTAGGAGACATAGGCTGATTATCCTTGGCTTTGTAACCTGGATTTTTGAACAACCTGCATCTTGGGTACCCTGAATCCCGAGGTACCCTGGATTCTGAGTAATCCAACTGTCAAAACATAGACCTTGGTGTATTCGCTAGTTCAAGGTAACGAATAACAACCTCAAATAAAATATAATGTGTGACTGATGTTAAAAAGAAGAAAAATAAATAAAGAAGATAGAATATCTAAGAGAATAAAAGAAGTAAATTAAGTGAGAGAAACTGACATGGATTTCCAGCATGAATTTTAAAATCAAACACATACCTGGGCAGCTGAATTCTGGGACAGGAAGCCTTACATGAAATACACCTTCAAGTGTATCGCATTCCAAGGTCGTGGTAGTAGGTCTCCTTCCATATTAGCCAGCCAATATGCCCCCTTACCAGCCTCAGAGTCAATCAAGTAGGGACCTTCCCATTTAGGAGCCAACTTTCCATCCCCTGGATTTGTTGTGTTCTGAAATGCCTTTCTAAGGACTAGATCTCCCACCTTAAACCTTCTGATCCTCACATGTTTGTTGTAGGTCTTAGAAATTCTTTGTTGATACGCCGCCATACTCCAAGCCGCTTGATCTCTTAGTTCATCCAGGGTATCCAAGTCTTCAACCAGGGACTAATCATTCGAATCCTGGGTCTGACCACTAACCCTGAATGTTGGGACCACCATTTCTGTTGGGATAACTGCTTTAGTACCAAAGATGCCAAGTGTAGCTCTTCTACCCATCTTCCCTTCTTCTCTTTCAATCTCTTCTTCAAGTTGTTTATTATAATCTTGTTGCTTGATTAAGCTTGGCCATTAGCCTGAGGATGCACTGGTGTCGATGTTATCATCTTTATGCCCCAGGATTCGCAGAATCCTGTGGTTCTACTTCCGATAAATTAGGACCCATTATCACAAATAATCTCAGGTGGTACTCCAAATCTTGTTAAAATGTTCCTTTTAATAAAGGATGTGACTTCTTTCTCCCTGACTTGAACGTACGCCTCGGCTTCAATCCATTTTGAGAAATAATCCGTTATAGCTAGCATGAATACCTTTCCTCCAGGGGCCTTGGGTAATTTCTCAACAATATCCATCCCCCATTTCATGAAGGGCAAGGATGCTGGAATAGGGTATAATGGTTCTGCAGGCTGGTGAGGGACATTGGCGTGTCTTTGACAAGCGTCACATTTCTGGGAGAAATTTTGTGAATCCTTCCTTATGGTAGGCCAATAATACCCTATTCTTAGAATATTGGACATTAAGGACCTGCCCCCTGTATGGTTTCCACAATCACCCTCATGGATATCTTTGAGTACTTCCTGGGCCTCATCCTTCTCCAAGCACCTCAAATATGCGCCTGCAAAAGATTTTCTATACAATATATTCTTAATAGTCACGTACCTAGCTACTCTTACTCTGAATGCATGGGCATCCTTCTCGTTCCCTGGAATAGTACCATCCTGCAAATACTGAATAATTGGTCTAGTCCAGGACTCCTTCTGGGTTGAAGAATCCTGGGTACTGGATACTAGGATTTTATCTGCTGCATTAGAATCCTGGGTATCCATACCTTGGTCTATGGCTGGTGTTAGTATATGAATTATAGGAATGTGAGTGTCCTCAAGTGCCTTGAATGCTGAGCCTAAGTTTGCCATGCATCTGCCTCAGCATTCTCCTCCCTTGGTACTTGTTGAATATTAAAATTTTGAAATTCCTGGGACATTCTTTTTACCACCTCCAAGTATCTGATCAATTTCTCCCCTTTAGCTGCATAGGACCCATTAAAATGGTTAGCTAAAAGAAGAGAGTCAACATATACCTGGTGTTAGTGCATGAACCTTGTGTGGCCGTTACTGTTCGAATTGACGAACATACTGATTTGAGAGTGGACAAAGTCTGGGGTCCGAACCCCGGCCGAACTCAAGGTTCGGTGGCTCCAAACCTTGGCCGAACTCCGGGTTCAGACAGAGTTCGGACCTCCGAAAGCTAGGTTCGGAGGAGGTTCGGAGGAGATTCGGAGGTGGTTCGGAGGAGGTTCGGCGGAGGTTCGGACAAGGATCGGACCCCGCCAGGGGCTGCCGCCCCTTGGACCCCGCTTCTCAGGGGCGCTGCCCCCGAACCCCCGTTAGGTGGGAATTTTACAGAAGCGGATCAGTTATCGAGTTTACCCTTGATTTGGTAGCTGTGGGGTGTTATGTTTGAAGAAAATCCAGATTCCGATACTTGTTCCGAGTTAGTGATCGAATTTCAAGATATGTGTTTGTGAGTAGTCATTGTTCTTGATGATGGACAGAGATTCAAGAACACGTGTTTCTGATGATGGACAGAGATTCTGAAACATGGTTATGATTATTTGGAACGTTTGTCGGAGATTATCATTCTACACAAACTGAAGATTAAGTGAGATTAAAGATTCCGTTGCGGGCCACTTGAGTTTATCATTCCACTACAAGAAAGCGGGGTTGGAATCATAAGAAATTGAAGATTTGAATATGTCACTTGTTTAGGGGGAAATCGGGGACCCTAAAAACTTTCAAAGTTTCATAATTGAAAAAGTGAATATTCAAAAGCAATCAATTCAGGGTTGATAGTGATTTTTGATCTTCATGGAAAGGTGGTATATTCTGATGTGAACTGATACGTCAAAGTTTTCGGTTAAGGTTTGGAACTCTCTGTCATATGCCCGATACTTTCTTGAGTTGTCGAAAGACTTGGTCAGATTCCAGTCTGCAACGAGATATACGTTTACCAGAGTAATATATTGGGATGGATTTGATGCTGAGGGGGAATTTCTGTGATTGAAGATGTTGATTGTGTCTGTTTTCATAAAGATCAGAATATATTACAAGTTTGTGAAGGTTAAAGATTTCTGTCAAGATGCAGTGATGTTCGTGTGTCTTTACAATTTCCAGATACAACTTATGAAGTGAACCGTTATCATATGCCTGATGTGGAAGTGCTTGAAGCTAGGGGGAACTTTATTGGTTGTGGAGATTGTACAAGATTCGAATTGTTTCCTGCATACCTGAAGGTTCGGTCAAGGGGAGTTTGCTAAAGACAGAGGCGTCTGCAGCAAGCTGACTGAAGATTGCTAGAAGATCAATGTCTGGATTCGACAGTAACGTCCAAGGGGGAATTTGTTAGTGCATAAACCTTGTGTGGCCGTTACTGTTCGAATTGACGAACAAACTGATTTGAGAGTGGACAAAGTCTGGGGTCCGAACCCCGGCCGAACTCAAGGTTCGGTGGCTCCAAACCTTGGCCGAACTCCAGGTTCGGAGGGAGTTCGGACCAGGTTCGGAGGTCCCAGGTTCGGCCCAGAACGAAATAGTATAAATAGTGAAGTCTTTGTATTTCATTGTAAGTTTTCTGTCTTGTTTCTGTGTGTTGAGAGGGGAGGTTCTGTCCGACCTCCCCCAGAGCTTAATCGTTGTATACTCCTTCGGTCTTGTAATCATTCGACACGAATGAATGACAAAACTTCCGTCTCATCCATAGAAACGATCCGTATACACTTGAAAATGCGTGAGCATCGGATCGTCTACTCGATCTAGCTATCCGGACATCGAAACGTAATTAACCGATTGTTTTATTGATCAAAACGAACAATTACAACCAGTGTAAACACAGAGAATTGACATAGAGATTACACACTCAGAAACACTCACTTAAGATTCGCTCACACCCTCAGAACTACAAAACACAAAGCTCAAACAACTATATATACACGATCGGCCGAACTCCCTCCGAACCCCAGGTTCGGCCGGTCCAAACTCCAGGTTCGGACCAGGTTCGGCCAACCCTATATTGGCTTGAACTTGGTCTTCGTTCGATACTTCACACGACACACATTTCAGGTATCAACAAACTCCCCCTCGTCGTGTGCAGTATCTCTTCTCTTTTCTTTTCAACATCATCAAATATGTATCTTCAATCAAGCTCCCCCTCAAGTAAAGAATCCGTTTATCCAATGAAATGAATCTTCGAACAAACTCCTCCTCAACTCAATCGTAGCTTGACCTTGAATACTTGATGATATCTAGTATATCTCTGGTCTTTATCAACAGCTTCAGAAGACTTGAAGTTATGATAGCTTGCACGACAGCATCCTGCATTAACACTTAAATAATCTTGGCGCAAAACGTCTCTTCGAGACTCCAAAATATGATTTTGAAAATTGATTTTATATCACGTGTTGATCAGATCGAAAATAAAGCAGAAACAAAATCTTTTTGGCTTTTTGAAACTTATATTAAAACACACCTAAAATCTTTTTGTACTTTTCTTGATATGAAATGAAATTGCAATACAGAATCAGACACTATTTTGGTATGAGAAAGATCACTATATGGGATCATATTGATCATAACGCACTGAACTACACTTCAATTTCAATTATTTGAAGCACACAAGTTATGTCGATTGCTGGTATAATTTGTCCATCTTAAGCTCAGACAGAATCATACTCATAACATCTGGATATGTTAAGGTATTGATTAGGTTTGCTTTGACCAGTGTACCCCACACTATCAGACATATTCAGACATTTTCTGTTTTTCTTTCTTTTTCTCTTGTGTGATTGCATTTGTGAACTTTCACATTGCATAATATTTTTCATGATATAGTCAACTGTGTTCCATGCAAAAAGAAATAAGAACGTTAAATCGTCTACCTTAAGGTCGATCTTTCGATACGCAGATAAGGCCTCAGATTTAACAAAATAAAGAAAATAAAACAAGTTGAAATTGTATAACTCAACAACAATCAGGTCGGTACTCCCGTACACGCAGAGAAAGTCTGATGTGTTATACGAAACACCAAAGAAAATAAAGCAGAACGTCAAACGAACAACAATCAGGTCGGTCTTTCGACACGCAGAGAAGGTCCAATCGTTTGACAAAATAAAGAAAATCAAACAAGTTTAAATCTTTGCAAAATGAACACATGTGTACACAGTGACTTCTCATTACTATTGTCACACTTATTTTTCTTTTTGTGTCATGAAATACGCATCAAGATGTTATCCACATGGTCAAGCATTAGTATTTAGTGTATATCACATCTGAATACTTTCTGATTTGTTGAGCCTACCAAGCACATCAAACAATGATCTTATGGCCCTTTCATCTACTTTATCCATGAGTCAGATACGTATGCCAATGTACCATCATTTCCCAATGATCAATTTCTCACAATTTTTATATTGTGCATGTATTCACCTTCCTTCATTATATATTTTGCATGTATTCACCTTCTCCCCATACCATGCATTTTCTCAAGCACCCTGAAATTTCTTCCTGTTGAAGCTGCTGGAATTCATGGTCCGCCTCTTGTTGTATGTCAGTACTGAAATCAGCCACAAAATCAGCTATAGCCTGGGATTTTATAGTTGTTTAGGCCTCGTAGATCAGATCATATGCACTCAGCTTCACCGACCACTTAGCCATTCGTCCTGACATTTCTGGTTTTCTCAAAACAGACTTTATAGGGTAGTTAGTTCTAACTTGAATTGTATGAGTTTCAAAGTAATGTCTAAGTTTAGTAGAGGCCATACTTAGGGCTAATATAAGTTTTTGAAGGTGTGAGTACCTAGATTCAACATCAAGTAAACTTTTACTTACGTAATAAACAGGATGTTGCTGACCTTCTGCATCCTTGGTCAGGACTGCGCTTACCGTATTCCTAGAGACTGCTAAGTATAGGGACAAGGGCTCCCCTGGATTAGGCTTCATCAAGAAGGGCGCTATGGATAAGTATACCTTAAAATCCTGGAACGCTTTCTCATGCTCTTCTTTCCACTTGAATTTTTTGTTCTTCTTCAGAATGTCATAGAACTCCCTGCATCTTTCCGAGGATTTTGATATAAATCTGTTCAGGGCAGCAATTCTATCTGTAAGCCTTTGAACGTCTTTGGTGCTGGATGGTGATCGTAAGTTGGCAATTGCCCTGATCTGCTCTGGACTTGCCTCTATACCTCTCTTGGTTACCATGTATCCCAGGAAATTACCTGCTCCGACCCCGAAATGACATTTCTCTATATTAAACTTCATGTTGTATTTATCCAGGATGTCAAAGGAATCCTTAACATCCTGGACATGGTTGTTGATGACCCTGGATTTTACTACCATGTCGTCGATATACACCTCCATCGTGTCCCCCAGTTTTTCTTTGAACATCATGTTAACCATTCTCTGGTATGTTGCCCCTGCATTTTTTAGTCCAAAGGGCATAACTATATAGCAATATATACCTGTTGGTGTTATGAATGTCGTATCTTCTTGATCCTGGGGCTCCATCTGAATCTGCTGAAATCCTGAGGTGGCATCCATGAAAGTCAACATTTCATGGCCTGTCGTTGCGTCGACCATGGAATCTATGTGTGGTAGTGGTAATGGATCTTTTGGGCATGCACGGTTCAGGTCCGTGTAATCCACGCATACCCTCCATTTACCGATTTTCTTACCTAATACCACTACGTTGGATAACCACCTGGGAAACTTCACTTCTCTGATCATCCTCGCTTTTAATAGTCTATCCACCTCTTCCTGGATTACGACGTTATTTTCTGGTGCAAACTTTCTCCTCTTTTGGTGTATGGTCCTGAAAGAGTTATCAATTCCAAGTTTATGTGTAATAACGGATTTAGAAATACATGTCATGTCGTCATGGGACCAAGCAAAGGTTGACATCCTGGTCTTGAGTAGGTGTACTAATTGTTCCTCTATTGGCCCTGGAATATTTGTTCCAATATAGACTTTCTTCCCTGGATTTGAGGGATCCAACTCAACAGCTTTGACGTCTTGCTCCCTTGCTTCCAGGGCTTCCCGGGCCTTTTTCTTTAATTGTTATCCTTGTCTTGGTTTAGAGGATATTTTCAACGATGCAGTGTAACATTCTTTGGCCTCTTGTTGGTCGCTATTGACTGTGATTACACCCCAGGGTGTTGGCGGCTTCACACACTGATGGTACGTTGAGGGTACAACCCTGTTGTCATGAATCCAGGGTCTACCCCAGAATTACGTTGTACCCTAATAGTGCGTCCATCACACAGAAACATTGAACTGAGTTGAGCCCTTCTACATAGACCGGAAGTTTGATTTCACACAAGGTATTCTTAGTTTCGCCACTGAAACCTATGAGTACCGTGGATTTTGAGATGATCTCTGAGTGTGGAATCCCCATCTTCTGCAAGGCCTCCAACTGGATTATATTTACTGAACTGCCTCATCGATCAGGATCCTTTTCACAATATTGTTGGCGATGTGAAGTGTTATCACCAACCCATCATGATGAGGGTCTATGATATCGCGTCTATCGTCTTCCCCGAACGTAATTGCCATGACATCTGGCTGAACAGAACTCTTCTTGGGTCTTCCCTCTCTATCCGACTTGGATTCCTTGGCATGTCTTTTTGCTGCAGAATAAGAGGTACCCTGGATATCAGAACCACCCGAAATGAAATGGATTACCTTAGCATCTGGGGGCGGTGAGGATGCTCTCTCAATACGGCCATCGGTGTGTCCAGAATCCTGGGACCTTGCACAATTGTCCCTGGATTTTGGGTTCTGCTCTCTGGATTTATCCTTCTTCCTTCCCAGGAGTTCCTTCAAGTAACCTTTGCTGAGTAGATAGCTAATTTCTCTCCTCAGGGCCATGCAATCCTCGGTCTGGTAACCAAAGTCTTCATGGTAGGCACACCACCTTGGATTTGTCCTTCCAGGTGGAAGGTCTATCGTTCTTCTTGGGCCACCTTGCCTTGTCTCCAAGGTCCTGCATAGCAAACATAACACCAGAAATATCAGTAGTAAAGCAGTATTCGTTAAGGGAAGGATATTCTTCTTCCTCCTCATCCTGGTCCACATTGTTTACTCGGCGTTCATCGGGGTTTGAATATGGCTTAGATCGTTGTGACTTAGGATGTGACGACTCTGGTTTCCTGCTGGAGCCGTTGAATCCTGAGGAGGATTCACCCTTTCCTAGGATTTTCCTGTCCTCCTCTAGCTTGATGAAGCGTAGAGCCCTGTGACGAACTTCGTCCACCTTGTGACACGGGTTCTGTTATACCCTGAATTTTCGGCTCGTGATCCAGGGTATAGGTATAGGCTTAGGGCAGGATTGACCCAGGAATAGTGTGACCCAGAATTTAACAGGTAACGCTTAGTAACCCTGAATGCGCCAGAACCGAGGTAATGTCCCAGGATGTTGTCGTTACCCAGGGAAGTTTACATTTATTTTATTTTTGTCATACATTATTATGGCCCACGATGAGTATAATCCAGGGTCACTGTTATAGTACAAATGACCCAGCATGTGGAGATGACCCTGCATGCTAGGACATTGTTACTAATGAATTTTGTGCCTATATCTGATCAAGGACAGGTTGACGAAGTCTATCAACGGTCGAATGGAATGAGCTGAAGACTTGTTTCGCACGTGGTCAAAGAGTGATAGCTGAAAACTCGGTCAACTAACTGAAAAAGACGTTGAAGAGAAGATAAGTGGAATATCAGACAAGTTGTTGAAGAGTTAGGAGTATAAATAGGACATTTAGTCATTTCTTTCAACTCACTCGAGCTTTACTCATTGTATTCTCGTATTCGATTCTCTGCTTATTCAATGTACTCAAAACATTTACATGATTAATAAATTGGTAGCGTGTGTTATCGCTACCCGGTGTTTTTATGCTGGCGGTGCCTTAGAGACATCTAAGGGCTAAGGGCTTTTCCCTAGTGAAACTCTCGGTGTTGCTACTTTCATTCAAGGTTTCATTTGTGTTATTAAATTTTATAATCGATTTCGCAATTATACCTAGATTTTAACCCAGGATTTTGGTTGTCGTCCTTGGAATTCAGTTGTTGTCCTAGGATTTTTACAAACCGTTTTCGTATCTTAATCCTAGGCACCAAATCTCACAATCTTATTTGGTTCAAATCTTGCTAAATCAACTTAAGTAATTTTTAGCCAAAACAATTTGGCGCCCACCGTGGGGCAATTGGTGTAAATTTTTTGTCAAACTCTTTTCAGATTTGTCCTAAACTTGATTTGTACCAAAATCTATCAAAAAATGTCGACACAAATGAACACCTCAAATGTTTCGGTTTCTGCTGTAACTACTTCAACAACTGGAGTTACCCAACCGGGTCCAAGGACCACTATTTCGACAAGTGGAGTCACCTCATCGGCTCCAAGGTTCAGCACTTCAACTTCAACTACACACAGCGACGGACTGACAGTCAACCATGAAGTGATCGAGACTGAAAACATCCCGGATGACCCCGTCCTGATATCTAATACTGATATCTTAGCCACATTCGGTAAGATGGAGCGCCATATGGAACTCCAACAAAAGGTGAACCAGGAATTCATGGCCCAATTGACGAGCATAAGGTCAGAGCTACCCAGGGCTACGTTGGTTCAGCCTTCTCCACTCGACCCCAAAATTCTGAATTTCAGCGCCCCCGGAAGCAATTCCAGGGTACATGAAGGCGTCACCCCACTGGATAGGAGATCAACATCCTATGCCGCATGGAGAATGGCCGCATACCAACAAAGAATCTCTAAAACCTACAACAAACATGTGAGGATCCGAAGATTCAGGGGAGGAGACTTGGTTCTAAGGAAAGCATTTCAGAACACGACAAATCCGGGGTGTTATACCCTGAATTTTCGGCTTGAAATCCAGGGTACAGATATAGACTTAGGGCAGGATTGACCCAGGAATTTTATGACCCGGGGTTTGACAGGTAATGCTCAATGACCCTGAATGTATCAGGAGTAAGGTAATGTCCCAGGATGTCGCCATAATCCAGGGAAGTTCATATTTGTTTTATTTTTGTTATATGACCCAGCATGTGGAAATGACCCTGCATGCTAGGACATTGTTACTAACGCATTGTGTGTCTATATCTGATCAAGGACAGTTTGACGAAGTCCACTAACGGTCGAATGGGATGAGCTTGTGACTTATTTCACACGTTGTCAAAAGGCTTTAGCTAAAAACTCGGTCAACCAACTGAAAGACGCATTGAAGAGAGGATCCCTGGAATATCAGACAAGTTGTTAAAGAGCTAGGAGTATATATAGGACACTTAGTCATTTCATTCAGCTCACTCGAGCTTTACACATTGTATTCTCGTATCGAATTCTCTATTTACTCACTGTACTCAAACAATTTCGTGATCAATAAATGGTAGCGTGTGTTATTGCTACCCGGGGTTTTTATGCCGGCAGTGCCTTAGAGACATCTAAGGGCTAAGGGCTTTTCCCTAGTAAAATTCTCGGTGTTCTCATTTGCACTCAAGGTTTCATTTGTGTTATCAAGTTTTTAATCGATTTCCTAATTAAACTCACGTTTTTACCCAGGATTTTGACTTGTGTCCCTGGAATTCAACTGTTGTCCCAGGATTATTGAAATAGTTTTCCTATCTCAATCCTAGGCACCAAACCTCACAATCTTATTTGGTTCAAATCTTACTAATTTTGCTTAAGTAATTTTTAGCTGAAACAATTTGGCGCCCACCGTGGGGCAATTAGTATCAATCTTTTGTCAAACTTTTTTCAGATTCGTCCTAAACATGATTTTTACCAAGATCTATCAAAAATTGTCGACACAAATGAACACCTCAATTGTTTCGGTTTCTGCTGTGACTACTTCAACAAGCGGAGTCACCCCACCGGCTCCAAGGTTCAGTACTTCAACTTCAACTACACACAGCGACGAACCGACAGTCAACCATGAACTGATCGGGACTCGAAACATCCCAGAAGACCCTGTCATGATATCTAATAATGATATCCTGACCACACTCGCTAAGATGGAGCGCCACATGGAACACCAACAAAAGGTGAACCAGGAATTCATGGCCCAATTGACGAGCATGAGATCAAAGATACCCAGGGCTGCACCGGTTCAGCCTTCTCCACTCGATCCCAGGATTCTGAATTTCAGCACCCTGGAAGCAATTCAAGGATACATCAAGGTGTCACCCCACTGGACAAGAGATCAACGTCCTTCGTTGCTCAGATGACCCAAGCTGATTTACCCAGGATGTCCACCATCAGGGAACCAGCCCTTAATCCTGGGACAAATATGACCCGGGATGTCGGTAACACTCCTCAAACTTTCGTCCATTATGCTAATACTAACAGTTTAGTGCTGGATCCAGGGATCAGCCCATCAATGGAACGAGAAATCCAAAAGCTCAAGCAGATGATCTCGAGTGTCCCAGGAGTTGTGCAACCTATCCCTGAAGTTGGACCATCGAGTCATAGATTGTCCAGGTTTGCTCCACCAATCTGTGACGTGGAGATACCCAAAAGGTTCCAAACACCCAGCATGAAACCTTATGACGGCACGACAGACCCTAAAGAACATGTGGCGCAGTACCGTGAAAGAATGGAGGTTATCTACATGCCCCCTGAAATCAAGGAGGCATGCTTGTGTAAAGGATTCGGGTCTACCCTGATAGGGGCAGCCTTGAAATGGCTCCTGAATGTTCCCCCTTACTCCATTACTTCATTTTCACACTTAATTAATTTATTTAACAACCAGTTCTCTTGCATTTGTAGCTTTGAAAAACTAACAATTGACTTGTATAGGGTAACCCAGAATGCAGGTGAAACCCTAAAGAATTACATCAGCAGGTTTAGCAGAGAAGCCTTGGAAATCCCAAACATGGACATGGCGATTGCAGTCCAGGCTTTCAAGATGGGACTTAGCAAAGACTCACCATTCTATGAAGACCTGGTCATGAACCCGTGCAACAGGATGGATGAAGTTCGTCATAGGGCTCTACACTTCATCAGGCTGGAAGAAGACAAGCAAATCCTGGGAAAGGGTGAATCCTCCTCAGGATTCAACAGCTCCAACAGGAAATCAGAGTCCTCACATCCTAGGTCACAGCGATCTAAGCCATACCCAAGGCCCGACGAACGTCGAGTGAACAGTGTGGACCAGGATGAGGAAGAAGAAGAATATCCTTCCCTTAATGATTATTGCTGTACTACTGATATTTCTGGTGTAATGTCTGCTATACAGGACCTTGGAGACAAAGCAAGGTGGCCCAAGAAGAACGATAGGCCTTCTACCTGGAAGGACAAGTCCAAGTGGTGTGCCTACCATGAAGACTTTGGTCACCAGACCGAGGATTGCATGGCTCTAAGGAGAGAAATCAGCTATCTACTTAGCAAAGGTTACTTGAAGGAGCTCCTAGGAAAGAAAAAGGATAAATCCAGGGAGCAGAACCCAAAATCCAGGGACAATGGTGCAAGGCCCCAGGATTCTGGACATGTCGATGGCTACCTTGAGAGAGCATCCTCACCACCCCCAGATGCTAAGGTAATCCACTTCATTTCTGGTGGTTCTGATATTTGTGGTACCTCTTATTCTGCAGCTAAAAGACATGCCAAAGAATCCAAGTCGGATAAAGAGGGAAGGCCCAGAAAGAGTTCCGTTCAGCCTGATGTCAAGGAAATTACGTTCGGCGAAGATGATAGACGCGATATCATAGACCCTCATCATGATGGATTAGTGATAACACTTCACATCGCCAACAACATTGTGAAGAGGATCTTGATCGATGGAGGAAGTTCAGTAAATATAATCCAGTTAGAGGCTTTGTAGAAAATGGGGATTCCACATTCAGAGATCATATCAAAATCCATGGTACTCGTGGGTTTCAGTGGCGAAACGAAGAATACCCTGGGTGAAATCAAGCTTCCAATCTATGTAGAAGGGCTCAACTCGGTTCAACGTTTCTGTGTGATGGA
Organism: Deinandra increscens subsp. villosa; assembly: GCA_039602395.1. Classification (NCBI taxonomy): domain Eukaryota; kingdom Viridiplantae; phylum Streptophyta; class Magnoliopsida; order Asterales; family Asteraceae; genus Deinandra; species Deinandra increscens. Next base: position 43,024,162 of record JBCNJP010000008.1, on the reverse strand, counting down.
TGCACCATCAGGGTACAATGTAATCCTGGGTAGACCCTGGATTCATGACAACAGGGCTGTACCCTCGACGTACCATCAATGTGTGAAGTTGCCAATGCCCTGGGGTGTGATCACAGTCCACAACGACCAGCAAGAGGCCAAGGAATGTTACACTACATCGATGAAAATATCCTTCAAACAAAGACAAGGATAGAAATTAAAGAAAAAGGCACGGGAAACCCTGGAAGCGAGGGAGCAAGACGTCAAAGCTATTGAGTTACATCCTTCAAATCCAGGGAAGAAAGTCTATATTGGAACAAATATTCCAGGGCCAATAGAGGAACAATTAGTACACCTACTCAAGACCAGGATGTCAACCTTTGCTTGGTCCCATGACGACATGAAATGTATTTCTAAATCCGTTATTACACATAAACTTGGAATTGATAACTCTTTCAGGACCATACACCAAAAGAGGAGAAAGTTTGCACCAGAAAAGAACGTCGTAATCTAGGAAGAGGTGGATAGACTATTAAAAGCGAGGATGATCAGAGAAGTAAAGTTTCCCAGGTGGTTAGCCAACATAGTGGTAGTAGGAAAGAAAAACGGTAAATGGAGGGTATGCGTAGATTACACGGACCTGAACCGTGCATGCCCAAAAGATCCATTACCACTACCACACATAGATTCCATGGTCGACGCAACAGCAGGCCATGAAATGTTGACTTTCATGGATGCCACCTCAGGATTTCACCAGATTCAGATGGAGCCCCAGGATCAAGAAGATACGGCATTCATAACACCAACAGGTATATATTGCTATATAGTTATGCCCTTTGGACTAAAAAATGCAGGGGCAACGTACCAGAGATTGGTTAATATGATGTTCAAAGAAAAACTGGGGGACACGATGGAAGTGTATATCGACGACATGGTGGTGAAATCCAGGGTCATCAGCGACCATGTCCAGGATGTTAAGGATTCCTTTGACATCCTAGATAGATACAACATGAAGCTAAATCCAAAAAAATGTCATTTCGGGGTTGGAGTAGGCAAATTCCTGGGATACATGGTAACCAAAAGAGGTATAAAGGCAAGTCCAGAGCAGATCAGGGCAATTGCTAACCTACAATCACCATCCAGCACCAAGGATGTTTAAAGGCTTACAGGTAGAATTGCTGCCCTGAATAGATTTATATCAAAATCCTCGGAAAGAAGCAGGGAATTCTATGACATCTTGAAGAAGAACAAGAAATTCAAGTGGAAAGTAGAGCATGTGAAAGCGTTCCAGGATTTTAAGGT
>JBCNJP010000008.1:42937120-43022381 GCA_039602395.1 Deinandra increscens subsp. villosa | reverse complement strand
AAGCTTCCGGAAGTTGTTCAAGTTATCGAGAGAGAAAAGAATCCTCCAAACCATCGGCATTGTTTGGGAGTAGGAAAGGCCAGTGATTTTGAAGAATTCGTTTACGATGGCCGAAAAGGGATAAGACATTCCAAGAAGAAAGGGATAGTAGAGAAAACAAACCCAGGTTTTGGACATGCAATCGGCTTTCAGCCGGGAATCGAAACTCCGAATGACGGCCGACGGCGGAAAAAGACCAGATTCCTTCAACTGGCGGATGTCGCCGTCGCTGAAATTGCAGGTTTCTTCTTCATTGTAAGGAAGAATCCCCTGATCAATGAAGTCCTCGATGTTCAACGAGGAGAAAGTTGTGGCAGAACGAGTGTTCTTCTTCGCCATGACCGGAATAAATTAAAACGAAAAGAAGCCGAAGAAGAAGAGAAGAAACTGACCTGAAACGTCGAAGAAGCTCGGCGTAATGAACGTTGTATCCTCCTGATCACGTGGCTCCATTTGAATTTGTTGAAATCCTGAGGTGGCCTCCATGAATGTTAACATTTCATGACCTGCCGTTGCATCTATCATGGAGTCAATGTGTGGTAAGGGAAAAGGGTCTTTAGGACATGCACGGTTCAGGTCTGTGTAATCTACACAGACCCTCTATTTGCCATTTTTCTTTGCCACTACCACCACATTGGCCAAACATCTTGGGAACTTGACTTCCCTGGTCATCTTGTTCTTCAATAGACGGTCCACTTCCTCTTGGATTATCACATACTTCTCTGGCGCATACTTTCTTCTCTTTTGATGCATGGGCCTGTAAGAGGGATAAATACCAAGTTTATGAGTTATAACATCTTTGGATATACCTGTCATGTCTTCAGTATTACATGCAAATGTTAACATTCTAGATCTGACGAATTCTACCAACTCTTTTTCAATGGGGCCAGGGATGTTAGTGACAATTGACAATTTTTTCCCAGGATGCAAGGGATCTAGGACTACTTGTTTGACATCCTGCTCCCTTGCCTCTAGGACGTCCCTAGCCTTCTTCTTTAATTGCTATCCTTGACGGGATTTTGCTGAAATCTTCATAGATGAAGTGTAGCAGTCCTTTGCTTCTTGTTGGTCGCTGTTGATAGTGACTACTCCCCACGGTGTCGGTAGTTTGACACACTGATGGTAGGTCGAGAGGACATCCTTCATGTCATGAATCCGGGGTCTGTCCAGGATAATGTTGTATCCGGACGGAGCATCCAGAGTGTTCTTTGTTTCGCCGTTGAAACCCACAAGTACCGTGGATTTGGCTATGATTTCATCCTGGGGTATTCCCATCTTGGTCAAAATTTCGAGTTGAATGATGTTGACAGAACTACCCCCATCGATCAGGATCCTCTTCACGAAGTGGTTAGCTATATAGAGCGTGATCACCAGCCCATCATGATGAGGGCCCATGACATTGCACCTACCATCTTCGCCAAAGGTAAAGTATTTCACGTCTGTTTGTATTGACGTCTTGACTGGTTTCCTAGGTATGTCTGACTTGGCTCTGATCGACCCTGTTAACCCTAGGATTATCAGGTTTGGAATAGGGTTTAGGCCTCTGAGACCTAGGATGCATTGATTCTGGTTTCCTGTTGGAAGAGCCGTATCCTGGGACTGCATCCACTTTTTCTTGCACTATCTTATCTTCTTCAAGTCCGATGAATTTTAGGGCCCTATGCCTTACTTCATCAAGCATGTGACATGGGTTCATCAGAAGATCTTGGTAGAAAGGTGAATCCTTCTTAATGTCCATTTTGAATGCTTGGACAGCGGTAGCCATATCTATGTTTGGAATATCCAAGACTTCCCTGCTAAACTTGTTCACATAATCCCTAAGAGACTCGTTAGCATTCTGGGTAACCCTGTAAATATCACTTGTTAGTTTTTCGAAACTGCGACTATAAGAAAACTGATTAATGAATAAATTAACTAAATGAGAAAAAGATGTGATAAAAAAGGGTGGAACACTCAGGAGCCACTTCAAAGCTGAGCTAGTGAGTGTTGACCCAAAACCTTTGCGTAGGCATGCCTCCTTGATTTCAGGGGGCATGTAGATTACTTCCATCCTTTCCATGTACTGGGCCACGTGTTCCTCCGGGTTAGTTGTGCCATCATACAACTTCATGTTGGGGGTTTGGAACCTCTTAGGTATTTCTACGTCACTATTGGGGGAGCAAACCTTGAAAGGAGATGACTCACCGGCGCTACTTCAGGGATGGTTTGGACCACCCCAGGAACACTCGAGATCATTCCTTTCAACTTCTTGAGCTCATTGGCCACCGCTGGGCTGAGACCTGCGTCCTGCATAGATTCATTAGTATGAGCATTAATATTAGAGGTTCCGAGGATGTTACCGGCATCCTGAGTAGCGGTGCCCCCCAGGATTCACAGTGGATTCTCTGAATGTAGACATCCTGGGTTCGTCAGCCAGGGTAGTGTAGGCAGTAGCAAATGTAGGTCCCCGCTCCATGGGAAGGATATCATCCGGCAGAGTGGAACCATTCCTGGGACTGTTGAATCTCAGCATCCTGGGTGGAATGGGAGATGTGGGTGTATGATCCACCCTATTCATTTCTGATATCAATCTCGCCATTTCGCCCAGCACATCCTGGTTCACCTTCTGCTATTGCTCCATATAGTGTTGCATTTTCGCAAACATAGCAAGGAACTCATCATTAGACACCAAGACTGGAATTAGTGAAGCACTTGCTGATCAAGTGACATCGCAACTGGCTGATTAGCCGGTGAAGTGGCTCATGTTGGTCCCAGAAGATACACCAAACAATGGATGAGGGTTGTTGTATTCGAAGAACTCGTTTGTGTTGACATTTTTGATAAATCTTTGTAAAAATCAAGTTAAAAATGAATTTAACAAGAGTTTGGAAAAAGATTGACACCAATTGCCCCATGGTGGGCGCCAAATTGTTTTGGCTAAAAGTTACAAGACTAAATTTAGTAACCAAATTCGTTTGTGAGGTATGGTGCCTAGGATGCAAATATCTAAAATCGTTTAAAATAGTTTGAATTCAAGGAAATAATGGCAGAATGCATACACAATCGATGAATTCCCAGGATGCAAGCAAGAAAACAGAGATTTGTAAGGGGGGAAAGCCCTTAATCCTTGGATGTCTCCAAGGACCGCCAGCATAAAAAACCCCGAACACCGATAACACGCAATGCTAGTTTATTATTTCACAGAAAAATGTTAAATACAGAAAGTTGCTAGTTGTTCTAAGTGAATGAGTGCGTACGAGTGTGAGTCCGAAAGCAAAAATCCTCTCAAATGAGCCTAAGCCACCCTATTTATAGTACAAATGAGCTAACTAACTGTCTAGATTTTCAGGGATTGAGTCTTTAACTTATTATGACTGTTATAGTCCGGGTCTTCAAGCATCTACACGTCTTCTATCTGACTTAACGCGTTCCCCAAGCTTGCCTTGGTCTATTAGAATGTTGTTAATCGTGTCTGGTCAATTAACACGTGCTAAAAACAAGGATTGACCCAGGATGCTAAATATGTCCCAGGATACTACATGTGTTGAAGTTGTTTTTGTGATCGTTTGGAGACCTGGTCCACCTGATTTGTAGGGATTCACTCTGAATATCAGGATTGACTGAGCTATTAGGAACGTTAGAGCCTTGTCTTGCACTCAAAGGCCTTAAATGTAGGACTCTTAACCGAAATAGTCATTATAGTCTTGACTCCACCTGATATCTCGGGATTTTCTCCTGATTTTCAGTTGAATAAGTCCTTATGAACGTTGGAAAGAAGTTCTGCACTTATTAAACACATGACAAACATGGATTAGTATAATCGTTAGTGCCCAGCATGTTGGGATGGTTCAGCATGCCTGACTAATCCAGGGTCCTGTTGCTTTCCCAGGATGTCAAAACTATCCAGGATCATCCTTTTGACCCATAATATTAAGAAGTCTCCAGTATCCTGGGAAGTCTCCAGGATTATTCATATGTACTAGGAAGCTAAGCTACCCAGGATGCTAGACCAGAATTTGGGTCATAACAGTTAGATTTATTTCTTTTGTTATAATTGTACTATATAAAAATTTATTTTTATTAAATTCTACAAACAATTTTCCTACAAACTTAAAACAAATTTTTAAAACACCATTCGTTTTTTATAAAAACTTAATTATCTCGAGCCTCAAATTTAGACTTAGATTTCTCGAGGTGATTTAGTGTTTTAAAAATAAATATTTTTATAAAACCCGTTTTGACTCAAAATTGGTCATAGAGTTAAACGAGTTGTCGGTTACGACAAAATCTTTAACATCCTTTAGTTGGACGTTATTTTTAACACTTTTAACCTCCATTAGTTGTAAGTTAAAAACCCTTTTTATTACACTACTCTAAAAACCGTCCATTTGTTGGACAAATAACTTTAAATGTGCGCTTTTAATTATTCTTAACTTGTGTTCAATTCAAAGTTGGACTTAGAATTACACGAGTTAGAAATCTAAAATCGTTTCTCTTGAAACCATCCATGTGTTGGACGTTTTAGTCCAGCTCTTAAGCGTGCGCGTTTAGAAATCAAAACTCACTTCTACTCTTTGGAAATCATCCATTAGCTGGAGGTTTTTTCTTACACTTTAAACGTGTGCGTTTAAAAATAATTTCTGAATATTAACTTGCTTAAGTTTTTATTCCAGAAATGATAAATTCCGCTGACAAGTCTAATGAAGCACCATCGGTTGACGCTCAAGTTGGCATAACGGCCAACACCATTGCTAGTCAAGCCGAAAAACCCGAGAAGTTCTCGGGTCTCCACTTCAAAATGTGGCAACAGAAAATGTTGTTCTACTTAACCACATTGAACCTTGTGAGGTGTCTCACGGAATCCGCTCCCCAACTTAAGGAAGAAGAGTCCAATGTTGAAACCCTTAGCGCGATGAAAGTTTAAAAACACTCGGACTATTTGTGTCGTAGTTATAAACCCAACTTGTACCCAAAAAGATATCATGATTGTAAGTTGTGCATTATAATATGTACAATATGTTATAAAGATTGTACAATTTGGTTGTTTTTTCGTATATATGTATAATTTGTTAGGCCATAGGATTATTAGACCAAGATTTTATATTTACAAGACTGCCTAGAGAAGAAATCTCAGCCTCCATCTTGTCGGGGCCGATACTGGGCATGGGCCAGATGGGCTACAGCCCTGAGCATCAAATTGGAAGGGGCATCAATTGCGAACGACGATCTTATTATTTTTCGAAGAGAACACAACATCACATCAGTCATCACTCATCAGGTGATATTGTTCCATTTATTCTACTTTTAAATATATTTTTGTCATTGATATCATGCCCCTCGTGTACAACCATCTGTTGCCCAAAATAGATAAAGGAAAAACAACAAGAAAACTTACTCAATCTTTACAAGGATCTTTAAAAAAATATTTTAGACATGAAGGTAATACTATTGGAGAAAATGTTGATGAAAAGAATGTGAAAGACAATAATATTAGTGAAAATAAAGTTGATGAAAATAATGGTAATGAGAATAATTTTGATGATAATAATGTTGAGGAAATAATGTCAATGAAAATGAAAACGAATTTGATAGAATGTTTGAAGATAATGAAAATCATTTTAGATGATTTATATGTTGTAATTTAAATGTAAGTTTGAAACTTTTTATTTAGTTAATAAAATCGGCGTAGGGATGAGCTGCTTAGCTTGACTAGGTTCCAAACCCTTAGAACTTTGTGTTGTACTATTTAAAGTTTTTAAAAGAAGGCAAATTTTCGACTCGTGCCCTAAACATCTAAATTCTCAGGACCAACCCTGCATCTTGTATGTTAAGTAGAACTATTTTGCACCAAAATCATTTTTTTGTCTTGAGAATGTCTACCGCCCCTGGTCCTTCTATTTGCTTTCAAATAGACTAATTTTATATTTGTGATTTATTCTTCTGTATTAATGTAACCAGCTCTATCTATACGGGATATCAATACATCTCTTTTTTCTTTTTTTTACATATTATATCCAAAAAGTTCGATTCCATATAAAAAAACAATGGGAGGCTCGACAAAACTTGAAAACCCGCTTGGAACAAATGGAAAGTAAAGGGGAAGAAGAGCGAACAAAACTAAAAAAAACAAGTGGATGAAATTATGAGAAAATTAAGCAATTAGCTAATAAGTAAATTCTTGTTTGTTTTGTATTTTGAAATATCTTAGACACTTAATGTATATGTTGTTCCGATTATTATAAAAAAATGCTATATTTAAAAATGTTTTATGTTTTACTTTGGTTTTTTTGTTGTATTTTCTTCAAATTTTTTTGGTGAATATTTCATTTATATTAGGATCAAATTATAATAACGTGGTAGGTAAACGGACAACAAGCTGTGTCGCAACCCCTTTTGAATAGCAAAAACGTATCTACCAAAAATAAAGTTGTGATTTTTAGGGTCGAGGAATTACTGTGCATGATCCGCTGAATTCAATTAAAGAACCCCACTGCCTCGGGGGTCAGGGACCCAAATGCATCGGGGGTCAGGGACCCAAATGTATCGAACAAATATCTAGAATTTTGTAGGTAAACTTCTAACTAAGTAAAATAATAATGTACCAATGATCCCTAACTCAATTGGCTAAGGTGGGATACCTAAATACATTAAAAGTGGGAAGTCTTGGGTTCAAGTCTCACATCTGACAAAAAAAAAATAAGGGTCCAGGTTAGGTCATGACGTTTTCTCACCTATGATGACTTTTCTTCTTATGCGAAATTAAATGATTGAGTAAGTAGGTAATATCTCCATCAGTGATCCATATTACTTTAGAAAGGTAAAATAAAATAATATTAATTTTTGTCGGCTCTTTGTTGAAAAGGCCCAAAAACATTTGTAGGGCATTTGTTGAAAATATAAAAATACCGATAAACATTAAAACTTAATATTAATCATTAATAATAAATAATAATAAAAGTAATATTAGTGTGAAGATTGAGGCTATTTTGTGATAAATTTTTTAAATTCTATTTGTGGAAGCTTTGTCGGAAGGGGTGGCAATTATATCGGGTTGGTGGGTTGATGGATTGACGAGTTTAAAGTTGTAACCCGAACCTGACCCATATTTTATTCGTGTCAAAATCTTTAACCCTAACCTGAACATAAATAAATTTGGATAACCCGAATGTGACCCATTTGACTAGGAATGGCAATGGGGCAGGTTTGGGACGGGTTTGAGTAATCTCAACCCCATACCCGATTATAAAAGTGTGTCCCATACCCGGCCAAAAACCCGTCGGGTTTCTAGCGGGTATTTACCCATCGGTTATCGGGTATACCCGTGGGTTTCGGACATACCCGTCAGGTGTATATTGGCTAACTATTAATTTTTATTTATCACAATTATAATAAAAAACCTCAAGTAACTAAACATATATAAATTTAATAATATGTAATAATCAATGTTTTTAACTACTAACTTAGTATTATAGATAATAATAAAAAATAGATGTATAAAATCGTACAATATATACTTAAAATAAACAAAATTTAATAAAGAAAAATATAACGGGTATATAATCGGGTAAACGGGTATATATTACCAGGTAATCGGGACGGGTAAGCGTGTATATAATCAAATCCCATATCTGACCCATACCCACGAAAAAATTCAAAAGTAATCCCATACCCGATTACCCGACCCCATACCCGCCCCATGTGTATCGGGTTTTGGGTTTCATTGTCATCCCTACATTTGACATGTTTATCTAAATGATTAAAATGTAAAATGACATTTATCAATAATTATTTTTTGACAAAATTTTGAACTTATGTTTTGTTTGTCACGTTATTATTTGTAGTAATCATATATTATCCATTTTCTTTTGTTGTATAACCAACACATTTATCTAAATGACGTTTTAAATTGTCGGTTTTATTTTTTAGTGACAAAGAGATAAGCGGATAAGAGATATTTAACAACGGATCAATTTATTAATGACAAAGAGATAAACTGATGGAGATTGAACAAGCTTTTTGAAAAAGATCTAGTAATTATAGGGAGAGTATCATTTGAGAACTAATTGGTATTGAGAACTTTTGAGAACCATTATAAGCCACTACTTTATATATATAGAAACCCCCTCATGAATTATAGTGGTCCCCACCTAAAATTAGTGGTTGAGATTTGGTTCTCAAAAGTTCTCAAAATAAAAAGTTCTCATTTGAACCTAACCCTATATATATATATATATATATATATATATATATATATATATATATATATATATATAGGGGATGGTTATGGTGAAAACCACTCCGAGTTGGGAAAACTTTCGAAACTCTTTAAAAACGGGGTCAAAAAGTTTTTTTTTCATTCAATTTTTTTATGATGATTCTTTAGGTTATAGGCTACCCGTAGATGGAAAAAATCAAAAAAACGCCTCGGGGATTTTTTTTTTTAAATGTCAAAAAACGGTCTTGTTACATATGTAACATTGTATACATATATTGGTTACATATGTAACATTGTATACATATATTGGTTACATATGTAACAACCGTTTTTTGAGTGGTTTTCATATATATAGGGTGAGGTTCATTGTAGACACCCCAATAAGTGTAGACAGATAGACACCCTATTTCACATGTGTAATTACTCTATTTCGCATGTGAAATTCAATAAAAAAAAACTTACTTTTTAGATTTTATGTAAATATAAATAAATAAAATCTAAGATAGACAATGAGAATTATGAAAAAATTAATTCATGAATGATTACGTAATGAAATCTATGATGCACATGGCTTGATTTTGGAAAAAAAAAAGTAAAACGAAAGGATCAGAATGAGTGTGCGTAATCTGCATCATTCATGAATTAATTTTTTCACAATTCTCATTGTTTATCTTAGATTTTATTTATTTATTTACATAAAATCTAAAAAAAGTTTTTTTTAATTGAATTTCACATGCGAAATAGAGTAATTTCACATGTGAAATATGGTGTCTACCTGTCTACACTTATGGGGGTGTCTACAATGAACTTTTCACTATATATATATATATATAGAGAGAGAGAGAGAGAGATATATAGGGTTATGTTTAAATGAGAACTTTTAATTTTGAGAACTAAATCTCAACCACTAATTTTTCAGGTGGGGACCACTATAATTCATGGGGTGTTTTCCATATATATAATTAGTGGCTGAGATTAGTTTCTTTTTAGTTCTCAAACCCAATTGGTTTCAAATGACCCTCTCCATATATATATAGAGAGAGAGAGAGGAGAGTTAGGCTACATCACATAAAAAACCTACATCAGCTACGGACGCACCAGGGGCGTCCGATCTGGAAATCAACGGCCGAGATCAAGGAGGGGTGTAATGTGTAAATGTTTTCCATTTTAGGCGCGCTTGAATCGTGGGCGTGTGGCTGCGAGGGTAAAATAGTCAAAAACAAAATCACATCTCAATTAATTTGTTTTATTTCTTTCTAATAAGCGAATTCAAATTGCCGGAAGTAAAACCACTCCACCGAAAAATCAGCTCCCCAAAAACGCAGTGATTCGGCGAAAATCTTTTGAAATTTTTGGATTAAAACAACCGAGAATCAAAAGCGACGATGGCGGATAAACTGCAAAAACACGACAATAAGTTTTTCCCTTCTTTTCTTTTGTGATTGAATGTCGATTATATGTTCATACATTGTTCGGGCTTCTTTGGCGTAATATTGCAGCGGCTACCTGTGTTCCAGAGAATCTTATAGAGGAAGCTGATGAACCAGTCAGTAACAGCACGCAAAGTAGAAAGAAATCTATCGCAATAAAAGGTGTTTATGTTCCTTTTTACTAAAATTTACTTAATCTATGGTGGTTAATTCAGTTTTAAAATGAATGATTTGTGTAATGCTAGGGTTTATTGATTTTAATAAATCCAATTGTATAATAAATTTACACCATGGTCATCAAAGCGACGATGGAAGATAATGAAAGCATAAGAGTTTGAATAGTAATGATCTGTAATAAATGTTGGGCATCTGAAAATTGTATTTTGATTTGGGGTGTTATTGAATAACTATTCCCTAATTTCTGAAAGTTAATAACTGATTGTGTCTGATGGAATCACCATTTACATACAGAATTTGTATAATAGCATTTGTGGTGTTTAATTCATGGTGTTTATTTATTTGGTGAATCTGTTTGTCAAAATATTTGTTTGGCTATTATTTTATCTTAAAAAAGGAAGGGGAAGCGAAAAAGCTCACGTATAGCAATCAAAACTTCATTTAACTACACAAACACACCAGAAACACTAATTGTTCTTGGTATGGGAGACGACTTAGGTACACAACTTATTATGAATTGGGAGAATAAGTTAGATTATATGATTTCTAAGATATAAAAATGTTGGGAACAATGCAGACTTTGAACAACCAGCAGTTCTCACAAAAGGTAGGAAAAGAGCTAAAGATCAAACAAGCAGTGAATCTGATGATGGTGTATTTGTTCGTAACAAAATGGGAAACAAACGTAAAGCGAAAACAGTGGTTGTAAAGGGTATGAGTGATAAAGAAAGTGATGACTCTGACTTTGTGTCCAAAAAAGCAAATACAATTGAGAAGGGTGAAGAACCAACGTCTGTGCCTAACAGAACCAACATCTACCATCCTTTGATGGTAGTAGGCTTAAAGCAAGATTATCAACACCAAACCTTACCGAATGGTTTGCAACATTCAACGAAAAACAACGGCAGACAGTACAATCAATTGGATTCGGAAGATTGTTAGGGATTCAGATACATTCAATACCAACCGCATTAGGTTATTGGCTGTTACATAACTATAATGATGAAACAAGTGTGTTGTGTTTGGGTCAAAGAAGTATTGAAATAACACCACAGTTGGTTAATAAGTTGTTGGGAGTTCCAATTGGGAAGAACCTATTAATTGAAAAGAGGACAAGCATCAAGTTCCCTGTAGTCGCTGAGTGGTGAGGCCAATTCAAAAAGGAAATGTGGGTATCTAGGCCATATGTACTTGGTTTTTTTGAGAGGGTGAAACCAAGGCAAGATAGTGGTCGCTTGTTTCTGTTGAATTTCTTGGTGGCAGTTATGACTGTAATGGGAAGAACAGACGATAACAACACTGTTAACCAGGGATTTTTGCATGCAGTAACACCAAGTGTGAATATAAGTCAACTCAGGTGGTGTGATTACCTAATAGACTGCATAAAGAAAACAAAGTCAAAGTGGAGAGCTGATAACCCTAAGATGCGATTCAATGGATCTCTGTTAATCCTAGCGGTAATAAAAACACCATATTGATATTCCATACATTAACTAACCTATATGTTAAAAAAAACTAATTCTGGATGCTTTTTTAAATTGCATTCAAACACCACACACATCTCTGCCTTACATCCAACTCTTTTAGACACACTAATTCTGGATGCTTTTTGCTTAGCAGTGTCATTAAGTGTAACAACCTTCTTTTTTTTTATTAAAACCTTCTTGAGAACATACAAACTGTTTCTGTGTGCTAACACCAAATCGATCATACCTCTCTGTAGACTTACGCACACTAAATCCAGAAAGTCTAGCATAATACTGATAATATTTTAATGCATGGTCAAGCGAGACGAATAACGTTCCTTCATACGGTTTATTCTTCACTGGTACAGGGATATAGAATTTTCCACCAGAGTTAGGTGACGATAATTCATGAATGCCTCTTGTAACTTCGTATAAACTCTACCAGATGAATAAACAACACGTAATTAAATAAATTAATCGAATATAACAAATCAAACGAATTGCATAATGTGACGCCCACTCCCAGACTTGGCACTAGGAGGGGTCACTCATCGGATTTACTCATGAACACGTGGCACAACAGAGATAAGCAACGGAAAATTTAAAACTTTTATTTATTATATAAGCCAAGTACGTAAAGTAATTGAGATAATTTACAATCTATCTATATACCGACTAACTATATCCGTCTTTATTTATCTACAACTAGCCAGCACGTTCATCAGCTTCCTCTATAGCTTGCCCGATCATTCTCTTATCACGAGGGCCCCGCCCTTGCTCCCAGACGTCTCACCTAAACCTGACATACATATGGTTTTGGGAAAAGGTCAGCTTACGCTGGTGAGTTCTACATTTTAAAAACGTTACCTCGTTTGTGAGGTTAAAACCTTTGTACCTGCAAAATCCCTTTTTACAACATTTATCAAGTATAACACATAACAAGTTATAACATAACATCATAATCATACACGTTTCTATAGAAAACAGCTACCTCAATAACTTTTAACTCCTACGACCTGAATTCCATACACCTCTATATCTTCTGGTCTCGAATACTGCTCGAGTGACTTTATTGGAAGCCCCCAACCTCAGTACCGACAACCGCTCCATTTCATCTATACCTTCCCGGTCTCGAATACTGCTCAGGTGACTTCATCTGGAAGCCCCCAACCTCAGCAACGACAACCGTCTTACATTCCGTTTTTCGAGTTTCGAATACTGCTCAGGTGACTTCATGTGGAAGCCCCCAACCTCAGTATCGACCTCTGTTCACGTAACCTTAATTCTTTAAACGTTCCATTCTATCGAACATCTCCTTAACCACCACAGTACTACTACCTGCCCCTAGTTAGATATTCAGGTGACTCACGTGTGCTAATAAACATGATAATGTACTCATATACTGCAACAACTGAACATCCCCCAATTTACCTAGGTGTATGTATACAGGATGTACCAGCGGCGTATCCTCCATACTTTCGATATACCGGGTATTTATACTACCATGCTTGTATACAAGATGTACCAGCGGCGTATCCACCACATAATAATATAGCAAATGCATCACCTGTTCTCATATAATCATACATTCTCACTTGTACGTTTTTTAACAAACCCTTATCATTTGGATACCTAGTTTCAAAGCAAATATAGCACATAACTCTAATAATCATTTCATATGCATTATTCTATCATCATCATTTCATATATAATACTAACACGTATAACTACTTGTAAGCATCTTTATAACATAACACGTATCATTTTAAACAGTTCATCAATTCATCAGTTAAGATAATCAAACTTTCAGATAAAAGCATTTAACTCAAATACTTTTTAAGTAAACAGTTGAACATTGTATGTATATCAGCCCAAAAACATTAAAGCGTTTAAAACATTTAAAAGTGGGATCGCAGAACTCACCTTATCTCTTTACTCGTTAAACTGGGACAGAACCTCCGACAGAATCCTTCGGTTAACCTAATTCGCGTATCGTATGGCATTAACGCAAGGTTTAACATTATAAACATATCCTATGTTTATTTATCTCTTACATTATCTTACTAATATCTAATTATTAAGGTTTACTTCTATTAAGGTCAAAATGACCAAAATGCTCTTATAGGCAAAATATCTATTTTTAATTGATAATATGAAGACGCGCATTCCTATAAGCAAATGCTCACTCCGGGATCGCCCAGGGAGGTATGCCATTTCCCAGTTGGGATTTATGCGACACCCTTGCTATGCCAGAAACCACAGTGTACAGGCGCCTACCCTTCCGGTCCGCACGAACTTCTAATATCCGATTAACTTGGTATTTTCAATACTTTATCATTTACCCATTTTAACTTCATATATACTTATTATATATATAAACATGTTACCATACCAAAATTCAAGTCCCCATACCCTCCGGATTATTTTATATTAATTAATCTTATTTAGAAACCCTAATTTCATGAATTTCTCGTTCTATTATCAAAACTCATTTTATTCAAAACCAACTTAGGGTATTATCCATTATAACATTTTATAATATCCTTCAAAAGATCGAAGCTTATTTCAACATCGTTTAGTCAATTTGGGCAGAACAACGTTATGAAAACCCTAATTTTGACCCGTTAACAAAACCTTTACCAAATCTTTTCCAATTATGAAATAAACTTAGGGCTTTCTTAAAACACATTAAATTAGGATTACCTACAAAAATCAGACCCTAATTCCCACCCGATCACCCGATTTTAGCAAAACAAGCTCAAGAACCCTAATTTTATATCATTTCTAGAAACCATACTTAGACATAATAGTAACAAAAACTGAAAGAGGTTATGGTTAAGCATACCAAATAAGGGGTGACTGCAGAATTTCGGCTTCTAACTCTTCTCCGATTGCCCGTATTGCTCCGACAAAGTTTCTGGTTCATTTTAGGGTTTTTGGGTTATGAATCAGTGAATTGGCGAGGATTTCTGTCAAAGTGAGCCTTCTATTTATACTCATCTTGGTCGTGGGAGGTCCTAGCACGTGTCTATGGTGACTATTGATCGAAATCTGACGTCTGGAGATGCCAAACGTAGTGAATAAGTCGAATACGTGGTCAAAAACGGACCTGGAACAATTCTGCAGAAACAAGACCCTCGCGTATCGCGTAGGGTGTCTAGGAGTGGCTCGCGATACGCGAGCCTGTGGTGTTCCGGCCAGAATTTGGTTTTTGGCATATTTAGCCCTTCTACTTAGGTTTAATGCATTCTAGCCCCCTATACATCTAACCTTTTATCATTTTATGTACCAAAACATTATGGGACATATTTATAACATTTTCTAAGGTTCCTAAGGCTCGGGATTCGTACGATAACATATATATACATTTATATATATTTTCTTTATTATTTGCTAAATTACGTTTTAGCCCCTCAAACTTTACAATACTTATCATTTAATGTTATGAATCATGTTAGGATATAGTTATACTATATTCTAAGCCTTAGAATACTTATAATAATTATAGATACGTATAATATCCGTATACGTTTATAACTTTGCAATAATTACACTTTTAGTCCTTTTTCTTTCTCGTGAACTATTAACACAAGTATTTATACATATATATCCATCAAATGATTCATGTAACATCATGTTATTCATTTAAACACATATTCATTCCATATCTTTACTTTCTTGACGTTTTAGGCATTCAGTTATGCACATTTCATCACGTTGGCCACTAAACACATATTTTTAACACATGCAACTTATCTAAAGCATAGCCTTACCATATTTATCAATTAAGCTCACGTATTTATAATATAAACACGTATTTACTATGTATATCATGTATCTGTGAAATTTGGGGTGTTACAACTCTACCCCCCTTAAACAGGGTTTCGTCCTCGAAACCTGTTCCATTCCCATCTTAAACATTCATTTTCAACTTTACAACTCATCCACATAACATAACCATTCATAATTCGGTAACATTTACTTTCGTGTTTCTGCATCTACCCTAAGGAAAACGTAACCCTAAGCTGTCTATGGTAGCTTGTTTACGGGATCCTTGATAATGCTTTCACATTTTCGGCTTGCTGTCCGTTAAAGAATTTAACTTCCTAGAACATGAGTTCTAATGGTTCTAATGTCTAAGCATACTGTAGCAAGCAATGGCACACATAACATACTAAAGCAAACGAATAACAATTATCTATGATTTCTAACTACTCGAATTACCTGATGAGGTCTGAGGATCTCCTTCTATCATCTCCAACATACCATTTTCCCTTACAGGAGCCGCTCTCGGACCCGTAGTATTCCCCAGGATGGATCGAAGTGGGGTAGGGTTTAACACCAACTTAGGACAGTTCATCCTAAGGTGTCCCGCTTCCCCGCATTCGTAACATTTCTTATGTTCTGGGCAATTGCCCGAGAAGTGACCTTCCTTTTCGCATGTATAACACCTAGACGTTCCCGACCTACATTCTCCGAAATGATTCTTATTGCATTTGTGGCACCTCGGCTTGTCGTCTTTTGAATTATGCTTTGCCTTCTTGTGATGATTCCCGTTGTCTTTTCTCGAACTTGCTTCAGCTTCCGACTCCTTCCTCTTTGCTCCTTCCGGTTTACCATTTGCACCAAACATCTCGCTGTAAAGATTGGAACTCAAGTTCACTGTCGCCTTGAATGTCTTTGGTTTAGTCGCCTTGATCAATACCCTAACTCTACTTAGAAATCCCTGCACGTAACGTTTCACCCTTTCAGCTTCGGGAATGACTAAGGTAGGTAGTAGTCTCGCCATCGCGTTGAACTTTGAAGTGTATTCCCGGTGCGTCATGTTCCCAGCTCCTAACGTCAGAAAACTCCTCTCCAGTTGCTCCAGTTCACCTTTAGGGCAGAAATCTTCTAAGACCAACTTCTTCAAATCGTCCCACTTCATTGCAGCAATGACTCCGTCTTCTTCAGTCTGTTTGATCATCCCCCACCAGTGCAGTGCTTCTGAGACAAACGAGTGGGCAGCATACTTCACGGCTTGGTTCTCACTACACTCACTAATATCTATGACCGCTTCCATCTCATGAATCCACTGGAATGTAGCTAACGCATCTTGATTTCCGTCGAACAAAGGAGGTTTGCAACCGCTAAACGATTTAAACGAACATCCTATTCTAGGTTGTGCAGCTCCGGCACCTCTTCCTGCAGCTCCACCAGCTCCACGGGCTCCACTAGCACCAACTCTCACAGCTCCTTGAAGTTCAACTAATAAGCCTGGTAATGTCGTCTGCATTAAGCGCGTCATCTCTGCCACCATAGCCGCTCTCTGCTCGTTAGTGAATGTATTTGCTCCGGCGTTGTTCTCTGGTTCCGCATTCGCACGATCGCCTCTCGCAGCCATTTCCAGATCCTAAATTAAGATGGATGACATTTCAGAATTTGTGTGACATAGAGTCTCCAAATTTTGAATTCATGATAAGTATATAAGTGCAGGATCCGATACAGTTATATATTTACGATGCGTTCAAAACCAAGTTACTTCTAGCACACAATTCCCTATTGTCCACATCTCCCTCTCTATCTTCATCATCAACTCAAACCGATTCCCAGATTATATTTCTAAACGTTCTTCATCTCCTTGCACTTGGCCACACAACAATAGTACTTATGATCTGTTTACATGGAAAAATACCAAATTGCAGTAGCTAATTGCAGTCGTGTATTTTCCATATACGCATACCGTAAGTCCCACCTATTATGATCCTTATGCATATACGTCCTTACGGGCACAAGCTATCCTGGCTGGCATCTAATTTCTTATCTCAACTTACTCCACCTAGAGTCCTAGTTTAAGTTTAGATATCGCGCTTGTACCTAAATCTCTTAAACCAAGGCTCTGATACCAACTTGTGACGCCCACTCCCAGACTTGGCACTAGGAGGGGTCACTCATCGGATTTACTCATGAACACGTGGCACAACAGAGATAAGCAGCGGAAAATTTAAAACTTTTATTATTATATAAGCCAAGTACGTAAAGTAATTGAGATAATTTACAATCTATCTATATACCGACTAACTATATCCGTCTTTATTTATCTACAACTAGCCAGCATGTTCATCAGCTTCCTCTATAGCTTGCCCGATCATTCTCTTATCATGAGGGCTCCGCCCTTCCTCCCAGACGTCTCACCTAAACCTGACATACATATGGTTTTGGGAAAAGGTCAGCTTACGCTGGTGAGTTCTACATTTTAAAAACGTTACCTCGTTTGTGAGGTTAAAACCTTTGTACCTGCAAAATTCCTTTTTACAACATTTATCAAGTATAACACATAACAAGTTATAACATAACATCATAATCATACACGTTTCTATAGAAAACATCTACCTCAATAACTTTTAACTCCTACGACCTGAATTCCATACACCTCTATATCTTCTGGTCTCGAATACTGCTCAAGTGACTTTATTGGAAGCCCCCAACCTCAGTACCGACAACCGCTCCATTTCATCTATACCTTCCCGGTCTCGAATACTGCTCAGGTGACTTCATCTGGAAGCCCCCCAACCTCAGCAACGACAACCGTCCTACATTCCGTTTTTCCAGTTTCGAATACCGCTCAGGTGACTTCATCTGGAAGCCCCCAACCTCAGTATCGACCTCTGTTCACGTAACCTTAATTCTTTAGACGTTCCATTCTATCGAACATCTCCTTAACCACCACAGTACTACTACCTGCCCCTAGTTAGATATCCAGGTGACTCACGTGTGCTAATAAACATGATAATGTACTCATATACTGCAACAATTGAACATCCCCTAATTTACCTAGGTGTATGTATACAGGATGTACCAGTGGCGTATCCTCCACACTTTCGATATACCGGGTAATTATACTACCATGCTTGTATACAGGATGTACCAGCGGCGTATCCACCACATAATAATATAGCAAATGCATCACCTGTTCTCATATAATCATACATTCTCACTTGTACGTTTATTAACAAACCCTTATCATTTGGATACCTAGTTTCAAAGCAAATATAGCACATAACTCTAATAATCATTTCATATGCATTATTCTATCATCATCATTTCATATATAATACTAACACGTATAACTACTTGTAAGCATCTTTATAACATAACACGTATCATTTTAAACAGTTCATCAATTCATCAGTTAAGATAATCAAACTTTCAGATAAAAGCATTTAACTCAAATACTTTTTAAGTAAACAGTTGAACATTGTATGTATATCAGCCCGAAAACATTAAAGCGTTTAAAACATTTAAAAGTGGGCTCGCAGAACTCACCTTATCTCTTTACTCGTTAAACTGGGACAGAACCTCCGACAGAATCCTTCGGTTAACCTAATTCGCGTATCGTATGGCATTAACGCAAGGTTTAACATTATAAACATATCATATGTTTATTTATCTCTTACATTATCTTAATAATATCTAATTATTAAGGTTTACTTCTATTAAGGTCAAAATGACCAAAATGCCCTTATAGGCAAAATATCTCTTTTTAATTGATAATATGAAGACGCGCATTCCTATAAGCAAACGCTCACTCCGGGATCGCCCAGGGAGGTGTGCCATTTCCCAGTTGGGATTTATGCGACACCCTCGCTATACCAGAAACCCCAGTGTATAGGCGCCTACCCTTCCGGTCAGCACGGACTTCTAATATCCGATTAACTTGGTATTTTCAATACTTTATCATTTACCCATTTTAACTTCATATATACTTATTATATATATATAAACATGTTACCATACCAAAGTTCAAGTCCCCATACCCTTCGGATTATTTTATATTAATTAATCTTATTTAGAAATCCTAATTTCATGAATTTCTCGTTCTATTATCAAAACTCATTTTTATTCAAAACCAACTTAGGGTATTATCATTATAACATTTTATAATATACTTCAAAAGATCGAAGCTTATTTCAACATCGTTTAGTCAATTTGGACAGAACAACGTTATGAAAACCCTAATTTTGACCCGTTAACAAAACCTTTACCAAACCTTTTCCAATTGTGAAATAAACTTAGGGATTTCTAAAAACACATTAAATTAGGATTACCTACAAAAATTCAGACCCTAATTCCCACCCGATCACCCGATTTTAGCAAAACAAGCTCAAGAACCCTAATTTTAGATCATTTCTAGAAAGCATACTTAGACATAATAGTAACAAAAACTGAAAGAGATTATTTTTAAGCATACCAAATAAGGGGTGACTGCAGAATTCCGGCTTCTAACTCTTCTCCGATTGCCCGTATTGCTCCGACGAAGTTTCTAGTTCGTTTTAGGGTTTTTGGGTTATGAATCAGTGAATTGGCGAGGATTTCTGTCGAAGTGAGCCTTCTATTTATACTTATCTTGGTCGTGGGAGGTCCTAGCACGTGTCTATGGTGACTATTGATCGAAATCTGGCGTCTGGAGATGCCAAACGTAGTGAACAAGTCGAATACGTGGTCAAAAACGGACCTGGAACAATTCTGCAGAAACAAGACCCTCGCGTATCGCGCAGGGTGTCTAGGAGTGGCTCGCGATACGCGAGCCTGTGGTGTTCCGGCCAGAATTTGGTTTTTGGCATATTTAGCCCTTCTACTTAGGTTTAATGCATTCTAGCCCCCTATACATCTAACCTTTTATCATTTTATGTACCAAAACATTATGGGACATATTTATAACATTTTCTAAGGTTTCTAAGGCTCGGGATTCATACGATAACATATATATACATTTATATATATTTTCTTTATTATTTGCTAAATTACGTTTTAGCCCCTCAAACTTTACAATACTTATCATTTCATGTTATGAATCATGTTAGGATATAGTTATACTATATTCTAAGCCTTAGAATACTTATAAT
The DNA here is from genome assembly GCA_039602395.1 of Deinandra increscens subsp. villosa. Classification (NCBI taxonomy): domain Eukaryota; kingdom Viridiplantae; phylum Streptophyta; class Magnoliopsida; order Asterales; family Asteraceae; genus Deinandra; species Deinandra increscens. Next base: position 43,002,190 of record JBCNJP010000008.1, on the reverse strand, counting down.
AATTATAGATACGTATAATATCCGTATACGTTTATAACTTTGCAATAATTACACTTTTAGTCCTTTTACTTTCCCGTTAACTATTAACACAAGTATTTATACATATATATCCATCAAATGATTCATGTAACATCATGTTATTCATATAAACACATATTCATTCCATATCTTTACTTTCTTGACGTTTTAGGCATTCAGTTATGCATATTTCATCACGTTGGCCATTAAACACATATTTTTAACACATGCAACTTATCTAAAACATAGCCTTACCATATTTATCAACACTACGTCAAAACTAACCTTTGGCCACGGACAAAAACCGTGACAAAAGGTGTTTTGTCACGTTTTTTTTTTCATTCGAACCGACACTATAGGTGTCGTGACCATATGTACCCTACGGCCACGTTACAATATCAGTGGCTGAAGCCACCTATAAGCGTGGCTAAAGGGTACTAATATTTGTTGTTGTAATCAAACAATTCTTCAGAAAAGCGTGGCCAAAGGGTCCCAACGGCCACATGTGTTTGGTTAACGTGGCCTTTGGTATTTTATGGTCACGTATATTCGTGTTTTAGCCACATACATTATAAAAATACGTGGCCAAAGGGTTGCTGAAATCATACATTTTGTCACAGTACGAGTGGCCAAAGGGTGGAAACGGCCACGTTAAAATATGAATGGCGTGGCCTTTGGTATTATATGGTCACGTATATTTGTGTTTTAGCCACATATGTAATAAAAAAACGTGGCCAAATGGGTTGCTGAAATTATAATTTTTTTCCCAATACGCGTGGCCAAAGGTTGGCAACCGCCACGTCAAAATATGAATAGCGTGGCCTTTGGTATTATATGGTCACGTATATTTGTGTTTTAGCCACATATGATATGTAACGTGGCCAAATGGGTTGCTGAAATCATAAATTTTGTCCCAATACGCGTGGCCAAAGGGTGGCAACGGCCACATTAAAATATAATAAGGGTGGCCTTTGGTATTATATGGTCACGTATATTTGTGTTTTAGCCACATATATTTGGAAAAAAAAAATGGCTAAAGGGTAGTTGAAATCATACATTTTGTCTCAATACGCGTGGCCAAATGGTGGCAACGGCCACGTTAAGATATAATAAGGGTGGCCTTTGGTATTATATGGTCACGTATATTTGTGTTTTAGCCACATATATTTGGAAAAAAAAGTGGCTAAAGGGTAGTTGAAATCATACATTTTGTCTCAATACGCGTGGCCAAATGGTGGCAACGGCCACGTTAAGATATAAAAAGCGTGACCTTTGGTATTATATGGTCACGTATATTTGTGTTTTAGCCACATATATTTGGAAAAAGAAAGTGGCCAAAGGGTAGTTGAAATCATACATTTTGTCTCAATACGCATGGCCAAATGGTGGCAACGGCCACGTTAAGATATAAAAAGCGTGACCTTTGGTATTATATGGTCACGTATATTTGTGTTTTAGCCACATATATTTGGAAAATGAAAGTGGCCAAAGGGTAGTTGAAATCATACATTTTATCTCAATGAACCCTATATTTAAGGAAAATTGGATTTAAATAATCCCATGTTTTGCCTATTGGCAAATAATAATCCATCTTTTAACATTGGCAACTAGCAGTCCCACGTTTACACTTATTTGTTTTCACTGGTCCCTCCGTTAAAAAAGTTAACTCCGTTAACTTTTTCATCCAACTTTTTTCAACCCCAATCTTTGATCCACCATAACTTCTTCAATTCTTGATGAAAATTCAATCCGTAAGTTGCTATGAACTCGTAACGAAAAACCGAACAAAACTAGATCCATATTGCCTAGGTTTTAAATAGATTATAATTATGAACATGTTCTTCATGAAGCTTCAACAATGATGGGTTGATCAATTATCAATGGTTTTCAAAATTGATTTCACTAACACATTTGTGATCATAAACCGAATCTATAGCAACAAGAATCATTGAAAACCATTGAGAATTGATCAATCTACCATTGTTGAAGCTTCATGAAAACTATGAAGTTGTGAATTTTGAAATCCAATCAAAACTCCATGAAAATAAATTTCGTAACTTGCTATAGACTCGTGAGAACATGTCAAATCTGCTGGAATCGATCAATATCACAAACACAATGGATTTGATGCTCAAATTTTTATTCAAAGTCATGAAAAAGTCATAACTTTGATGCTTTTGTTCATCATCATAACCTATTTAAAACCTAGGCAATATGGATCTAGTCTTGTTCGTTTTTTCGTCACGAGTTCATAGCAACTTACAGATTGAATTTTCATCAAGAATTGAAGAAGTTATGGTGGATCAAAGATTGGGGTTGAGAAAAGTTTGGTGAAAAAGTTAACGGAGTTAATTTTTTTAACGGAGGGACCAATGAAAACAAATAAGTGTAAATGTGGGACTGCTAGTTGCCAATGTTAAAAGTCGGATTATTATTTGCCAATAGTCAAAACATAGGATTATTTAAATCCAATTTTCCTATATTTAATTACAAATCAAATAAAATTTAACACATATATTTAATTACAAATAAAATAAAATTCAATTACAAGTCAATACAAATGAAATATAAATAAAAAATTAAAGAAAATTACACTGCATACAAGCATTATTCTCAATCTAATTCAATTACAAGTCAACAACACTACCGCGTAAGTGGTCTTCATCTTCAACTGTCCAGATTTGAGCTTAATTAGGACCATTTTTTATTGTATTCCTTCCTATACCAAAACATATAATTGATAATTAGGTTATGGAAATTGATCATAATATATATAGCAATTTTGAAATACTTACCACCATGATAGATATGGACTGAGGAGTGCCATTTTATTGCAAGTAGTATGGGTCATCAGGTCCTACAGTTCAATTGATTTCCAGATGAACATTAGATATCCAGATGAACTTAAAACATCCGGATGAAGATCACATTAATTAAGTTCCAGATCAACTTCAAAGTCAGTTGAACTTTGTTTGCTACACATCTCACCATTTGTTCCAACAATCCCTAGCTGGCCCAAGTGTTTGAGGTACCAAATAACATTTAAAATGGGACTACATGACATTACCAAACAGATTACTGTGAAAATATAGAACGGAATGAAACTTGACTGGCAAATATTTACCTTTTTCTTTTCAACCGCTTCAGACGAGGTTGATCGACCACCGATTTCACGCCCTACAGTTCAATTAATTACTTTATGTAAATGAGCAATCAAACCTATAATGAGTTTGACAAATACTAACCGTTGTGTGTATGTCAGCATGATTAGTGCTGTGGCTAGATCCAACAAAAATCTCCTTAGAATTTACCTAGAACAATGTTTTTGAATTGGTAAAAAGTGAGAGCAGAATAATGACGTGAACCTATCATGAAAGTATTTATTCTGTTTTTTTAATCTAACATAAGTTGTTCCAGTTTTATTCATACAGATTATGTATATACTCTATTTTTTCATATTAACATACATTTTCAATGAATAATAGCAGGGCCCCATTTAACTCATATCTTTGTTCTTACATGAAGTATATATTCTTATGTACCAGGAACTTGCATCTATTTGTGTTCTTCAGGAACAAGAGTTCATCCGGATTGTGTTCTTCATGAACAAGAGTGTATGTGATTATAAGGCACTTGAAAAATAGTATGATTAATTAAGTTTTGATGTAAAGAATTCACCTCTGTAGATGCCGGAGCATTAAGTTTGTGTGGTAACGGTGGTCCAATTGCAGATAGATGAGCTATAAGTAGATCAAGTTTTTTCTCCGATTCTTGAATCTTCAAGAAGAGGGCCGTTCATTTTTTTCATCCCTAAGAAGTCTCTCCTCTTTAAGTTCGAACTCAAGTTTTTCCAATTGACCATCAGTGTTGTTGGATCGATCCTTGAATTTTGTACAATTAACAGAATGTAGTTAGATGCTTTTTAACAAAGTACATAAATAGGAAAGCATGCAGACCCTATTGATTCATTATCTCTTAGTTAGTTCTTAATTATTAATATATCACATAAAGACCCTATTGATTGATTATTTGATATGTTATACACAAATTAAAGACATCTAAAGGGAAGAGTGGAACACATCATGTCTTCAGTGGATATAAACAAACAGTTCACCATTTCTAGCAGAGTAGCAGATGCATGACATCAACATTCTTCTATTCTTCTACAGGGGATTTAAACTAAAATTTCTTTATTTTGTACCCCTCTAACATGAACCTACAAAAAATGTTGGAAACATTCCTATATATGTCCTCTAGGATCATTTCCTAGCTAGTAATGACCAGAGTAACGTAAATTAGTTCTTAGTTATTAATACATCACATAAAGACCCTATTGACTAATTATTTGATATGTTATACACAAATTTAAGACATCCAAAGGGAAGAGCAGAACACATCATGTCTTCAGTGGATATAATTAAACAAACAGTTCACCATTTCTAGCAGTGTACATAAAGAAGAAAGGAGGTTCACCAGTAACATGAATCTACAAACATGTGCATATGCTTGACCTCAACATTCCTAGCATAAAAATAACTAATTTAGCATGCTCCCCCAGTCATTTAAGAAAGTAAATAACTAATTTAGCATAAAATGAATGGGTTGAAATGAATGGAGAGGATATCTGCAATATATACCCCTTCCTAATCAATTCTGTATGAAACGAAATTTTATCGATCTGTAACTGTAACTGTACACAAATTCAGGGATCCCAAGTTAAACGTGTATCAATAATAAACAAAAGAAACAATTTTATGAAAACAGATTGTAAGTAATGAAACGGAATAACTTGACAATTACCGTTTTCTGGACTGAATGGTCTCCCAAATTCAGGGATCCCACTTCTGAAGAATCGCTAGCGCTGGTTGTTGAAGCTATTCGTTGTTGAAGCTCCATGGAAGATGTGAATGATATGGATGAGAAAGAAGACCTAGTTATTCGCTGGAGGTTTTTAATTGGAAATTTTCTGATAAAGTGAGAGGGAAAAGTATCTGATGAATCGATAATAAGTAAATTTAGTTCGAAATTTTGGGTGTAGTTTGAACTAATGGTGGGAAATTCAAATTTTTTGGTGAAAATTTTTAACTAAAAGGGGGGGAATTGTTCAAACTGATAAAAAAACCCAAAATTAATATAAACAATATGTATATTAAACATAATTAAACCTAAAATTAAACATAAACATAATTAATTAATTAATTAAATGTCTCCACGTGGCTCTTCCAGCGGGTTCTTCTTGAAGATGAAATTCATAACTGTGATCCTTTAAGCAGATCTGGATGACGATTGGAGTTAAAAGCCCTAATTAACAAAATAATGTTTTAATATATATTAACTTTATTATTTTATTTTAGATATAATAAACAAGATTTTAATAACACGTGCCTTGTGGCCGTGATAACGCAACTACAAAAAACGGATACATTACTAAAACACAACTCAAAAATGAAAATGATAAATTACTATGCAATTCAGAACAAAAATACCAAAAGACGTACCGCCATGTTGTGAATTTCTCATGTATAATAATTTTGTTTCCAAAAATATTAAACGACGTCCAATTAGGATGTTGAGGAGCAATTAGGACCAACTAGACTCAATGAGGACTAAATACTGACAATTAGCGTCATTTATAAAGATACTTTAGTGAAGACCAGTTATGGTCAATTAATATGGTCAATGAATACGAATTAGGACCAGTTCAATGAGAAGGTCGATTATGCTCATAGGACCGATAAGGACGGAGCATGAAGGAAGTGCCTAATGAGGATTGATAATCAAGTATGACCAATTAGGACTAATTGGGGCCAATTAGTTAAAATGAGGACCAATGATACCAATAAGGGTAAATCAGGGTTAGTGATCGTCGATTAAGACCAATTAGGTTCAATTAGGGTCAATGAGGACCAATTAGGACCAATAAGGATGCATTATGACTTATTAGGGCCAGTTAGGACCGATGAGGGCCAATTAGACAGAATAAGTACCAATATGGCTCAATTCGGGTTAATGAGGAGCAATTTGAACAAAATGGACCAATACGGACCAATTAGTGTCAGTTAACCTCAATAAGGACCTACTAGACTTATCGTTTACCATTTACTTTGTAGTACAACAAATTTGAGTCAATTAGGCCCAATTGACCCCAATTGATTATAATTGGTCCTAAATGAGCCTAATTGATCGTAATTGACCGTAAGTGATCTTCATTGAACCTAACCGAGCCGAATAGACTATAATTGACCTTCATTGGCCCTAATTCATCCTAACTGAGTGTTCACTGGCCCTCATTGGTACTCATTTGTCATAAATGACCATGGTCGACCTTAATTCAGTCTACTGGTCCTCATTGAGCGTAATTTGGCCCTCAATCGGCCTAATAGACCCTAATTGGTCATATTTGGTCCTCATAAGGGGTCGACATTGAGCAAAATCGACCCTCGTTAATTAGTTATAACTGGTCTTCATCAGTGACCCTAATTGATCCTCATTGACCCAAATTGACCTCAATTTACCCTAATTGGGCCTCGTGGCTTCGTTGGTCCTAATTGGTCCTACTTTATCTTCATTTGTCCTCATCGGTCTTAATCGACCCTAATTGATGTGGATTCAATTAAAATAAATCTTTAATCCTAATAAAGCAATAAAATGATTGCCACATGGCCTTTTTCTAGGGCCTCCACATCATCATGTCCACATGTCAACACTAGATTAAATTAATATATAAATTTTAAAATAAATTCAATATATTATTTCAACTTTATAAATATAAAACTGAACCTTACATTTAATAAAATTTAAATTTCTAATTAATGTAATGAAACTTCAAATCTTTTAAAATTTCTAAACTTAAATAACTTCAACTAAATGGGCAAACTCCAATAACTTCCCCTGTATCAACTCTTAGGGTTCATTGTGATCCAGAAGAACTGCCGTTAGTGTAAAACTGCATTTTCGAAAAACAGTTACCCTCTATTTTCTCTCCAGGTTTCTAATTGGCGATTTAAACCTAAACCTTACTCTCTAATTTCTACCAAATGGCACCCAAATTGAATCGAAAGGCTGCATCAAAGGCTACTCAACTGTTCTTCGCCGAACACAATGTTGTAGCGTACTTCGAGAAGTCTGATAAGTCAAAGCTATTTGATGAAATGAACGATTTCCTCGAGAAATCCAACACTCATTTTGCTTTAACTGTGAATCCTGTAATATGCAAGCAGAGAATTGCTGAATTTTGGGACTCAGCCAAAAAATCTGTTGATAGCAACGGGGTTGGTAAAATTGACTCTAGAGTCAATGGGAATGAGATTAGTTTGACTGAAGAAATGATACGGAAGCATCTGAAATTCAATGATGCAGGAGGTGATCCTGATTACAAGTCTGAATTGTACTTGAAGACGTACGAAGCAATTGGGTATGGGGGTGACTTAACTTGTGGGACCATCAAAAAGGGACAACTACCCTATGTTTGGCGATATCTTGCTCATACCATTCTCCACTGCCTGTCTCACAAGAAAACTGCGTGGGATGAACTTGCTGCACCTCAATCATCCGCTTTTCATGGATTGGTAAATGGCCTCAATTTTAACTTTTCAAAAATGATATTTGATGGAATGCTGGAAAATCTAAAACCTAAAAGGATCTTTTACATGTACCCCAGATTCATCCAACACATTCTCAATTGTGAATTTCCAAATCTGCAAATCTCTGATCAACATCTTGAACTAAAATCTTTTACAAGTAAAACATTTTCTAACATGCAAGTGAACAAAACTGTTTTCCTTGGTAAAGACACATCACACCCTATTCCTAAGGCCAGGACTGCTCCTGAGCAAACTGCTCCTGAGCAAACTGCTCCTGGTGACAACATTGTTACACCAACAAGTGTTGAGCCCACACCAGACCGACCATCCTCTTCCACTGATATACAAATTCCCACCATTCCCACCAAAAGGAAGAGGATGTCCACATCAAAAACCACACCCAAAAATACCACACGCACTCCACAATCACCCAGAAGGAAGAGGACTAGGTCTCCTTTACCTAGACCCTCCACAGGACTACCTCAGAATGAGGGTGGTATATCACCTAGGCCACGTGAAGTAGATTCCCCAACCCTTATTGCAGGGAATATACTGCTGGACTTGGTTCAATCACCCAACCGACATTCTGGTGATAAGGTGACTTGCAGTAGTGATGAAGCAAGTCAGGTGGAAAGGGCTGACACTACTCATGAAGTCCCACTGGACCCTGAGGACAGTGCCAACATCATTAAGACCCAATCCACGGTAACTGTTTCTGTCAGGGAACCTATTCAGGAACCTTTGATTGACAATAGGAATCCCAGGTGCCAAGAAACCATGGGTGCTGAGCATGAACAAGGTCGGCTTGTTTGCTCTTCTTTGCTCAAAGATACTGGCAACACACCAGTTGAGAGCAGCATGACACATACTGAATTGACGGTTCGATGTACAAATCTTGAAAATGAATTGGCAGCTCTCCGTGCAATTGTGAGAGCTCAAGGAGAAGAAATTGAACGGTTGAAGGCAGGACAATCTGTGAAAGCCACTGATAGGTAAGGTTGTCAACCATGCATACGTTGAAATGAAATTCACATGCAAAACTAGATTTAATTCAAAATAGGATCTTGCACAGGGTCTCTTCCTCAGATGTTGATGAAGTTGAACAAGTTGATCCGGTGGAACAACTTCATCCGGAGGAAGAAGACCATGTTGATCCGGTTGAACAACTTCATCCGGAGGAAGAAGGCCATGTTGATCCGGTTGAACAGGTTGATCCGGTTGAACAACTTCATCCGGAGGAAGGCCATGTTGATCAGGTTGAACTGGTTGATCCGGTTGAACAACTTCATCCGGAGGAAGAAGGCCATGTTGATCAGGTTGAACTAGTTGATCCGGTTGAACAACTTCATCAGGTGCAAGTGACTGCTGATAATCAGATTATCACAAGCGTGATGAGTGATCTGCAAACCACAAATGTGGATATAGCTCCTAAAGCTCTATCTTTCATGAGAAAAATGATGATTAGGAATACACTTAACTGCACTTGGTTTAGGAGTGCTCCATCTCTGCCCACCATTCCTCTTTTAAAGCCTAGTGCTCCATCTCTGCCCATCATTCTTGTTTTAAAGCCAATCACTGCTGAGGAAATTCCTGAGCAAGTTATCTCGGAAGCCAGTCCCAATGCTGCAACTTCACTTCATGAGTCTCCAAAACCTGCTGATGATGATTCTCTTGATGAGAGAAGTATCTCTGGTTTCACTGACATGGAGGATGATGATAATCTGAGCACAGGAGGTCAGAGAGAAGACATGGACCCTGTTACAAAGGCTCTGTTGGATCAGTATGAAAAGGAGAATGCTGAGATACGAAAGAAGTTCCAAGAACAGAAGGAAATTGCAGAGTTTGAAGAACAGAAACGATTACTCTTAGAAGAAGGTATTTATGAGTATGTCATCAACAATGCAGACCTAATGTTCTTCATCAATGAAGCAAGGAGAAGATCTGATCTGTACATAGAAGAAAGAATTGACAAAGCCGAAAAGAAAGGTCTTTCAGACAGAGTTGAGATGTACAGAAAGCTCTTATGTAATGAGTATAGGATCATTCGGATGAAGAGAAATGAAGATAACAAAATTTTCCTAGGTCAGTTCAGTGTAATGCTCAAAAGAAAGGAGTGTTTCACTGATGCATGGGTTGATGATATGAAGGGTGATGACTTGATCAAGTGGATGTACATGATCCTAGTCATCAGAGCTGATAAAGCCAATGAGATGAATGTAAATAGATTTGTTGATAGCTCTTTAGAACAGGATCAACAAGAGAAGCAAGGTACTAGATATCAAACTCTATCTGAGGAGGATGACTTGCTGATTCATAAATGGTACTTCAAGGAATTCATGATGGAGGACCCAAAAATAATCAACTCTTGCAAATTGCCAAGGCTGAGAAAAGACTATGATGCTATCAGGAAGAGCCAAATTGAAAAGGAAAGAGTTACTGGTGTGAAAAGGCCACCAGGTATGCATGCTCTGTTTGACTCCATACATCCTGAGGTATCAGCTACCTCAAAGAAAAGAAGAGTAAAGCTCATGTGCAAACTACTCGGCAAAAGAAGCCAAAGATCAACATTATCAAGGAAATGTTTGACACTGTCTCTGATCCTCATCTCTCATCATCTCAACCCTCCATCACAGCCTCACAACCGACTGCTCCCTCATTACCAGGTGCATTTTCTGGTCTGAACAGAACTCTAGCCTCACAGCAACCCAGAAAAAACCCTGCTGCTAGAACTAGTAGACCAGAAAAAAATCCTAAACCTGTAAAATTAAAGCCTATTCCACCGAAGTTTAGAGCAGATAACTTCACACCCATTGTACCACATCCTCACCTAAACAAACCCCGAAAACCCTCATCTCCACCCAAGTCACCAGAAAAATCACCCACCAAGAGAATGAAGTCAATGGCTAGGAAGGGAAAAGGAAAAGTGATCAATGAGGAGGATGAATACAGAGATGTCCATGCTGAAAGGAGAAGAATCATCTCCTGGAGGTATGATGATGAAGCGAAAGTATACCTGTTCACAACCAGTTCATGTGAGGTACTAAAGTTTACAGCTGAAGAAGCTATGTACAACCTCACTGACCATGAGTTGGGTGATGTTAGACAGTCACGTGGTGATATGAAGGGTGCGTGTTCACAAGAGGAATCCTTAATGCTGAGGATAAGGATGTATTTGGATGAGTTATACGGGGAAGTAGACAAAGCCACACAACGCAGCATTGACAATCCTGTTTTGACACTTGAAGTTGATAAGGATGGAAATTTGGTAGTCTATAGAGCTGATGGGTCATTCACAACGCATAGTACAGTCCCAGATCCAGAATGGAGCCAGGATGACAAAGACCGAATCCATTTAATAATGACAAGTAACAGGCTTCATCAGGTTTTTATTCAGAGAAAAAGGGTGACCAACTGGGAGTATAAGAAAGAAACAAACATGTATCACATTTTCACCAGTGAAGGTGAGACAATTAGAAGCTTACAGGATGCTCTAAATGGGCTTTCTGAAGATGAGATACGAGATATTGTCAGGATTGGTGATACTGAGAGCAGAATAATGACACGGACCTTTCATGAAAGTCTCCTATGTAAGAAGGCCAAATTTCGGTTACAAGCTATTGAAGAGGAGAACAAGATGGGAACCGGATGAACTTGGCTGGAAGAAGAGTTGATCCCTGTATTTGTGTACAATTGCATAAGTTGTTCCAGTTTGTATGTTAACATGATAGTTTTTACAGTTTTATTCATACATTTTTCATCTGTAATTAATAACATACACATTTTCAATGAATCATAGCAGACCTCCATTTCACTCATAACTGTGATCTTACATGAAGGATATATTCATATGCTATGTTAGTGTAGTATATGTTGGCATTTTGATATGGTGGGATGAGATGATATATAAACAGGATAAATTTTACTTCTTAAGTAAATTGGAAGAAGTGAAAACCGGATGAACTACAATTCTTCAGGAAGAAGAGTTCATGAGGATTGAGAGAAGATGAACTAGAGTTCTTAAGGATGAACCGGATAAACTAGAGTTCTAAAGTTCTTCAGGATGGTTAACCAGTTTTCTTCTATTATAAATACATACACATTTTCAATGAATCATAGCAGACTCCATTTTACTCATAACTGTGATCTTACATGAAGTATATATTCATATGTTATGTTAGTATATGTTGGCATTTTGATATGGTTGGATGAGATGATTTATAAACAGGATAAATCTTACTTCTAAATTGGATAAAATCACATCAGTTGACTGTAAAATCTACTTGCAACAATCAAATTTAGAATAAAATCAACTTAAATGATTGAGATAAAATCTGTCTATATAATTAATGGTGTTAACCAAAACAAAACATGAGGAAGAGCTTACAAAAACTTTCATATATATATATATATTGATCTTTATACAAAGATTTTCATCAGATCCTATACAAAAATCTATCTAACTAGCTAAGACCTAGCATCCGACATATAGTCTTCATCATCCAAGAAGCTGCTGCTGCTGCTGTCATCAGGAAACAGCTTTTGACCAGGGGGTTTTCTCGGTCCCAACTCGGAGGTTCTGTAGGTGGAATCCCTGTTCCGGATTAAAAACACATCCAGCTCTCTCTCCCCCCTGGTCCCTGGAGATCAATTTTCATATCCCTTACAATTTCGGGAGTGATGAAATCAGCGTACTGAAGCCCGTATTTGATGGACAGAGGCGGGATCCTCCAGTAAATGAGGAAATACCCAACCGATGTGTGGTTTAGGTATTGCACCATTTGATCCAGATCATTACAATCAAATTTGCGAATGTCGACATAGTCGACATAATCTACCTTTCCCTTCCACACTTCGTGGTCGGCGGCATTCCAGTGGAAATCGCCACAGTGATGGACCTTTAGGGTGAACCTCCGACCACCTGTAAAAAACCCAAATGCAGAGCCACAGTGATGGACCTTTAGGGTGAACCTCCGACCACCTGTAAAAAACCCAAATGCAGAGTAGAGAGTAAGTAACTAAAAAACATAAAACCCTAAAAATAAAAACGTACAGCCATTGTTGAGTGAAAATACACTTACGGGGAGTCTTGCCGTAGTAGGGTGCTGGTTCATTAACACCCCTAATCCTCCATTGTTTACCGAAGGCAGCCATTGATTGATCGAAGTTTTTTTTCTTGTTGATCAGGAAATACGTTCGTACAGAAGATTTTGGTGGTGAAAAAGTGGAAATTTAAAGGCAGACAGGGCACGCTACCAGCTATGGTGGGAAGAAGTGGAAAGGTCAGGCCAAGATAACCGTGTATATTTATTACCTTTACCACGCAAATCATGTTTTTACCGTGTCTATTTATTACCTTTAGCAATGCAAATTTTGTTTATCAATTATTTCTTATGTGATGGGAGTAATTAAATAAGTTCTGATTAAAATATAACCAATTAACACTTTTGTCTCAATGGTTCTTCTTAATCTTGTAGTGAGTTCCTTTCTTTTGACTGTCGCACCCCCAAAATACCACTAACGGAGTTTATACCGTTAAGGGGCGCGACTAGACCAGGATCCACAACCATAGTTACAAATACTAAACGAATCAGGGTTAGTTCAAACACAAATTATAGTTAAAGTCTCAGATACAACGCAGCGGAATAAAATATTGTCTTATAGCACTAACCACGTGCTTTACAAGGTTAACATTGTTTTAAAATTCCCAAGATAAGTTTTAAACAGAAATAAACGTCTTCTTATGCCATGCCAACCTCCAGCGGATACTCCTTAGCGATCTGCAAAAGTTTAAACCACGCAAGTGTCAACCTAACGGTTGGTGAGTTCACAGTGGGCTTGTCATGCATTGGCCCGGTCTCATAATCATAATTCGTATCAAAATGTACTTACAAAATGTTTATTTGTGAAAAGCAATGCTCGTAATTAATTCTCAATTTATAAATGGTTTGTCCGTGACCACGTCATCGGGTATGTACTAGTTCCGTAAAGTTAAAGGACTCAACCGGTATCGCGGGTAGCTAATCCGTTGTTCCATGCTCTAAGGAAGTTTGTACCAAAGCTGACTTATTTTGTGGGGGCCGAGCCATCCCGTTCGGTGCGGACCAAGTCATCGCGGTTTCTGCCTCCCCCGTGTCCTCTCGGGACCACGGTCAAATAGGCTGATATTGTTCCTCCGTGCACTCCCCGTGCCACGGGGCGGAGTTTGTCAAACTCCAGTAGATCTACCCAACATCCCCTCGCTTCCACAAATTAATGGCACGATTAAGTTGAGGACTTTTAAGTTATAAGGCATCCTTAGAAAACATGTGATATCATATGGTTTAGACTTTAACCTACACTAGCCATATTAAAACGTTTTCAGTTTTATTTCAAAAGCAGTTTGATCAGAATTCACAAGTGTTCCCATAAAACACTTCAGTTCATCAAGTGGGTGCCAAGCATCCCGTGTTCTCAAGTTTATCAGTGAGGTGCCTAGCACTCTCGAGTTTGTCAGCATTGTTTTTCGTTAAGTTATTCTGTGTGGCCCATCGGACTCACGGTAAGCGGGTTAGTGACACTCACCTTTGGTTGCACTGCTACACTTCAAGTAAATCCAAAATTGTTGTTTAACGAAGACCTAGAACACGTTTAGGTCTTAAGTATTAGTTTCGTGTCTAATCTTTACTTAACGTCACTATGGCCCATAACATAGCACGTTGCAACTATGACTCGACATACCGACACACGACACCAATGGTTGATCATAGATAAGGGTTCATATAAATCAGAAATCAAACATGTTTCATCATGGTATAATCATGTAAGTCATGGCATAACACTTAAGCAAATTTCACAAGTTTGGTTTTTAGGTCAGGTCTTAGTTTCGCTAGCATAGTTTCGCTAGGCAGTTTCGCTAGGTGCACAGGCAGCACTTTCGCTAGGCAATGCCCGGTAACACAGTTTCGCTAGGCTAGTTTCGCCCGAAACTGCTGACGCAGTTTCGCTAGCCTAGTTTCGCAGGGAAACTGGTTTGAACTTTCGTTCAGGTATTTCGCTCGATAGTTTCGCTCGAGCTGGTCTGGTCAGGTTCCCGGCGACACTATAGTTTCGCTGGTCAGTGTCGCTGGAAGGAGATGCAATTTCGCTACTTAGTTTCGCCCAGAGAACAACAGTTTTGCTGGTCGCGAAAAACATACGGATTTGCCTAAAAATCAACCTAACAGCTTCTGATCATACATGCAATTCACTATCTAGTATCCATAGGCATTTACTAACATAAATCAAGCAACTTTAACAAGTTTAACATGCATTTTGATCATCAAATCTCTAAAATAGGTTCAAAACCCTAAAATGACCTATTTTGCACAAATCTCTAATCATGGACGGATTTCACACGTAAAGTTATCAACTTTATTACAGATCTAGCATCCTAAAGCATATATACAGAAGATCAAGCAATATCATGAAGGTTTGAGCATGCTTTAAGAAGAAAACATATAGAAAACACATAAAGCATAGTTTTTGGGACTCACGATTTGATCTAGGATCCAAATGGGTGTTGTCTCAAAGCTGAGATGATGGTTCTTGATGGTTTCCTAGCTGACCAGAATCTCCAGGAGAAGTGTATGTGTGTGTTGGTTGTGAAATGAGGCAAATGAGGCTACTAGGGTTCATTAAGTTTATTTATATCAGGAGCTAGTTTCGCTGGCAGTTTCGCTGACTGGCGAAACTGGCTCTGATCTCGGTCACACTGATCAGTCTAGCCTGCTACCGGGCGAATCTGTAATTTCGCTCGGTAGTTTCGCTGACTACCAAATTTAGGCAATTTTCACATAATCAAGTATTTACAATTAATCATGCTATTCATAATAGTAGGTTATGCATTTAAATCATATTGCACATAGAGACAATCAATGAAGACAATCAATGATGAACATGTAACACATATGGACGGTTCGGTGATCAACCAAAGGTCGTGGACGTATTCGGCCTAGTTATGCATTAGCTACTTATAACGTAACTAACGGGTTTGTCTAACGGAAGTTAACCTTGAAATTCTCGGGTGTCACATTGACTGACCCAGGTTCAAGCCTTGTTTGCTACAATTTATAATTTTTGATTGTCTAATAGTGGATGACAGGATTTATAAACTGGCTAGATTTTAATTCTTCAATAAATTGGAACAAGAACAAAACTGTATGAACTAACAAGAACAGAACCGTATGAAGGTTCAAGCCTTGTTTGCTACAATTTATAATTTTTAATTGTCTAATAGTGGATGACAGGATTTATAAACTGGCTAGATTTTAATTCTTCAATAAATTGGAACAAGAACAAAACCGTATGAACTAACAAGACCAGAACCGTATGAACTATAATTCCTCAGGAAGAACAGGAAGAATAGAACCGGATGAACTAGAGTTCTTCAGGATCAAGAGTAATTATTCAGTAATAGAACAGGATGAACTACAGTTCTTCAGGATGAACCGGATAAACTAAAGTTCTTCAGGATGAACTATATATACTATAGTTGTTATTTCTGTTCGTAGTCTATTGGATATTCCCATGTATTTAAACCCATTATCTAGTGAATTAAAATCATTCTGGTTGAATACAATTCTCTATACACTAATATTTAGTCACACAACCTAATATATATATATGTAGAAGACTATAACCTTAGGGAGAAGATTTCATCCGGATTGAGAGAAGATGAACAGAAACGGATGAAAATACATTATATTAAATTAAAAATCAATTCATTACATAAAAGGGAAAAGAAGCGGCTGAAGACAAATCCTTCTTTGCTTTCTCACAATTACATACACATAATCCAAAGGGGGTATGATTCCATTAATACATTGATCTATAAAATTACAACTTTATAACTACTAACTTAAAGGGAAAAGAAGCGGCTGAAGACAAATCCCTCTTTGCTTCTCACATGGTGCTCTAGAGAGATTGTCTGAGAATCATCATATAACGGCTACTTGCTGCTTTCTCACATGCACTTGCTTCTGATCAACTGAAAATGGTGAAGAAGTGGCTGGAAGAAATCAGGTTCATGGGGCCAGAAGCGAGAGAAGCACCTGGACAATACAGGTGCTGCAAACCACAACATGTGCCGGCCCTTGCCGCTGACTTTACAAAATTATATAATAACTTAAAAACTGCTCCCAGGAGTTATGAAGCCGAAACCCTTGGTGTCGTTGAACCACTTCACGGTACCTGATTTCCTACCGCCTTCGTCCGCCATTTTCGTTTTCAGATTGTCTGGGGCTGAGGGAACTGAAAATGGTGAAGAAGCATCTCTTTTGCTACATCTCCTACATCGTTCCCCTTCCACAATCCAACATCGTTATCTGGGCCATTTGAGTGATTGGTACCACCCAATGTTGTAACTAGAGTTAGATCTATTATTAATAACAATAATAAATCATAATTTATGAAGCACATTATAAATTAATCAAGGAATGAGTAAAAGAAAGAAAGAAGGGTAGTGAGATCAACTACCTTGTTCAAGTTTAGGGTTGCAACAAACAGGGCATGCAAACCTCATATGGGCCCTTACTGCTGATTGTTATAAAATTATATAATAACTTAAAATCTGCTCTCAGTAAAGCATTTGTATGAACCATTAGAGACTCCTCGTCTCCATGGTTTCCACAATAACTTAAAATATGCTCCCAGGAGATACAGGGTACAATCTTTCCCTGCATAAGAAAAAATTACCAAATCTGAGACGAAAATTTCAATCGAACTTCAGTGGTGAAGATGATAACTTACCGTTTTCCACATACGGATGACACCAATTCCACATTTTTTTTCCGGCGATGATGGACGAAAAACAGAGAGAGAGAGACTGGGAGAAAAGGGGCATGGTGGAGATGATGATGAAAACTGATACAGAGATAAGTATATATCGACAATCGAGGGGCGTGGTAGATGGAGATTAGACCGATAGAGTAAATGAAATAATCATGATTACAAGCGCCGTCGACTGTTTGTCTTCTTTTAGCCACCTAAAATTAATATACCGTGACTATTTGTCATAATTTGTCACGCAACCAATGTTTAATATGAGTGGCCATATCACAAGATAATAAAAATGATAAACATATAAACACAAATCTTCTCTTTTTCGCCACGCGTTTAATATTACCGTGACCATAAAATAGATTTTTGACACTCATAACCTACCATTTAGTCACGGTTAATATATGTGGCCATAGGTAATAGATTTTTGTCACTCACAACCTACCGTGACCATTAGTCATCTAATATTTAGTCACACAACCTAATAACAGTGGCCATATGTACTAGCTTTTAGCCACATAACTAAGTAAATAGCGTGGCCATTGCTCACATTTAGCCACACATAATATATACTTAATAGTTTTGTTTTCTTTTAATTTACTAAGTAATAAAATCTACTCTTCCGTCACACAACATTATTTAAGCATGGCCATACATTCCTTTTTGGTCACACGAATAAAAAATCATAAAAATTTCGTGGCCGTTTGGTGCATTTCGCCACTCTTTTTTAAGTGTGACAAATAAGTGCCACATGTTTTTGTAAAACAGTGGCTAAAGCCACTGCACCTGATTGTTGTTGTCACATAAACAAAAAAATACGTGGCTAAAAGGGTCCAAAGGCTATATATTTGGCCACGGGTACAAAATATGTGTGGCTAAAACGAGAATTTCTTACCTTTGACCACGCTTTTTTCAAAACAGTGGCTATGCGTTATCAAAAAAACCGTGGCCAAAGCCACTTTTTGACGTAGTGCAATTAAGCTCACGTATTTATAACATAAACACGTATTTACTATGTATATCATGTATCTGTGAAATTTGGGGTGTTACACATAAAAGTAAACATGATGTATAAAATGAAATCGTATACAATCAATTACTCCATAGAAATCATATCGCGATTCAAACGACTACATATCGATCACTGTATATCAATTCAAAAAAAAAACGCAGATCTCACCCCAAATCTATATATATATATATATATATATATATATATATATATATATATATATATATATATATATAGGTTAGTAACCCGTATAATACACGGGTTGAATATTAGGTCTCACTCCAAGAAAAATGATGAGAGGTTTGAAAGTTATAAATGACATAATTCATTATCAAAATTGGCTATGTTAAACCAATGTTGAGTTAAGAGAAATGGCCTATGGAAATATGAATTTTTGTTCATCAAGTAATAGATCTAGTAATTATAGTAATTATGTTTGACTGATCTAATATTTTATTTTCGATGTTGCAGTTTAGGTTAGATATTCAACATTTTACCAACTGATGTTGTGATGTTTCAAATCTGGCTTTATAAAGTAGCAGGACTGTCGAAACAATCATTTTAATTCTTGTAGCATACCAAATAGTTATCTTATGTATGCTAATTAAAATGAGGGATTTGTCGAGCATTGGAATAACTATTTGTATGGTGTAAATAAATAATATTTTAAAATAGAATAAACTAACATACAACATTACGAACTTTAACAATGACAGATTTCTTAGATAATTAAAATATTAATCATAACGCATTTTGTAACGAAAAATAAATACGTATATAAATATAAAAATCGAAAGGTACATTGTAAAGATATTAAGAAAACCTAATCAAAATAAAATTAATTAACATAACAATATCTAAAAAGTAAATTGTTACAAGTACTATTGTTCACACGAAGGATATTTTTTTATTAATTTTTTATAAATATTAATTTGTTAACATGAAATAAAGTATTTAATTTTGTTTTCAATGTAAATTTGAATTGTGCATTTGGAAAGGTTTTGTATTAAATATAATGTTGAATTATATTTTTGAAATGTAGTAATGATTTTTTACATTGATTGTGGTATTGACAAGTGGAATGTTGATTTGGATGATGATGTGAAGGCCCTAGAAATAAGACATGTGGACACCACTTTAGTGTTTTATTAGGATTAAAGATATATATTGAAACTGAAACGGGTTATCGGGTCAACCCGTTTTTTAAACAGGTCAAACCCGAACACGACCCTTTTTTTGCATATTCACTGACAGTGTTTCTTTCTTTGTAAGCATCACCACTCTTTGATCATGTCAAAAACATCAACACTCTCCGGTTTCTAAGTGTATAAAAACGAATAAATGATGGAAGACTTAATGTTTCCGGGCTTGAAACCCAAATATGGTCATTCGGTTTCGATGCTTTTGCACGTCCTTCCAATACCACCACCCTTAGTAAGACTGGCTATGATGATGGACGCTTCAATTGAGAATGATGTATGTTTCTATATTATGTTATGTGGGTATGCACATTTTTATTTATGTGTCAACTAGTTCTTTAAACACGTGCATCGCATGGTTAAAGTTAAAAAGAAATAAGTGATAAATAAAATGTGCTATAGTAAAACTATTTTTATTATTTGAAATAAAATTAAGAAACTGTTAATATTAAAATAAAAATTACAAGTTTGAAAATACAGATTTACAAATAAAATGAACTATAGTAAAACTATTTTATAATAGTAAAACTATTTTATAACCCATCAGAATTAAATATAACCGATTTATACTTATTATGACCCAACACAAACAACAATAGTTAACAATTACCAAAATAAAATGTGTATCTAGTTACTTCAACTTAGAATCTTAAGTAAAAGTTTATAAAGAGAATTAACTTGTTCTAAATCTGTTATGTCATCTTCCCGTCGGTATAAAGGTGGCTTCAAACCTCGCTGCCATACTTACAAATTCTTGTTTGATTCACCTATTAAGAAGATAAGAAAGTGGTGCACAAACATCTTACCACCATCAAATAGAGTAACTTGTTTAACGGAATTATCATAAGTGATAACTGGTAAGACATAAATCAAATAAAAAGGCGAAGTCTAAATGGAAATATACTTACAATTGTTTTTTCTAAGTGATAACTCATAAGACATAAATCAAATAAAAAGGCGAAGTCTAAATGGAAAAATACTTGCAATTGTTTTTTCTGATCGACTTGCGCCGCATACGCATATGAACAACTATATAAGAGGGGTGACAAAATCAAATCCAATCATCAATGATGTACCAACTCTATATTACCTACGAGTTGGTGGACCCGTCCACACGTTGCGGCGGGCCACCCTCGTTGTGATGGCGATGTAGAGGAACCCAACCCGAGCCCTGTCCGGAAGTCAGAGACCCGTTCCCATCGGGTTGAAGATTTTAATATATCTTCATTTTAAATACTTTTATTTAATTATTTGGTTTCCTTATTTTATGTTTTCTTGTTGGTCAAGTTTTATTTGTATATTTAAAGAACTCCTATGTAATCTTTTTGGATGGTTGATTTTGATTGAATAAAGTATTTCCTTGGAGGTATTTTCCAAGCGTTCTAGCGCCGGTATTTGGCCTAGGTTTACTAACGTTGGTAATTAACGTTAGGGTTTATCGTTCTTGACATAGATCAAGTTCGATTATCTATCCATCACGCTATCAAGTGGCATCAGAGCCATGGATCGGAGGAAACACTATGATAATCGACGTAGATTCGCCGCCGGAGGCAACGACGACTATCACCGTGACCCCCGAGATGTAGAAGAAATCAAGAGGTTGCAACAACGAGTTCGTGAACTCGAGTTGCATTCAAACTATGAAGAAACCCGATACGACGACGACGGGATTAAACCCGACATGGAAGAGTGTTGGCGTATTCAAAAGTTTCTTGGCTGGATCAAAAATGAACCAATGGCAGAGAAAGAAGATAATGATCGTGAAAAGGTCGTAACTTGTAACTCAAAAGTGAAGAATACGAGTAGCAATACTCCGATTTTGCTTGAACGATTGGGCGCAGATGATTTTGGAAAATTTAGGTTACCGTTTGAAAATGAGGGTTTTGATGTGGCTGGTTATGGTTTGTGGTACGGTAGATTGATAGTTTTGCAGAAGATGATGAAGCTTGAGGAACGAACGCCTCGTATGATTGCTCGCATGATCGGCAGGAAGCAGGTTTTCAAGTTTATTTTTGAATTAAATTATGTTGATGTTAACAAATCTTGTGGTTATGGGGTAGTTCGAATTTGGGATGATTTGATCAGAAAAAAATTCATACAATTTCCAAAATTTAGCATTCCTTGTGAATATAAAAGGGAGACTAAAGTTCGAATTTTAAGTGATCCACAAAATCGGTGCTGTTTGGGTTTTTTGGGATATCCCCTAAATCTGGGATTTCAATATATGAGGATCTTATTTTGGAAACACAATTTAGAGTTTTTAAATTTGGTGATTCCGTCGAAAACTAATGTTGATCTCTTTAACGTTCTCAAGACTCGAGGACGAGTCTTTTTCAAAGAGTGGGAGAAGGAGAGAGATGCGGAAGGACCCGACAATCCAATAGACCCGGGACCCGTATGGCTAAATAGTGTTCGCTTAAAGCCAACTCGAGTGATATATGAAGATAAACTTGAAAAGTGGGTCAAGACGGTCTTGGTCGTGACGACATTGGCGAAAGGACGTCGGGATGTTCCGTTCGATCCGGGTGGCTTCCACAAGGTTTCATCGGGTGTTAAAACTCGAGGACGAGTTTTTTCGAAGAAGGGGAGAATGATGGCGATGTAGAGGAACCCAACCCGAGCCCTGTCCGGAAGTCAGAGACCCGTTCCCATCGGGTTGAAGATTTTAATATATCTTCATTTTAAATACTTTTATTTAATTATTTGGTTTCCTTATTTTATGTTTTCTTGTTGGTCAAGTTTTATTTGTATATTTAAAGAACTCCTATGTAATCTTTTTGGATGGTTGATTTTGATTGAATAAAGTATTTCCTTGGAGGTATTTTCCAAGCGTTCTAGCGCCGGTATTTGGCCTAGGTTTACTAACGTTGGTAATTAACGTTAGGGTTTATCGTTCTTGACATAGATCAAGTTCGATTATCTATCCATCAAGCTATCACGTTGCTAGTTGTTTTGTTTAATACTTTTGGTTCATTTTTTTTTTTGTTGATGTAAGTAGGTTACAAACTAATTACATTCATGCAGATTGCTAATTTTTTAGTACATGTTTCAGGAAGTTTGTTTTGTGTTTTCACGTTATTGTGAGATTCACAAAATGTACACGTTTAAGCCATTGGTCTTCAAAAAATCGCTTTCTTGCAGCAATCGACATGGAGCTTGCTTACTATTCTTCTTTTTTTCTTTGTCCTCTTGAAAGGCGGTTGCTTGTCATCTGTAACTTTTTCATGTTTTTGTTATTGATGGGATAATGAATGAAGCATATGTTTGAGAATACCATTTTTGTTACCAGAATCCCTTGATTTTGACTTTTGAAAGTCAATGTTACCAGAATGTGACTAGCTTCAAATCTGTTAATTAATTACATCTAATATATACATTTTAAATTACTTCTGCTTTTGAATGTTGTATTTTTTTTTTTATATAATTTCGAAAATACATATTGAAGCTTTAATTGGATGTTTATACTCTAGTTCCTTTTGTTTGAGATTTAATTATCCATGAAATATGATTACCGTTCATTGATCAAGAATATTATATTTGAGCACCCATTGATTAAATGTAGGTAACTGGAACAGAACCTGGTATTATACATGTTCATGTTGTGCATTGCCACTGCTCTACTCGGATATGTGCTGTTATCTTACACTTCTAGCATCTGTATTAAACATTAAACAAATAAAGTGAAATGATGATAATATAATTGTTTTCTGCATCCATTCCAAAATTTCCGCCCTTCACATATAAAAAACAAAATTTAATTGAAAAGGACATACTATTAGCATGATTTAACTTTTTAGTCCTCTGTTTATTTTCCACTTCATTTTCACTATACATATTCTCATAATCTTCTTCATCATACTACTATTCTTCAAACGGGAGACAACCTCAATAGCATCTCACTATCATAAAAGAAAACATAGAACATGGATGAGAGTGGAACATATTTAAAGTTGAATGATACGTGTATAACCAAGAATGTTGAAGCTAAAAGTTGCCTTCAGCCCATCATGTTCACAAACCAAAATGGTAGTGAGGAGCTGTAGCAATATTGCAAAGCTATAGTATTTGAGGTTTTGGCATGTACTGATTTACCATATTTATGCCACATTGGACATACTAACCAAGTCAAATAAAATGTATGTGATCAGCATCCATCCAAATCTGAACAGCAATAAACCAACTCAATGAGATCTGGCTAGGTTGTGGTTTATGCCTATTTCAGAAAACATAAGTCTAAATCACATCCAGACCTCTTCTTTAGCCTTGTAAATGAGATCCAGCCTCATTTAAATAATCAAAATTACGTTTTTTTACTAATAAAAGATGATAATCTTGAATGCCCATTAACATTCATTGATAAAAAAAAAAGCAAATAAAAATAGAAATCAAAAAAGAAAAGAACCCATGAATTGCATTGATGAGTTGTACCTCAGGGGTGCTTCTTGGGTAATGAATGGATCCAGAAATAAGAATCCTTCTTTGGCCATTAGGAGATTGTCCTATGATCATAAGAAACAGATGGCGTACAGGAACAAACCCATAAATCCAATAATCACTAACTGACCCGTTAACTAAAAATGAACATCACTATAAGCGTCATATAACAACCATTTATTTTGTTGTGTTCAATTAATCTTCTTAATTAGTGATCGTAGCATCGGATGGTTCGATGTATCGTAGTCTACACATACAGTAAAAAATCAAAAGATAATAAGTTACATATTAAGTGTTTTAATACTTATGCTATATGGAATTGGTTTTATCTTTAAGCATCCTATTAATGATTAAGGCATCTATACTAAGATCAAACATACAACAAACCAAATGCATAAAAGGAAACAACAAATAACAATAGAAGTGTCAACTAAAAGTATCTCTTAATGGACAGTCAAAACAAACGGTGAACAAACGATTAAGATATCTATACTAACAGAAGGTTTACAGCAGGCTAACCTTTGAAAAGAAACACCAGCAGCAAACAGCGAATGAAGCGTCCAACAAACTGTAAAAATATCCACATGGACGCAAGACAAATGGTAAAAAGAACAAAAGCACATAAACACCTTCTTAGAACACACACGAAAGGGGCTGCAGAACACACATGAAACGACTGCAATATGAATAACACTAATAGTGAAATAGTGTATGCATGTCCTTAAAATTTAGGAAGAAGGCCAAAATAGTAAGAAATCCAAAATACCAAAATACCATATAAAGACTTCAATAATTGTATTTATAATAATCACTAATTTTTAAAAATAGTTGAAGTTCAATGTTCGGAGCGAATACGACGTTGCCTAGATGTTTGTTGCCCTAACTCTTCATTAGGATTGTGATGGCGATAGCGTCTTGAAAAATGCATCTCCAAGGCACTGAACATTGAACAATAAGTAAATGTTCTAAGAGGACATATTCTAAGGAAAAATAGTATTGCTGCAAACTGAAAGTGAAGTACTTCAATATATGAAATAATGTTTATGTGTCAATTATATGTATTAATTTTCTATTACAATCAAGAGTTTTGTTTTGATGTGTATGCATCAATTGCAGAATATAAGATATCCAGTTATATATATATCTATTTGTAGATGTCATAAAATTTTATACAGCAAGTGAAACTCATTTTCAACAGAAAATTCCATTTAAACTTGCTAGAAATTTGACAGTAGCTGGATCTCATTTTCAACAAATTATTCCATTGAAATTGCTCATGCCTATTATCCATATATCATAGCATGTCCCTACTATCAACAATATGTACAAAAACTAAACTATTATGTAGTTTTCCTAATCAAATGTAACTTTAACAAAAAAGAAGACTAGCCTCTTAAAAGCAGCTGCAATACAGTTAAACGAAAAGCAAGAACTGCATATGAAGTTATATTCAGTTCAGAATATAAAATGAATGACAATGAACTATCAAAAACTCATATGTACTAAACAAACAAAGTATAAGTAATAAAGTACAGCTTGTAATTACATAAGCATAAAAGCCAATCACAAAAAACAGTAATAAATCTAACTTATTTTATGAAGACAATTTACCCCAACGCATGTAATTATATAACCGCTGAACTTTTTTCAGGTTACTTTTCACATTAATCCAAAGTTACTTTTCGCATTAATCCATAACCTATCGATGATGTATTAGTCTAAACTTCACATAAGGCCCTAACGTTTGAGTAGAGTAATTATTTAGTTCAAATCAACTCATCACCCAACAAATCCATTCTCAGTGAAGCAAAAACATTAGGACTTTCTGTAGAAAATGAAACCTAATTCAAAATAAAACCAGGAATAACCAACATGCAGAGTAAATAAGATCCAAACATATCAAAATCAAATAACACTGAAGCAAACTCCAACTTAAACTCAACCAAAATTAGGGCTTGTTGTAAAAGATGAAACCTAATTGATAATGAAACCAGGAAAAATTAATATGCAGACTAAATAAGCTCAAAAGGAGATAAATACATATGAAGAGCACTTAAAATCCGGTAAATAAACACCAATTTTACGAATTCAAAGAAAAACAGAGGACCAGAAGACAAAGTTTTCGTAATTAGGGCATAGAACAGACCAGAACCAAAAACCAAGTGCATTTGAAAATCTACAGAAATCAGCAGCCAGGATTCGAAGAAATCAAAGAACTAAAAACGAAGTACAATTGGAAATCCCAAAAAAATCTGCGGCCAAATCAGTATCACCGAAGACGAAAGAGGAGGAAAACCAGAAAAATGAATTGGATAAAAGGAAACTAAGATGACAACAGAGAAAGCAGTCGAAGTGTAAATCGCATAGTAAAACAAAGTGCCAAGATCTACTGTTCAGGATTTAACAAAAACGTATGAAGGCGAGGTACGTAGCTGGTCGAAATTACAGTCACAAAAACGAAGAAAAGAACGAAACCCTAAATACTTTCTCATCGTCATACCTGGTATAGAACGGAGACGAAGGTAGCAGCCGAAACACAGCAAGTCGTGACCACAGCGAAGATGGAAAAGAGTACAGAAATTGGAACAAAGGGGAAGAAGAGACACGTAGTTATGTGAAAGACACGTATACATACAAGTGGTAAGGCAGGAAACGATTAAAAAACAATGACAACCGCCCGTATACTATACGGTAAATTTAAAACGGACATTCTATACACACCACCCCAGATTCTATCTACACCACTTAAAACGCGGCACATATTCATATATGCGGCATTTTGAATAAGACAAAAGTCTAATCTGGTCAAAGTCAAAGAGATTTGATGAACTTCACTTCAAAATGCGGCATATAGTACAAAATGCGGCATCTTGAGCAACAACAGAAAGTACATTTACTATGTTGCAGTTAAAATTGAAGAAACTAAATAGTTACCCGATTTGATTCTGGAACCCACGTCGGGTCAGAAGAAAAATCGTCACCGAAAAAGAAGTTCTAGTATGACATCTTAACTGCTAACATTTGTCTTTACAAGTTAGATAGAGATGATATAATTGAAAATGGTTCGTATCCATACAAATGGATATTGCAATAAAAAACCAATGAGTACTCAACTATTTATAAACCTCAAAATGCGTCATATATAACTAGAGGGGGCATTTAACAACATGACAAAAAAAAACGTCAAAATGCGGTATATATGACAAAATGTGGCATTTCAAAGCATCTTCCTAGTACAGACGGTTAGCATTCGCAATTACTTTTAAAGTACATTTGTGTTTGGAAGTAAAATGCGGCGTTTCCTTCAAAACGTGGCATTTTGTTGTTTTGTTTGGATCTGAAATGCCGCACTTATTCATATATGCGGCATCTTAGGTGGTGCAAATAGACAAGGGGTGGTGTGGATAGTGGGTCCCATTTAAAATTTCATTTAGTTAGGAATTTGAAAGATTTGACCTTACATTACATTTAGTAAGATATTTAAATTTATTAAATGCAATGTTGAAACTTATATTTGGAAAGTTGAAGTAATATATTAAATTGATTTTAAAATTTATATATTGATTTAATCATGTATTGACATGTGGATATGATGATGTGGAGGTCTTAGAAAAGAGCCATGTGGCAACCAATTTTATTACTTTATTAGGATTAGAGATGCAACCAATAGTACAATCTCCAAAACATATTGTACAAGTTATTATTGCATAGATGGTACCAGTTTTAAAACCCAAGTTACAACTCCCTCATGCCTTTTAAAACCCAAGTTACAACTCCCTCATGCCTGCTTCAATTGTCTTTTCTTAGCTTTAAAAGGAACGCGGGTCATGAGCATATAAAAGGAATATGTTAAGAATTAGGGCACATTTGGTTGCTGCGCCTCTTTTACACACTGCTCTCTCTATGTGTGTTCTATTTTTGATCGACGCAGAGTATTACACCGGCCTTCAGAACTACGCTCCATTATGCTTGCTGGTGTTTCTAAATTGTTGTTTTTAGCACGATTTTGCTAGAAATCGGTTGTCTCTGTTTGGCCTCGCGATGATCTTTCCGGCGGCGGCGCGACGTTTATCGCAGCCGTCGCCGTCTCTGTTTGGCTTCGCGATGATCCTTTCGGCGGTGGCGTGGCGTTTATCGCAGCCGTCGCCGTCTCTGCTTGGCTTCGCGATGATCTTTCCAGTGGCGGCGCGGTGTTTATCGCAGTCGTCACCGGTTATGAGCGAGTCGTACAAGGTGTTACTGCATCTTTGCGTGTATGACTTTATTGGCTCTACCCATTTTACCTCTACGCAAAAACACAGGTCGGCAGCAACCACCACGCATGTTGAGGAGCTTGAAGAGAGTTTGATTAAAGTACCAAAATGTCGTCCGTCTTTTATCTATGCTCTTGACGTAAAACTTCGTGGAATTGGTAATCCTATTCATTTGTTCTTATTTTTAGTATTCAGTTTTGTGACCTAAAAGTTAAATTTAATCAGTCTTTAAACACTAAATGAAGATGCAGGTTACTATGGCATAAGAGGTCTGAAAAAAGGATGTTTATATTAATTTCAATTCATTGAGCATTTCTATTATCCATAATATCACACATGTGGACTGAGGTTGAGGTTTTGTACAGGAAACGTCCCTACTACAAGGCTCTTTCAAATGATCTGGGCTAATTTTTTATGATCTGTGATGGATTTTTATAATTGATGGTTATCATTATTGGCCGGTTTATCTGCGTTGTTGCTGGATTTGTGTCTCTGACCTTGGCTATGAAGGACTTTGATAAGATCTGAGCTTATTTTCTGATCTGTGATGGTTTCTTAGGTGATTTGTGGCTGCTATGATTGTTCTATTCACCATGTAAAAGGTTATGATGATAATTTCATTGCTAGAGGTTGATGAATGTTGATTTGCAATCTCAATTGGGATTTGAAGCAAATTTAGGTTCGCTCTGGCATGGCAATAGCTTTTGCAGCCACAGGATCTTAAATTGCAAAATGTTGATTTGTAACAAGGCTATGATGATTAGTCTGAATTGGGGGTTTGAAGGAAATTTAGGTTCATTTTGGCGTGGCAATAACTTTTGCAGCTATAGGACCATAAATAACTCTTCGATTATGACCCTCTATGATGATTTGAGCCTTATGAGTTATCTTTGTTTACTGAATGCTTATTATTGATATGAGCCTATGTGGTTGCTAAATTCTTATTAATGGTCATCGATGTTTTCTGGAAGTTAACCGCGGTTGTAAGTTTTGTTACATGTTTTATCACTATTCTTTGCGAAATTCTTATTGATGGTCATTGCTAAATTCTTTTTGAGCTTGACCCTTATAAGTAGATTGACCATTTCTCAGGTAAACTATCATGTAGAGAACAATTCGTTTTGTTATGTGGTGCTAACCAACTTTTAGACACATATTAAATGATTCTTATTCATCGATCTCTCTTCATCATTATCTTGTTGCCCTCTTTGTCCCTTCTTTCAGCAGGTATGTATCTTTCTTCTTTTTTTGTTTTCATTTACTTATTTGCAGCAGAGAAGCCCAAAAAAGATGTATTAATTTTTACTTGGTTGTCCACTATTATCCTTCATTGACATAGCCAAATTACAAACCACTAGGTATGGTGTACTTTTATGGTGGGGTTTCAGTTTTAGGTCTGCATATGGAGTACTTTTCTAAGCCTGCTTGGGTTATGATAAAGTTGTATTTTGCGGCTCTGATTTAATTTAGGTACGTTACAATTTTTATTGAAATATATGATTATTAGGTTACTATTTTTTCAAGGCCTTGAACCTAATATTACACATGGATTTTGATTCTTAGTTAATAAATTTGGTGTTTGAAAACAGGGTTAACTTAAATGAGATGTGAGAAGTTAGGGATGAAAAGGCAGGTATTCATGACCTTCGTATTGAAGCTCTTGGTGATACCAGCTATGACTGCAACCCAACTAGTAATCCTTACATGTGTTTTTATTGATTAGTATATATATTTATATGTCTAGTGATTTCTACAGTTTTATTAATATACATGTGTATTTAACCATATTTTAAGGTTATTGTAGAAGCATATTTCTATGCTGCATTGTGTCTCGTGTATTGTATCTATGTGAGAGCATGTGTGTGTGTGACTATGAGGGCAGCGGACCAGTTGGTCTAGCGTACCAAATGGTCCGCCCGAACCATATGGTCCGGACATGGTCCGCAGCTCATTTAGTCGTACCTATAAATAGGTAACACGTGTAGAGAGCTTAGGACTTCTTGCCATATTCTACATTTCTGTGTGTGTTTCTGTGTGTGTACTCTCAAGGCTTATTAATACAAAATCCATTTGTATTTACTTGTTTGATCTCGTCTTCATCTCGTTATCACGTGATTAGCAAACGATCCATCGCTCCTTGCATCTACAAGTGGTATCAGAGCTACCTGGTTCCATTTGCTGATCATATTCTGTGATTTTAGAGAGTTTTAGAGAGAGAAAGTTTGTGGTTCTTACATTTTTCATCAAATTCTTCCAATTCCGAGTGTTTCTATGGTGAAAAATGATTTTCGAGTGTTCCTATAGTGTTTTTCGTGATCCAAATTTCAGTCAAAAGCTGCAGAAATTCAAAATTTCAGGTTCATTCTTCGTGAAACAGACTGGTCCGCCCGATGAACATTCTGGTCCGCCATTTGGTCCGCTAGGCAATATTCATCGAGCTAGTCCGTGGCAGTTATCGCGTACCAGTGTGATCCGCTGAAAAATCTGGTCCGTCGTAGCAGTTCTGGTCCGCCGTACCACATCTGGTCCGCAGGTATATTCTGGTCCACCGAGGTATAATCTGGTCCGCTGAATCGTAGTTTGATCCGCTGTTTGCATTGATCCGGGTTTTGGTCCGCTGAAAGTGTTTTGGTCCGCTGGCAGAAAAGTGTTCATCACTAAAACTGACGTAACTTGAGAACCGTAAAGAGTTACGGAACCCAATACCAGCCAAAACGTTCGTATCGAAGAGATCTAGGACTTGTACCTGCCTACGGCCAGTACCGTCTAGTTTTGACCTCCTAAATCCGCTTGGAAGACCTCCGTTTTTTGAGTTCGAAGTTTTTGAAGTGTCATATTTCGGAAAATATGTCGGATTTTCAAGCGTTTTCCGCGATTCAAAACACGATGCAAACTATCATTAACTATGATAATGAAATAGGAACAAGTCAAAAAGTTCCGAAATTGCTCAGATTGGAAGATTATCATAGTTGGGTGAAGCGATTCAATGCATATGTTGGTGCAAACGATGTTGATTTTTGGATATCTTACAATAATCTATACGAGTATCCAACAGGAACAAATGGAAGGCCAGTTTTGCAACAAAGTCTTACTGGTGAGCAAAAGAAGACATATCAAGCAGAACAAAAAGCTTATGGTGCTTTAACAATGGCACTACCTTCCGACTTATTACGTCAATTTTCTGCGTATACTTCTGCAAAAGAGTTGTGGGATGCAATTCAGAAACGTTGTGAAGGTAATGATCAATTCAAGAAAAGTAAACAAAAGGTTCTAAAGAAAGAATTCGACAACTTCAAGCATTATCCAAATGAAAATATTTCAAAGCTCATTACTAGGTTTTCACATTTACTGAGTGAAATGTCTTTAGTTGGAATAAAAAAAGAAGAAGTTGATTTGAAAGAGAAGTTATTAGAGGCATTACCTGAAAAATGGGAAAACTATGTGATGATGATTACTCATGATAAAGAGTATTCATGAGTGTCATTAATCAATTTGATTGAGCAGATACAAGCAAGAGATATGGAGTTGAGTGTCAACAAATCCATGCCTGCACAAGTACAGAATCCAGCTGCATATCGTGGTGAAAATGATTCTACGATAAATGCTAAAAAGCCAGACATTTTTAGTGGTCCTCCTACTGCATTTCTTGCTGGAAAATCTGAGACTTATAGTTATTCTCCAGGTTGTACTCCTACATGTCCAAATCAATCATCAAAGCCTAAAATTCCTGACAAGGCATCTGAGGATTTAGCTTCATTGCTATCTGCATTTATCTCATCGTCAAATGGTTCAATTTTTGGGAAAATTAGAGAAGTTGATTTGTTTGCAAATGACTTAGGTCAGCTGGATTATGATCATTTGAATGAGTTAGATTTACATTGGCAATTTGCTATGACTGTTGAAAGAGGTAAGAGATACATGAAGAAGCATGGTAAACAATCTTTTCTTCCAGGAGGAAAACTTGGATTGGATAAATCCAAAGTTAGGTGTTTCAAATGTTCACAAATTGGACATTTTGCTCGTGAATGTAAAACTCCATAAACATCCGTATCTTCGTCCTCAACAAACAATTCAAACTCACAAGCCTTGATTTCACAAATGGATAAACGTTATGATTGGAATAAGGATATTGAAATAATTGAAGAGAGACAGAAACATTTGGCATTAAATGCTCTCCACAATCTAGAAAGTTCCACTTTTAAGTCTGATTCTAATTCAGCTTCTCTTTCCAAACCTGCTTTGGTGTATGATAGTTCTCTAAATAAGTATGTCGAGTGGTATCCTGATGAATCTGCATTTATTGCCAAAGTTGTAAGGAAGGAGGTAAGTGATTCTAATTCAGAAACAAGTTCATGTGAAACAGTACTGGAAGATGGAGTTGCTGAACTTACAAAAGATTTACAAGAGAAATGTGAAGCTTGTGGTGTTGCCAATGATAAATTTGAATTTTTGCTAAAAGATAACAGTTTGCTAACTAAAGAATTCAAAGTTGTGAAAGTTGCTTTGGAGTGTTTACAACATAGATGTGATGATTTAGAAAAAGTTAATTCAGAGTTGGTAACAGAAAAGGATAAATGGATTGCTGACTTTGAGAAAGAAAAGGCTGCTCATCTTGATGCAGTTCAAGATTTTGAGAATCTATTTGAACAGAGTTATCCTGTTCAACAAAGGTATGAAAAAGCAAATGCGATTGCTGTTGAAGCTGCAGATAAAGTTTTAGAGCTTCAAGAAGAACTTTCAAAGCTTCGAGATGAAAATGTTCAGATGCGTGAAAAGAATGACATTTTAACAAAAGATGTTGCTTATTTTACTAAGAAGTGGGAGAAGGTTCATGCTGAGCTAATGGAGTTATGTGATACCAAAAGGCAACTGAAGGCTGAATACAATGAATTATCAGATGACTTTATTGGTACTCAGAAAGATTTGTTGGCTGCTCAAGTCAAAATATCTGAGTTAAAAGTTGAGATTCTCGCTCTTCAAAAGCAAGTAAAGAATTCCGCTATGTCTCCTACATTACTGAATTACATTTACAATCAGGAAAAGAGTGACGAAAGTATGAAAGAAGAGGAATTACATTCTGTTCCAGCTCCGGTGGCTATATTAAATCCTCCATCTGTATCACTTGATCCAAGAGCTGAATTGCAAGATTATTCTAAATTTGCAACCCCAACAACGAAGAAGAAAAACAAATCTAAGAAAAAGGAGAAGAAGTTGGGTGAAGCTCCAAAGTTTGTTTCAACTTCCAAATTTTTGGAAGAGGAAAAGATTTGTGAGAAAGTTGCTTCTGTTTCTTCTTCTGCTCATGAAGACGAAAGAGCTTTAATTAAGAATAACGAATTGAAGGCTATTAAAGCTAAATTTACTAGCGAAGCTAAAGTAAGAAAAGCTCCAGAGTTTTCTTTAAATTCTTCAAAAATTCAGGGGTATAAGCATAAAGGTCTTGGTTATGATGCTAAAGAAGAATCAGTTCCTCGAACACAACAAGCAAAGAATGTTGCTGGTTCAAATCAAAAACTCAAATCCAAACAGCAGAAAAAGAATGTCTTCACATCTAAGAATGATCATTACTATTCTGGAGGTTCTTCAAATGGTTCTTGTTATTCTCCACGAAGTCCACCTCCAAGGTATGATTCTTCAGACAATTTCTTTGATTTGTTTGGTTCAGAAAATATTTTTGGTTATCATGATGTGTTCAAATAGGACAAGAAAAACTCAAAGAATTTTTCTGCTGAAAAACAATTTTTTGAATCACATCTGGGTAGCAGTTCCCTTAATGTTTTTCAAAGGAAGTGTTATGCATGTCGTAAACCAGGGCATCTTGCTGCACAATGTCCTACGAATGCGAGTATTCACTCCTATGTGCACAAAACTGCTAAATATGTGGATTTAAATGGTCATATTTTTGATGAACCACAACCATCAATGTACAATACAACCAGTAAGCCGTCTTGGGAAAAGACGCAAGTTGATAATTTTGTGGGGTCATTGAAACGTTTTCAATCGCCTCTGATATGGAAACCACTAGCTGTTTCCTTGGCAAACAAAGACCATGTTGAAGACACCGGGCGACCCGAGGCTGTTGACTCGGGCCGATCCCAAAATCACTGACATTTTATATGGTGTCTGTAGGTTTCTTCAAGAAGACCTATTATGCGTGTGTTGCTAGTAGTGAAGAACTTGCCTAATTTAGTGTTTCAACGACATATCATTTTCAAACGTTTTTCAACCGATTTTTCAAAACTAACACTGCAAAGTGTCGGTGTTGGTCGATCAATTTTCTTTTCTGTTCGTATGTTTACATTTTGTAGTTGTACATATTTTTAGGGGGAGAAAATTGAAAATTCAAAAAATAGTGTTTTGTTTGAATTTTAGGGGGAAAATTGGAAAATATATAAAAAAAATGAAAAATTGAGAAATTGATCCGACAAAAGCGAGAAATGATGGTACATCAGCATATATGTTATCTGCCATGGATAGACTAAGTCTAAAGGCTGTGGGTACTTGCATAATCTGTGAATGTGCATGATTAATCTGATATCTACAAGTAAGATATAAACATAAAGCTTTCCTGATGATCTTTGGTTATTTGCTTCTTGATGAATGTTGTGTGATGATTCCAAAAATAGAATAAAGAGATATCCTGATGAATGCATGTTTTCATTTTGAAAGATTTAAACTTGTTTGATTTTCTTTATTTTGTCAAACGATCGGTCTTTCTCTGCGTATCGAAAGATCGACCTGATTGGTGTTCGTTTGACATTCTGCTTTATTTTCTTTGGTGTTTCGTATAATCCATCGGACTTTCTCTGCGTGTACGGGAGTACCGACCTGATTGTTGTTGGATTATACAATTTGAGGTTCTGCTTTATTTTTGCATGACTCATCAAGGATGATTAAATCTCTAAGAAAATTTGCTTCTTTATGATAAACTTGATGATTTGCTAGTATTTCTGATAGAGTGGAGGCCGAGTTATCAGTGCATGATAAAATTACCTTAAGCATATCTGAAAACGATAAAAAATGATTGGTGCATGCTGAAATAAACATAAATGTTGTATTTACGATTATCTTGGCTTACATGCTGATAAGGGCCGAAATTGAAATGTGCTAGATGCGTTATGTCTAATATGATCTCGTGTCGTGATGTTTCTCGCAAAATACCAAAAATAGAGTGTAATTTTTATTGCATTTATATTTCTATTTTAGTAAAATTCAAAAAGATTTTTGGTGTGTTTTAGCATAACTTTGAAAAATCAAAAAGATTTTAGGTGTGTTTTGATCTAAAGTTTCTAAAAGCCAAAAAGATTTTATTTCTTAGTTGTTTTCGATTGATCAACACTTGATACAAAATAAAAAAAATTTCAAAATCAATATCTTGGATTCTCAAAGAGAAGTTTTGCACCAAGATTAAATTATTTTTTTGGAAATTCAAAGAAAATCCGCACTTTTGTCTTCTAAAGTTGCAGGTTTTTGTGTGTCAAGACTCAAGCATGGTGAAAAGGGGGAGTTTGTTATATTTTTCACAAGTGGATCTTGAAGGTCAAAGATTTATTCAAGAATGATCCAGCCATGCAAGCTCTATTTCTGACAAGATTTCAAGTTAACGATCGGATGCAGCTTTGTTGAAGATTGATGACTAGAGTTTTAGTTAGAATAGATACACTACACGTTAAGGGGGAGTTTGTAGAAGCATATTTCTATGATGCATTGTGTCTCGTGTATTGTATCTATGTGAGAGCATGTGTGTGTGTGACTATGAGGGCAGCGGACCAGTTGGTCTAGCGTACCAAATGGTCCGCCCGGACCATATGGTCCGGACATGGTCCGCAGCTCATTTAGTCGTACCTATAAATAGGTAACACGTGTAGAGAGCTTAGAACTTCTTGCCATATTCTACATTTCTGTGTGTGTTTCTGTGTGTGTACTCTCAAGGCTTATTAATACAAATTCCATTTGTATTTACTTGTTTGATCTCGTCTTCATCTCGTTATCACGTGATTAGCAGTCGATCCATCGCTCCTTGCATCTACAGTTATGAAGGTTCTAACTCCATCACTAGGTTTGGTTGACTTGGATATGGTGATATTTTTCTACTTGCAGGTTTGGTTAACTTGGATATGGTGATATTTTTCTACTTGCTGTTGCTGCTCAGTCATGGTTATAAGATAAATAGAATGTGCATACTTGATATTTTTACTTTCTTTGTTAGCACAAAATTTATATGCGTTATCGATATTCGTTTCGCACAACGCTTATCTTTAATCGTTTTTGCCAAATGACTTTCTAAAACGGTCCAACTTCGCCGCCAAGCGCGGGTCGACCAACTTGTCTAATACAAAAATGAAACGATATATACTTATACACTAGCCACTTACCCGGGTAAATACCCGGATCTAAAACATAAAAAATATTAGATATATATACTATCCATAAAATGCTTATCGGTAAAACAATATTCAATAATAATAAAAAAAATTCAATAACAATTACGAATTTGAGAAGATAGATTTATAAACTATATTTCTTGTTACATTTGTTGGACGACCGTCTTCATCCAAAGGCAAGATCTTCAGACCCTTCTTGCTCTTCACCCTTGATAACGCAACATATAATTGACCATGAGAGAAGGCGGGATCTTTCATGTACAATCTAACTCTCGAAAGAGACTGACCTTGGCTTTTGTTTATAGTCATAGCAAAACAAACAGAGATCGGAAACTCTCTTCACTTAAACGAATAACAACTCTTTTATCCGATGGAACCAATGAAAGTCTAGGGATAAAAGGTCCTGAATCCGATATTGCTTCCGGAGATAACCACCGCTTCAATAACATGCTTCCCTAGAGATACGATCTGAAGACGTGTTCCATTACATAAGTCATTCCTCTGATCAATGTTTCTAAGCAACATAATAGGAACACCAACTTTCAGCACACGACGATGATTTGGAATGCCAACAACTATACATTGGGTTAAAGGTACAAAAATTAGGAACTTTATGTCATTATTGGGCTCAGTTAGAACATGCTATAAATTAGAAAAACAAAATAACATATAACTTTAACAATGCAAACACTTACAATCAAACCGATCAATTAATTACAGTAAAAGATTAGGTTAGATTGTTGACCGAATATAATTTCATAGCATCTCAAATAGTTATTCTGTAAATAGGTGTTGTCCATTTTCTATAAGCTTATGCCCATAGACTATAGATTATATATCATATGAATACGTAAGTAAAGGGCTTGTTCTTGACATTATATTTAGTTAATACAATGTAAATCGATAATAAGGAAAAAAGATATTGTTACTATAATCAAAATAAGATCATAAACAAAAGATACAAGGCTTGAACCCCGCGCGTTGCGGCGGGATTCGTAACGTTGTCAAGCGTTTGGTGGTGATATTTTCGTGAGTTAAGTCATACCAAAAATGAGCTTTTCAGAAGATCCAAACATAATATCCAAGGCAGTCACAACTCAGTACCAGACATGGCAATTAAAACATAAGATCCAAGCCACTGCGTGCAGTTAGTACCAGAAATTACCTATACACATAAGTTTGCATCTAAACCTATACCACTGCATATAGTGCAGGTACATTTACGGTTAGTACATATGTAGAGCTGGTGCAACATGCTAAACCACTTGTGCTGCTGGTGAACTATTCAAAAAGTGACTTGTATTGCATCCAAAATGATTTCTTCTTGTGCACCTAAACTTTCATTCGTCAGTGGTCATTTATTTAAAGTCAAGTTCGTAAATAATCGTTTCCGTGAAGAAGACATACTATAATATAACAATTGTTCTAACTATTACATCTGCAATAAAGTTGATTAAAAGTTTCCTAAGACAATTTATAGCAACAATAATACTAAAACTAACGGACATAAAGAAACACTGATAAAGAAAAACAGATCGGACATAGGAAACTAACCTGGAAGCAGGACAAAATCGAGGGTGCAACGAAACGCTAGAAGACCTTGATAAAGATGTAAATGAGAAATTTAACTACAGAAGACTTATAAAAACAGGAATATCATGTCAATAAACATACAAAATCTGATCAAATTAAATCAATATGAACTTCCTGAATTATCAGTTGATAAGGAATTAATGAAATTGAAACTCTTTTATAACAAAATTTTGACCATTTCCTTACCGGGTACATTGGAGGTAAGTAAAAAAAGTCACCATTTTAATGGCATTGTAATGTTTGAAGTAGTTGGTTAAAGGTCGCCCAAAATATATTTTCTTGCATAAAACATGTTAAACTTTTTTATTCAAAAATGACGAAAAAAGTGTTTCCAGATCAACTCAAACTGACTTGAACTGCAAAAAACCATTTTTTTACCCGAAAGGCCAAACCCGTTTTAGCTTTTTACTCATTGGTTATTCAAGGTTATGTTACAAAGGAACTGTATGAATATTATTCTAGTCTATATGCGTGTTTTAAAGAAAGCCTCAATTTTGTAATCTTTCCTATCATATAGATAAAAACAATCTTTCCTATTATGAACGTAATCTTTCCTATCTATGACTTAAAGAAAGCCTCTATTTTGTTGGTATGTTTACATTAGGTTCATGAACTGATAAAGAAAATAAACGGCTCAACCATATTACTTTAGTCCAATGATTATAGTGAAAATGTCATTAAGGATTTTAACAAAAAGGGAATTAACCCATTCGACCATATATATAACTTGAGTGTTGGTATGGAGGCAAACTTCTAATACAGTAGGCATAAGGGTCAGAGCCCAGCCTAGCAATACTGAATCCTAAAGGGTCAGAAACCATCCTTTTAAAGCTATTGCAATTTCAAGTTTAAACTGATATTCCTTATAAGCACTAATCGAAGTTATTTAGTCCAACAATTATAGTGAAAATTCCTAAGCTTATAAGAGTTCTTAAGGATTCTGACACTAATGAATGTATATAGAACATGTTCTAGCTACTTCTTTAGTAGCGGGTCATAGCCACTAATGAATATAAATAGAAGAGGTTTTACCTGAAGTCATTAAAACATATAATCTAAACAAAAATATAAGGAAGAGATGATACCTGTAATTTAAAGAATCCCTATAGAAAATTGCAATTAAATAAGAAAATAGTTGTAAGAACCAGTTAGCATAGCTGCAGTTGAGGAACAATTTTGTTTAAAACGATTTCTTGAAGACAAACAATCAGAATCTGATTTTTCTTGAAACATATAATGTGTATAATAAGATAAGGAAGAAATTATACTTGCACTTCAGAAGAACTCTACACAAACCTGCAAGTAAAGTAGTAAACACACACACAAACACACACAAAAAAAAAAAAACCGTATAAACTTAGGAATGAAATCCATGTGAAACTCAAATAATAAGTAGTAGTAAGAAGGGAACTATCATAAGACATTACAATCATGTACATAAATACATACATATAAAAAAACCAATTGATTTCGTAACACAAAATTACAGATGATACGCTATTTCAATGGAAATTATTTTCAATGAAGAGATTACTTCAGTTCTCCATGAGTTTGAAAAGTATGCTTGGAGAATTACCTGTTCAATTAACAGATTCTTGAAAGGACAATTTAAAACTTATATTCTACATCCAAAAATTAAAAGGAAGGTTATCTGATTTAGCAATTACCAAATGGACCTCACTTTAAAAAGACAAACATTAGAAAACTCATAGTATTGGGTGGTAGCACGGGAAGCACGCCTGTGTCGACCTTACTGGGGTTTCCCCTCTCGTGGGATTCAAGGGCACTGGGTTTCGGGTTGGCCAGGCTGCCACGAATGCTGCTGCAGGGAAGGTGCGTAAACATGAGGACGTGTGTCTGGCGAATCAACATGTGTTCGTGCCTTTTGCGTTTGATACTTTCGGTTACCTTGCCCCGGAAGCTGTGGACACTTTGAGCCACGTCCAGAAAGTTATGCATGGGAACGTGGCGACTCCTAGTGGTTTGAATGTGGTTTTTACTCGGTTAGGCTTTGCTATTCAGAAGGGCCGGGCGGCGCAGCTTGTTGCCCGCCTCCCTTGTACTTCATGTTGAGTTGTAACCGTTCTTTATGTTTTAATCAATTATCACTTGAAAAAAAAGTAATGGAAACTTGTTGATGCTAGTATATATCCCTAAAGTAACATCTCGACTGAAAGTTATGTGCTAATGGAACATGAAATTAACCAACCATTCATGTCATACTCATTCAGACAAAAAAAAAGTCCACAATGAAAAGAATTTTTTAAAAAAAGAAGACCAAATCACATACAAAGAACTGATGGAACATGAAATAAACCAACCATACCTCTCAAACTCATTGAGGTAAAAAAAAAGTCTACAATGATATGGATTTTAAAACACGGATAACCAAATGACATACAGAAAACAAAATCATAAATAGAATAACATAAAGTATCTAAAAAACACAGTAAAAGACAATAAACAATACACCCAATTCTTAAACACAAAGCAATATGATATTGACTAAGAATGTTCAAAATGCAACAGGTAGGCATAAGCTTTGAAATATTACTAACCTGAATAGCAATCAGCAAATTAGGACACTGGAGAACCTGCAAGCATAATAAGAAGAGACATATACCACATAAGGAAATGTTGAATCACATACACCGAAACATTACATATCTTTTTTATAAGGAACGATCGGGAAACCCTAAAAAACAAAATAATGATGGAAATCAATAACATATGGAACCAGAAACGTAAATTTTAGTTTCGATTCTCGAAACCCGAAATAACTCAATATCCCAAAAATCTAAATTCATGATAAAAAATAAACAGATTTTATGGTACCATTATCGATAAGACACTATCACAACATCATTTGAAGTAAGAAACTTACGTTGTCGTCGATGTGATCAAAATCGGATGAGAATGGGGTTGAGCGGCGAGAGCGATGAAGAAGAAACCCTAATCGATCAGCAGAAAATAAAGACGGCGAATTAGGGACAGAAAACGAAATCTGTAACAAATCGGAGAAGACTCGGTACCAAATTGGAGATTGAACTCACCGGAGATGACTGAAGAGAAGACGGCGGAGATCGAGATAACGGCGGAGATCGAGAGAACTTGATCTCATTATACTATGTTCTTTGTACTATCTATTTGTAAAGAAAAGAGAGACAATCAATCATACTAACAAAAAAATGAAAACCAACTGCTATAGTTTCGCACATTCACCATAATGTACAAATTAAGATAACCTGATACAAACCAGTTTTTGACCACCCAAAAGTCAAGCAGATTGCTACATAGTATTTTCAAAGGCTAGTTTCATTAAACCTGATCTAGTTCATAAGTACATGCCTCAAAAGAGTTTGACTTTTCTAAAGTCAAGAGTGAATGGCATCAGCATGGTTTGACTACTGAAAAGTTAGCTGTTGAAAAAGTTATCTATTATAGATAACTATGATAGTTATCTATTATAGATAATCAGAATATAGGCATTAGTATTGTTTATAAAACGAAGCTGTCTAACATCAACATATTGTATTTTACTACTTCATACACTACATTTTATCATCTCATGTGACTTGATACCTTTGACTTCAAGGGGCTTGTGGTAGTAGATTCTGCACAGAAAATTGCTCCTCTTCATGTCAAAGTTATCATTCATTATTTTCTTTGCATTTATTTGAAGGTGTGGCATCTACATTTACATGTTGTAGAAAAATGAGGTTCTATTTGAACAGATCAGTAACTACATAATAGATCCTAAGGCAATCAAAAGGTTTTGGAATCACTTGGAAATTGTTTAGGTAAAAACAAAGTGTATCTGCCATAAAAATTTCATGTTTCAACCGTAAATCTAAGTTCATATCCGAAGACTGTCATCGCATTAATATGACATAACTATTTCAATTTTGAAGTGGAATTTTAAGATGAAGTTAGTGATGAAAAAAAAATGGTCAGATCCAGAGACCATTGTTGCAAGCATCTTACATAAAAAATTCATGTAACTAAAAATGTTCTTTGGAGGATACAATAAAGGAAAGTAATACTGACCTGTATATTGACGATCTTGACGGTTTGGAGTTTTCCCAGCAGGTGTTGCAGGTGATGTTGTTAGTGTCTTTGTGGTCGGTGGTGCGAGTTTAGCAGTGATCACTTCTGGCTCATTGCGATCTGAATTGTTGGGTGTATCTCTAGAGTGTATTGTATCACGGGAGTCTCATTTTCCTTGAAGACGAGATAATATATTTTATGTTCACATTCAACACCTAGCACTTGTGTCATTGCATCGTTGAAGAATACTATTGGGATTGTAGATGTTCCGTCAAACAGAGTACCATTGA
Organism: Deinandra increscens subsp. villosa; assembly: GCA_039602395.1. NCBI lineage: Eukaryota > Viridiplantae > Streptophyta > Magnoliopsida > Asterales > Asteraceae > Deinandra > Deinandra increscens. Next base: position 42,959,582 of record JBCNJP010000008.1, on the reverse strand, counting down.
CACAATATATGTTTTCAATGTATATTTTAGTCATTTGGTATTAAATGTGTAATATGGAGTGTGAGCTTCTAATTGTTGATTTGTGTAAAAACTTATGCAATCTTTTGGCTCTGAACTTGACCACAATGCATACAGATAATTCTTGTTTCTTCTGGACGTAGACTGACATTGCAGTGGGGACATTTGCGACTGAACCATTTTCTATTTGCATATATTTCTTGACGCTAGCAATGTATGAAAACCTATGGTTCTGTAAAGAAGTGATGTTGTTTGTAAGTTATTTGTATTGAATATAAGTTGTCTTGATGATTGACTACCTAAAGTGTCATCTAAATTTGTATTTATACTTTTCCTTTTTTTTTTGTTTCTAGGGGTCATTGATAACTATATAATGTAATAGTAATTAGATAGTAAACAGAAGAACACCTATATATCAAAATAGAGTGAGAAATAGAAAACTAACCTTTGCCTATGATGAACAGAACAACAACACTAACAACAAAATAAACACAACTGTAAAATAAAGATAAGTTATAAACATTTGATTATTTAAAAAAATGTATATATCAATTTGTTTGCAGGGTGTATTAGGGATCATATTTCCAGTTATGAAATCAGAAGGGGTCAGATAAATGTTCTTCCCTGCAACACTTCGAGCATACTACAAAGCTCCTCAAGCTGTGTGACGCCCACTCCCAGTCTTGGCTTCAGGAGGGGTCACGTGTCGGATTTACTCATGAACACAAGGTACAACAGAGATAACTAAGCAGCGGAAATTAAAAACTTTTTATTTATATATAAGCCAAGTGCAATAGTAAGGAAGATAACAACATAATCTAATAACTAGATCTTATCTATAACTATGCCAGTCTACTACTGAGTCCTTCCTGATAGCTTGCCCATCTAATCAGCCATCGCTAGAGCCCTTCCCTTGCTACTTTAAACATCACCACTACCTGACATACATACATTGTTGGAAAGGCCAGCTTATGCTGATGAGTTCTAAGTAATTAAAACTTTTACCTTTATCGTGAAAGGTTACTTCAAACATTTGGGCATAACGTCCTCTTTCTTTATAAACATTTAATAGGTATAAAACATAAAAGGTTTATGCCAAAACATTTAAACCTCCAGTATTCAAAATCATTTGTTACTCTAAAATATACCTCAAACATTTGGGCCTAACGGCCCCGTCTTTATAAATATTTAACAGGCATAAAACATAATAGGATTATATCAAAACATTTAAACATTCAGTATTAAAAATCATTAATACTCTAACATACCTTGGGCCTCTAGGACCCATACTCCGTGCAAATAATCATTACATATAAAAGAGTCATATGAAACATTATAAGCAAAATCTTTTTTACTAAGCATTGTCTAACTGGGACTAAGCTTAGTCCATTAGGTTGGTCGTCGCCTCCCAACCTCTGGAGTAACCGTCGCTACTCTAGTGGCTTTATATCCACTGCTTGAATTGTACAATTCCCGTCAACGCTCCTCAAGACAATCTTTGCTTAGATTAAAACCTTCTTTAAAAACTTCCTCAAAACCTTTAAAAAGATTTATCTTTATAATAATCATTTATTATAACTCTTCTCGCTTCGCCGCGGAGCCGAACCATTTTAAAATTTTAGTTAGCGAAACCATAAGATAGGGTCGTGCTAAGTTCAAAGAGACCACATCATCAAGGGTGATGACCATATTATGCATCGAGAATGCTCTTTTACACCATTATAAATATACTATAAATCAAAGAGAAATCTATATAATTTCTAAGTTCAATAGAGGTCATATCTAAGAATTATAAACAACTTTATATAGAAACTTGAAAGTTTTAATAACTCAACTTGAGCGGGTCAGAGGGTGAACTTCGATGACAACTCATGTGTGAGGACCTTCTGATTGTACAAAGTAAGATTGCAAGGCTCACAGTTGACATGCATGATGACCATTTTTTTTTACCAAATATGGCTATAGAAGGCCAAGCATTAGGTGCAACACAAAACCGGTGCAGACTTTGACGGTCAATATAAGGTAGCAAATCCTTGGCATACATCTATTATCTAACCTAATGGGATTACCATTTTCCACCAAATGGTGGTTAATATAAGCATATACCTACTTTCTTCAAAAGGGGCTTCTCAATAGAAGATAGGTAATGCCGTTAAGCGGCTAATCATGATTCTTTCTTCAACTTTATCTTCAGTTTCACCCTTTTATCAGTGCCGACCGTTTTTCCACAGGTAAGAGTGTCGCTTGTTGCTGTGTCAGAAAGAACAAAAAAAACCATCACTTCTTTTTCAATGAGGTTATTTCCAATGTATGCACCAAAACAGCCAAATGTTTCAAATTTGGTGAAGCACTATTCATAATACCAAATATCCATATTTTTCATTTGAACCCTTTTCGTTTTAGACCTTTCACCACATTTTAATTAGTTCACATATTTATTGAATAACCAAGAGATTGAAACTTACCTTGTCAAAAAGCTATCTTTAGAGATGGTTAGTCACTGTCTTCACTTTTTGAGTTCGAATATTATCCAACCACCCCCCTACTCACTTCACATGCGTAATTTTTATAAATTATTGCTAAAATAATGAAATAAGTAAAGAAAATGAGAGTGGAAATTTGAATCTATTACTTACACAAAATCTGCCATTTGCTCTGTTAAGATGTAGGCTTGGTTTTTGTACAAATCAAGTAATGCATGTGCTTCTGTTTTGGTTTTGACAATTTCAGAGAGCTTTGACCTAAGCTCAAGTCCTAGACCAATGGTAGCAACAACTTCCTTAGCTTCGGGTGAGAATAATCTATGCTCTGCCTGGAGGGACAAATAAAAAACAATCTAAATCAGTAGAGGTGATTAATGTGCAGGTTGGTTAAAGTAAATACTAAATTATCCATTTTCTTAACTTTTTTTATTAATCAAGATTATGAAAATAATATTACCACAATAGTAATCTAAATCTTTAAACAAACAACTTAGGAGGTTGTAACTTGTATGCATTCAAAAACAATTGGTGTAACTTTCAACTCATTTTGACCCGTTAGTCACCACGCATATGCTTATAAAAGAACAAATGCCTTATAAAATGAAACTATAATTGTCTTTTAAAAGGCCTTAAACTACTTGAATTAATTACTTGTAAAACCCCAAATTGCAACAAAATACCTCCCTCCAATTACCTAATGTGGTCCATTAATCAAAGGATCTTCAACAGCCCCACCATCAGTTTCTCCCGCGTCTCTCCAACAGCCCTTCCAATAGCAGCAATTCTGAATACTAAAATTCATGGTTAATTTCGACATCGCTAAGCACATACGTGAATATTTAGAGTTAGGACCATTTCAATCAATTGGAATAATTAAGAACATACCTTCATTGATTCCATTAACATAAGGCATTTAAATACCCACCTTGGTTCTTTTGAGTTCAATAAGTGGCAAGCTACCTAGCTATTAATACAACAATAACAAACAAAGAGTTCCACCGACATTACTTCAAATCCACAATGGATACAATTGAATGCAAATATACATAAACATAAAGGGATGCACTTACAAATAATTTAACCATGAGTTCAACCGTCATTGAAGCATTAGATCGAACACCTTGTGAGCAGATCTAGAGAACATATAGAATTAGGTAATTTAAACAACCTTGAGAAAAAGATATAAAAACAAAGAATTTAAACAACATTGAATGTGCACCCGCAACTCTAAACAGAAATGATGAAAAAATTCTTCATTCATCGCGGAAAAAATTAAAAATACACATCAGTCATTTTATGAAGAGGTGGAATTAAACCATGAGATAAGGTAGCACTAAACGCAAGCATATGTAATAAAAAAAACATATCTTTATAAAAAATAAACGAAGACTTACCGAGGTTTATAGCGGAGCAGCAGCTTCTAACCACTGCCAGTGAAAAAAACTCATCAGGTGAAACAGGCCGAAACGTCACACACCATAACCAAAGCATAAAAAAAAGGCAAAGATACATTGGCATCCAATCGAAGTTCAATTACAAAATGATCTATCTTTAAATTTTCTAGGGCCATCTACGCAGCCAAAATAAGAAGCAAAACAATTGGTTCATATAATAAAATTCAAAGTATATAATGTTACGAAAAAGGCATGTATATATATGAAAAATGAAGAGGTAAGATATCGTTTTAGGGGTTCATTAAAGATATATGTATGCAAGTTTGCACTGAAGGTGTTTTTTTTTTTAGTTTATAAACTTGCCTACCCTTTAGAGCATTATTGTATGCAATGATAGATATGCTTTAATGCAGCAATACATTAAGAAAGAGGGTTTGGCTACCTTTATTTTCTATACCTGAACCTTACTATTTTTTATTAAAACAAGAGGCTTTTGTGGCTCATATATTTATTTACATGTATATTGAGGTAAAATGCCTACATCAACTCCCCCAAGAATTTTATTTTTGTCTGTTCCTTTTGGCAAATATGATAGAAACGGAAATTGGCACCTCTATCATAGTGAATTAGTGGCAGGTACTTATGATATCAAAGTTGTCCATTTTCAATAAGCTATGCCCATAGACTATAGATTATATATCATATGAATACGTAAGTAAATGGCTTGTTCTTGACATTATATTTAGTTAATACAATGTAAATCGATAATAAGAAAAAAATATATTGTTACTATAATCAAAATAAGATCATAAACAAAAGATACAAGGCTTGAACCCCGCGCGTTGCGGCGGGATTCGTAACGTTGTCAAGCGTTTGGTGGTGATATTTTCGTGAGTTAAGTCATACCAAAAATGAGCTTTTCATAAGATCCAAACATAATATCCAAGGAAGTCACAACTCAGTACCAGACATGGCAATTAAAACATAAGATCCAAGCCACTGCGTGCAGTTAGTACAAGAAATTACCTATACACATAAGTTTGCATCTAAACCTATACCACTGCATATAGTGCAGGTACAGTTACGGTTAGTACATATGTAGAGCTGGTGCAACATGCTAAACCACTTGTGCTGCTAGTGAACTATTCAAAAAGTGACTTGTATTGCATCCAAAATGATTTCTTCTTGTGCACCTAAACTTTCATTCGTCAGTGGTCATTTATTTAAAGTCAAGTTCGTAAATAATCGTTTCCGTGAAGAAGACATACTATAATATAACAATTGTTCTAACTATTACATCTGCAATAAAGTTGATTAAAAGTTTCCTGAGACAATTTATAACAACAATAATACTAAAACTAACGGACATAAAGAAACACTGATAAAGAAAAACAGATCGGACATAGGAAACTAACCTGGAAGCAGGACATAATCGAGGGTGCAACGGAACGCTAGAAGACCTTGATAAAGATGTAAATGAGAAATTTAACTACAGAAGACTTATAAAAACAGGAATATCATGTCAATAAACATACAAAATCTGATCAAATTAAATCAAGATGAACTTCCTGAATTATCAGTTGATAAGGAATTAATGAAATTGAAACTCTTTTATAACAAAATTTTGACCATTTCCTTACCGGGTACATTGGTGGTAAGTAAAAAAAGTCACCATTTTAATGGCATTGTAATGTTTGAAGTAGTTGGTTAAAGGTCGTCCAAAATATATTTTCTTGCATACAACATGTTAAACTTTTTTATTCAAAACTTACGAAAAAAGTGTTTCCAGATCAACTCAAACTGACTTGAACTGCAAAAAACCATTTTTTTTACCCGAAAGGCCAAACCCGTTTTAGCTTTTTACTCATTGGTTATTCAAGGTTATGTTACAAAGGAATTGTATGAATATTATTCTAGTCTATATGCGTGTTTTAAAGAAAGCCTCAATTTTGTAATCTTTCCTATCATATAGATAAAAACAATCTTTCCTATTGTGAAAGTAATCTTTCCTATCTATGACTTAAAGAAAGCCTCTATTTTGTTGGTATGTTTACATCAGGTTCATGAACTGATAAAGAAAATAAACGGCTCAACCATATTACTTTATTCCAATGGTTATAGTGAAAATGTCTTTAAGGATTTTAACAAAAAGGGAATTAACCCATTTGACCATATATAACTTGAGTGTTGGTATGGAGGCAAACTTCTAATACAGTAGGCATAAGGGTCTAATACAGTAGGCATAAGGGTCAGAGCCCAGCCCAGCAATACCGAATCCTAAAGGGTCAGAAACCATCCTTTTAAAGCTATTGCAATTTCAAGTTTAAATTGATATTCCTTATAAGCACTAATCGAAGTTATTTAGTCCAACAATTATAGTGAAAATTCTAAGCTGATATTAGCCCAAAATACTTTAAAAGGATGGCTACCGGTCATATGAAGTTATAAGAGTTCTTAAGGATTCTGACACTAATGAATGTATATAGAACAGGTTCTAGCTAGTTCTTTAGTAGCGGGTCATAGCCACTAATGAATATAAATAGAAGAGGTTTTACCTGAAGTCATTAAAACATATAATCTAAACAAAAATATAAGGAAGAGATGATACCTGTAATTTAAAGAATCCCTATAGAAAATTGCAATTAAATAAGAAAATAGTTGTAAGAACCAGTTAGCATAGCTGCAGTTGAGGAACAATTTTGTTTAAAACGATTTCTTGAAGACAAACAATCAGAATCTGATTTTTCTTGAAACATATAATATATATAATAAGATAAGGAAGAAATTATACTTGCACTTCCGAAGAACTCTACACAAACCTGCAAGTAAAGTAGTAAAAACACACACAAACACACACAAAAAAAAAAAAAACCGTATAAACTTAGGAATGAAATCCATGTGAAACTCAAATAATAAGTAGTAGTAAGAAGGGAACTATCATAAGACATTACAATCATGTACATAAATACATACATATAAAAAAACCAATTGATTTCGTAACACAAAATTACAGATGATACGCTATTTCAATGAAAAGTATGCTTGGAGAATTACCTGTTCAATTAACAGATTCTTGAAAGGACAATTTAAAACTTATATTCTACATCCAAAAATTAAAAGGAAGGTTATCTGATTTAGCAATTACCAAATGAACCTCACTTTAAAAAGACAAACATTAGAAAACTCATAGTATTGGGTGGTAGCACGGGAAGCACACCTGTGTCGACCTTACTGGGGTTTCCCCTCTCATGGGATTCAAGGGCACTGGGTTTCGGGTTGGCCAGGCTGCCACGAATGCTGCTGTAGGGAAGGTGCGCAAACATGAGGACGTATGTCTGGCGAATCAACATGTGTTCGTGCCTTTTGCGTTTGATACTTTCGGTTACCTTGCCTCGGAAGCTGTGGACACTTTGAGCCGCGTCCAGAAAGTTATGCATGGGAACGTGGCGACTCCTAGTGGTTCGAATGTGGTTTTTACTCGGTTAGGCTTTGCTATTCAGAAGGGCCGGGCGGCGCAGCTTGTTGCCCCCTTGTACTTCATGTTGAGTTGTAACCGTTCTTTATGTTTTAATCAATTATCACTTAAAAAAAAAGTAATGGAAACTTGTTGATGCTAGTATATATCCCTAAAGTAACATCTCGACTGAAAGTTATGTGCTAATGGAACATGAAATTAACCAACCAAACATGTGATACTCATTCAGACAAAAAAAAAGTCCACAATGAAAAGAATTTTTTAAAAGAAGAAGACCAAATCACATACAAAGTGACATCACCATTGAGCTGATGGAACATGAAATAAACCAACCATACCTCTCAAACTCATTAAGGTAAAAAAAAAAGTCTACAATGATAAGGATTTTAAAACACGGATAACCAAATGACATACAGAAAACAAAATCATAAATAGAATAACATAAAGTATCTAAAAAACACAGTAAAACACAATAAACAATACACCCAATTCTTAAACACAAAGCAATATGATATTGACTAAGAATGTTCAAAATGCAACAGGTAGGCATAAGCTTTGAAATATTACTAACCTGAATAGCAATCAGCAAATTAGGACACTGGAGAACCTGCAAGCATAATAAGAAGAGACATATACCACATAAGGAAATGTTGAATCACATACACCAAAACATTACATATCTTTTTTATAAGGATCGATCGGGAAACCCTAAAAAACAAAATAATGATGGAAATCAATAACATATGGAACCAAAAACGTAAATTTTAGTTTCGATTCTCGAAACCCGAAAAATCTCAATATCCCAAAAATCTAAATTCATGATAAAAATAAACAGATTTTATGGTACCATTATCGATAAGACACTATCGCAACATCATTTGAAGTAAGAAACTTACATTGTCGTCGATGCGATCATAATCGGATGAGAATGGGGTTGAGCGGCGAGAGCGATGAAGAAGAAACCCTAATCGATTAGCAGAAAATGAAGATGGCGAATTAGGGACAGAAAACGAAATCTGTTACAAATCTGTAACAAATCGGAGAAGACTCGGTACCAAATTGGAGATTGAACTCACCGGAGATGACTGAAGAGAAGACGGCGGAGATCGAGATAACGGCGGAGATCGAGAGAACTTGATATAAAACCCTAAACTGTCTCGTGAAAAATGAGACTCCCGTTTCAAAAATAGCTTATATACTCGGGTCAAAACTGAGCTCCGGATCTAACCCGGATCCGCGAGATAAACCGGATGAAACGTGAATTAAAAAAAAACTTAAAAACTGAAGAATTTGACACATAGGATTTGGTTAGTGTGAGAGGATGTCACCTCATCACTTGATGATGTGGACAACCTTATAGAGTGCCAAATCAACTTGATATGTTTTGTTTAATGGATAGGTAGATTAAGCTAATTGTATAAAATAAAAAAAAACTTATAAACCAGGTGGCCATTTGGCAGCACAGCACGCCAATGGCTAAAAATAACACATGTAATTCACTCACTGGCAGAAACTGCACAGTAAATGAAGACACAATAAAAAATTTGGTTTTTGTATAATATATACCAGTAAATGTACCCGCGCGTTACGGCGGGTCTATTTATGTTTTTATATTTACAAAAAGGATGTATACAGACTTCAGTTGTGGATTTATATGATGAACTTGATCTCATTGTACTAAGTTCTTTGTACTATCTATTTGTAAAGAAAAGAGAGACAATCAATCATACTAACAAAAATATGAAAACCAACTGCTATAGTTTCGCACATTCACCATAATGTACAAATTAAGATAACCTGATACAAACCAGTTTTTGACCACCCAAAAGTCAAGCAGATTGCTACATAGTATTTTCAAAGGCTAGTTTCATTAAACCTGATCTAGTTCATAAGTACATGCCTCAAAAGAGTTTGACTTTTCTAAAGTCAAGAGTGAATGGCATCAGCATGGTTTGACTACTGAAAAGTTAGCTGTTGAAAAAGTTATCTATTATAGATAACTATGATAGTTATCTATTATAGATAATCAGAATATAGGCATTAGTATTGTTTATCAAACGAAGCTGTCTAACATCAACATATTGTATTTTACTACTTCATACACTACATTTTATCATCTCATGTGACTTGATACCTTTGACTTCAAGGGGCTTGTGGTAGTAGATTCTGCACAGAAAATTGCTCCTCTTCATGTCAAAGTTATCATTCATTATTTTCTTTGCATTTATTTGAAGGTGTGGCATCTACATTTACATGTTGTAGAAAAATGAGTTTCTATTTGAACAGATCAGTAACTACATAATAGATCCTAAGGCAATCAAAAGGTTTTGGAATCACTTGGAAATTGTTTAGGTAAAAACAAAGTGTATCTGCCATAAAAATTTCATGTTTCAACCGTAAATCTAAGTTCATATCCGAAGACTGTCATCGCATTAATATGACATAACTATTTCAATTTTGAAGTGGAATTTTAAGATGAAGTTAGTGATGAAAAAAAAATAAAAAAAAATGGTCAGATCCAGAGACCATTGTTGCAAGCATCTTACATAAAAAATTCATGTAACTAAAAATGTTCTTTGGAGGATACAATAAAGGAAAGTAATACTGACCTGTATATTGACGATCTTGACGGTTTGGAGTTTTCCCAGCAGGTGTTGCAGGTGATGTTGTTAGTGTCTTTGTGGTCGGTGGTGCGAGTTTAGCAGTGATCACCTCTGGCTCATTGCGATCTGAGTTGTTGGGTGTATCTCTAGAGTGTATTGTATCACGGGAGTCTCATTTTCCTTGAAGACGAGATAATATATTTTATGTTCACATTCGACACCTAGCACTTGTGTCATTGCATCGTTGAAGAATACTATTGGGATTGTAGATGTTCCGTCAAACAGAGTACCATTGACACAATATATGTTTTCAATGTATATTTTAGTCATTTGGTATTAAATGTGTAATATGGAGTGTGAGCTTCTAATTGTTGATTTGTGTAAAAACTTACGCAATCTTTTGGCTCTGAACTTGACCACAATGCATACAGATAATTCTTGTTTCTTCTGGACGTAGACTGACATTGCAGTGGGGACATTTGTGACTGAACCATTTTCTATTTGCATATATTTCTTGACGCTAGCAATGTATGAAAACCTATGGTTCTGTAAAGAAGTGATGTTGTTTGTAAGTTATTTGTATTGAATATAAGTTGTCTTGATGATTGACTACCTAAAGTGTCATCTAAATTTGTATTTATACTTTTGCCTTTTTTGTTTTTGTTTTTAGGGGTCATTGATAACTATATAATGTAATAGTAATTAGATAGTAAACAGAAGAACACCTATATATCAAAATAGAGTGAGAAATAGAAAACTAACCTTTGCCTATGATGAACAGAACAACAACACTAACAACAAAATAAACACAACTGTAAAATAAAGATAAGTTATAAACATTTGATTATTTAAAAAAAATGTATATATCAATTTGTTTGCAGGGTGTATTAGGGATCATATTTCCAGTTATGAAATCAGAAGGGGTCAGATAAATGTTCTTCCCTGCAACACTTCGAGCATACTACAAAGCTCCTCAAGCTGTGTGACGCCCACTCCCAGTCTTGGCTTCAGGAGGGGTCACGTGTCGGATTTACTCATGAACACAAGGTACAACAGAGATAACTAAGCAGCGGAAATTAAAAACTTTTTATTTATATATAAGCCAAGTGCAATAGTAAGGAAGATAACAACATAATCTAATAACTAGATCTTATCTATAACTATGCCAGTCTACTACTAAGTCCTTCCTGATAGCTTGCCCATCTAATCAGCCATCGCTAGAGCCCTTCCCTTGCTACTTTAAACATCACCACTACCTGACATACATACATTGTTGGAAAGGCCAGCTTATGCTGATGAGTTCTAAGTAATTAAAACTTTTACCTTTATCGTGAAAGGTTACTTCAAACATTTGGGCATAACGTCCTCTTTCTTTATAAACATTTAATAGGTATAAAACATAAAAGGTTTATGCCAAAACATATAAACCTCCAGTATTCAAAATCATTTGTTACTCTAAAATATACCTCAAACATTTGGGCCTAACGGCCCCGTCTTTATAAATATTTAACAGGCATAAAACATAATAGGATTATATCAAAACATTTAAACATTCAGTATTAAAAATCATTAATACTCTAACATACCTTGGGCCTCTAGGACCCATACTCCGTGCAAATAATCATTACATATAAAAGAGTCATACGAAACATTATAAGCAAAACCTCTTTTTACTAAGCATTGTCTAACTGGGACTAAGCTTAGTCCATTAGGTTGGTCGTCGCCTCCCGACCTCTGGAGTAACCGTCGCTACTCCAGTGGCTTTATATCCGCTGCTTGAATTGTTCAATTACCGTCAACGCTCCTCAAGAAAATCTTTGCTTAGATTAAAACCTTCTTTAAAAACTTCCTCAAAACCTTTAAAAAGATTTATCTTTATAATAATCATTTATTATAACTCTTCTAAAAACAGTTCAATTCTCCAAAACTTATTTTCCTCCTTTTTAGAACTTTACTTCAACAGTTTAACTTCTTTATTACCTATTCATTATAACCTTCTCGAAAAGAGTTTATAACATGTAATAACACTTTAAAACAGTTATAGGCATTAAAACATTCCACGTATGTGTAGTAACACAAAACACGTAAAAGCATTTAACTCAAATACTTTTCAAGTAAACAGTTGAATATATATCATTGCATGTATATCAGCCCGAAAACATTAAAACATTTAAAGCATTTAAAAGTGGGCTCATAGAACTCACCTTATTCTCTTAAGTTGTTAATTCAGACAAAACCTCCGTTATGCCTTCCAATTAAACTTAATCGCATATTGTATGGCGTTAACGCAAGGTTTAATATAATAAACACTTCTATGTTTATTTTAGCATTTTATTATCTTAATAATATTCAATTATTAAGTTCATTCCTTTTTAAAGTTGAAAATGACCAAAATGCCCTTTAGGCAGTTATCCTTTTCTTTTAACGATAATACGAAGACGTGCATTCCTATAAGTAAACGCTCACTCCGGAATCGCCCAGTGAGGTATGCCAGATCCCATTTGGGATTTATGCGACGCCCCCGCTTTGCCAGAAACCCCAGTGTACAGGCGCTTACCCTTCTGGTCCACACGAACTTCTAAATATCCGATTAACTCGATATCTTTAATATTTTATTATTTATCCACTTTAACTTCATATATACTTATTATGTATACAAACATGTTACTATACCAAAAACCAAGTCCCCATACCCTCCGGATTATTTTATATTAAATAATCATGTTTCGTTACCCTAATTTCTCGTTTTTTTTTCATTTCTTGACCAAAACTCATATTTATTCGAAACCGACCTAGGGTAAGAACGAATTAACCCATGTTGGTAAACACTAGACTACAATTTCGCAAAATTATGATCAACGTTTTCACTTAACATTGTAGGCCCTCGTGAATGTTCTTACAAGGACTTCATGAATTTCAAACCCACTCACTTTAAGGGTTCTGAAGGCGCTGTTGGTCTAATTCCCTGGTTTGAAAAGCTGGAGCCAATCTTCCGTATTAGCAACTGCCCTGAACAGTACATGGTGAAGTACTCCACCTGCACGTTTACTAATAGTGCACTGACTTGGTGGAATTCCCATGCTGATGCTATGGGAACTGACTTAGGCCATGAAATGTCATGGGACGAACTCAAACAACTGCTGCGTGATGAGTACTGTCCCAGGGAGGAACTGTAGAAACTTGAATTTGAATTCTGGAATCTGTCCATGAATGGAGCCGACATTGCTGGATACACTAAGAGGTTCCGTGAGCTTGCTCACCTCTGTCCTACAATGATCACTCCACCGTACAAGAAGATCGAACGCTACATCTGGGGACTTGCACCACACATTCAGGGAAATGTCCTTTCCTCGAATCCTCAGACCTTTCAGGATGCTGTGCGTATGGCCCACAACCTCATTTACCAAGCTAATCGTCAGGGTGTAAACTTTGGCAAGAAAGTGTCTGAGAACAAGCCCTCTGATGCTAGTGCCACTCCATCATCAAGCAAGATACCTGATAACAAGAGGAAGCGCCCATTCAGGAGGAATCGCGATGATAAGAACCCTGAGAAGGCCCCAGTCAAGGAAACCGCACCGGCAAGGGTCTATGCCGCCACTGCTCCTTCATATCCTGTCCGTAAAACCGGTTACACCGGTACTGCTCCTCTGTGCTCCAAATGCAACCTTCACCACACTCTGGATTGTGGTAATGTCTACTGTAACATCTGTAAGGTTAAGGGACATGTAGCACGCGACTGCCCAAAACGCACTTGCTACGGTTGCGGGGCTACTGGGCACTACAAGAGTGAATGCCCGAAGATGAAGAATCAAGATGCTAACCAGGCTAGGGGAAGAGCTTTCGTGATCAATGCCGGAGATGCCCACCGTGACCCCAACACGGTGACGGGTACGTTTCTACTAAATAACCATTATGCTTCTGCTTTATTCGATACTGGTGCTGATAGAAGCTTTGTGTCTACTGATTTTAGTCAATTGCTTGAAATCACCCCTGTTGCCTTAGACACTAAGTTCACAGTAGAATTAGCGAATGGTGACTTGATAGAAACCGGAATCATCTATCCGAACTGCCCATTAGAACTTTCCGACCATTCTTTCTGTATCAACTTGATGCCTGTTGAGCTAGGTAGTTTTGATGTAGTTATTGGAATGGATTGGTTAGCAAAGAATCACGCGGAAATCGTGTGTCATGAGAAGATGGTTAGAGTGCCATTAGCGGATGGTAACACTCTAAATGTGCAAGGCGAGAAGAGTGGAACCAAACTAAATATCATATCATGTATGAAGGCACGAAAATTCCTCCGAAAAGGATGCCATGCCATTCTAGCTCATGTCACTGTGAAGAGACCGAAGGAGAAGCGTATCGAAGACGTTCCTGTCTGTGAATACCCGGAAGTCTTTCTTGAAGACTTGCTAGGCCTACCCCCAACCCGACAGGTTGAGTTTCGCATCGACCTAACACCCGGAGCCACCCCCGTTGCTAGGTCCCCTTACCGACTGGCACCGTCTGAGATGCAAGAATTATTTAGCCAACTACAGGAGTTGCTAGATAAGGGCTTTATTCGTCCAAGCCACTCCCCATGGGGTGCTCTCGTATTGTTCGTGAAGAAGAAAGATGGAACGTTCAGGATGTGTATCGACTACCGAGAGTTGAACAAACTGACTGTGAAGAACCGTTACCCGCTTCCAAGGATTGATGACTTATTTGATCAACTTCAAGGATCATGCTTCTATTCCAAGATCGATCTAAGGTCGGGGTACCATCAACTACGAGTTAGAGATGAAGATGTCTCGAAGACAGCGTTTAGAACACGCTATGGTCATTACGAGTTCCTCGTAATGCCATTTGGTTTGACTAACGCGCCGGCCGTATTCATGGACTTAATGAATCGTGTGTTCAAACCATACTTGGACAAATTTGTTATCGTGTTCATCGATGATATTCTTATCTACTCGCGTAATAAGAAAGAACACGAAGAACATTTGAGACTCATCTTAGAACTGCTGAAGAAAGAAGAGCTTTACGCGAAGTTTTCCAAATGTGACTTTTGGATTCGCGAGGTACACTTTTTGGGTCATGTGATTAACGACCGAGGTATTCACGTTGATCCGGCTAAGATTGAAGCAATCAAACATTGGAATACTCCCACGACCCCAACTGAGATTCGACAATTCTTAGGTCTCGCTGGCTACTATCGCCGATTCATTGAAAATTTTTCCAAGATAGCCCAGCCTCTTACCACACTGACTCAGAAAGATAAGAAGTACGTCTGGGATGATAAAACTGAAGCTGCTTTCCAGTTGTTGAAGCAAAAACTTTGCGACGCCCCAATCCTATCCTTACCAGACGGAATCGACGATTTCCTTGTATACCGTGATGCTTCGCATCAAGGCTTCGGTTGCGTACTGATGCAACGTGAGAAAGTCATCGCTTACACCTCTCGACAACTGAAGATTCACGGGAAGAATTACACGACTCACAACTTAGAATTTGGAGCTGTCGTCTTTGCCCTCAAAATCTGGAGGCACTACCTCTATGGGACTCAGTGCGTCATATTCACCGATCACAAGAGCCTCCAGCACATCTTTAACCAGAAAGAGCTGAACATGAGACAACGACGTTGGGTTGAAGTGCTTAACGATTATGAATGTGAGATTCGTTATCACCCGGGCAAGGCTAACATTGTAGCCGATGCTTTAAGCAGGAAAGAACATGCCAAACCGCGTCATGTTCGAGCATTAAGTATGACCATACGCTCTAATCTCACATCACAAGTTCGTGACGCTCAAATCGAAGCAACTGCTTGAAAAGCCTGAGAATCTGAGAATCTGGAGAATGAATGCCTGAGAATCTGGAGAACGAATGCGTGCGTGGTATGGAGAAACAACTGCTTAAAGCTATATCTGGTTCTGATGCTTCTGGGTAATAGTGGATCGGCTGACAAAATCCGCTCACTTCCTGCCAATTAAGGAAACCGATAGTATGGAAAGACGGACTAAGATTTACATGAAGGAAGTCGTCTCTCGTCACGGTGTACCTATATCTATCATATCCGATCGAGATAGCCGTTTCACTGCGAACTTCTCGAAGTCCCTCCAGAAAGCGTTGGGTACTCGCCTTGACATGAGTACCGCGTACCATCCCCAAACCGACAGACAAAGCGAGAGAACGATCCAAACGCTTGAGGATATGCTACGTGCATGTGTGATCGATTTCGGACCTAATTAGGATGAGCATCTCCCACTTGCCGAATTCTCTTACAACAACAGTTATCACACTAGCATCCAAGCCGCTCCGTTCGAAGCACTTTACGGAAGAAATTGCAGATCTCCGCTTTGCTGGACTGAGATCGGTGACAGTCAACTGACTAGTCCCGAATTAATCTTTGAAACGACTGAGAAAGTGTTTCAAATCCGTAACCGACTGAAAGCTGCTAGGGATAGACAAAAGAGCTACGCCGATAACCGCCGCAAACCCTTGTCCTTTAAAAGGGTGATCGCGTCATGTTAAAAGTGTCACCTTGGAAAGGTGTCATCCGGTTCGGCAAACGAGGAAAGCTTAACCCTCGTTACATTGGTCCATTTGAAATCACCTAGACAATCGGACCGGTAGCCTACCGTCTACGTCTACCTGCAGAGCTAAGCAGTGTGCATGACGTCTTTCACGTTAGTAATCTTAAGAAATGCTTGTCTGATGAAACGCTTGTCGTCCCACTTGATGAAATTCAAGTTGACGAAACCCTTCACTTTGTTGAAGAACCTGTCGAGATACTTGACCGAGAACTCAAGAGACTGAAGCATAGCCGCATTCCCATTGTCAAAGTGCGATGGAACTCTCGACGAGGACCAGAGTACACTTAGGAACGCAAGGATCAAATGCGTCGGAAGTACCCTCATCTTTTCGGAAACGTCGCAGTCAACCAGTGATCAAGAACTGAATTTCTGGACGAAATTCTTCTAACTGGGGGAGAATGTGACACCTCGTCCGAAAATCCAGGTCAAACCGTTTACTTTGACTTTTAATTAAGTATTAATTGTGTTTTATCTGATCTGATTTCTGTTTAAACTACTAATTACTGTGCCTGATTGTTAACCGATGACGTAAGCCAAATCTCGTGTTTGTACTAGAAGCGTATACCCGTTAAATGCTTAGAAATTTCATGTATAAATCATGGAACTTCAATAATAAGAAAAATAAATATAAAATGTATTTTTATATTTTATCCGGAACTGGTGTCGAACGTTTATATAATCGACACGTCAAACTGATAAGCGATCGATCATCTAAAACTATTCGGTTTGAAACAGTATGAACGGTCGAGCTTAAAACTGTTACGAACTGACAAACTGAAAACGTTATCCGTAACCCGTTTGAAAAACTGAAAAACTGAAAAACATAATTGATTTCTGAAAAACTTTTATAATCAACTTAAACAATTGTTTTTATGAAATAAAAACATCACAAACTGAAATCGTTGTCAAGACTTATGCCAAACTCCAACCGAACACCCAATTGGGCCCGACTTGGCCCAATAGGCCCAATAAGCCTAAAACAATAAAACCGAGCCCGAAACCTTGACCCATTACTCAAACGTAATATATCGAATGATCGTGGCGATCCGAGAACCCAACCGATGCATAACGGGCCCAGGCCTCGATTCGGTGCCCCATTTAGACCCGTACGGCCCATAACCGACGGAACGGCCCAACTACATTTTCTTTTTGATGTTTTCGCCCAATATCAAGTCCAAAACCCAATGGATTTAATTCTATAATTTTGGCCAATCAACTTTATAATAATTTTTTATAAAAGTTGATTACCACTTAATATTTTTATAAAAATATATCACCATCTTTTATAGTTTTTATACTTTAGAGATTTATAAAAGTTATGGAATTAATCATCTCCATCCCTTATATATTTTATAAACAATTACAATACACCTACACATTTAAAATTTTATAAAAACTTTCACCTACACTTTAAATCTTTTATAAAAATTATGTTAGTGATTTCTAGTAAAAAAAAATTAACTAATGCTTGTGTTGGTGACTTGTGAAGAGCAATCAAACACCTCACCCTAACCTATGCTCATCATGACCCAATAGTAATGCATGACTAAACCATCACTTCTACCACACTCTCCTACTAACTTTCTTACACTTTCACCTACACCTACACTCAAACTCACTTCATTTTTTTTTCTCCTTCTCCCTCACCAGCCGAAGTCTCCCTCTCCCCACTCTTTTCTCGGCTAGACAACCACCACCATCACCCTTCAAACACCACCATAAACCATCTCCCTTCCCCTTCATTTTTCCGGCCAAGGCAGCCCCACCACCACCACCATGACATCCTTCCTCCTCCCTCTCATTCCTGCCGTGAACCACATATACCACCTCAGCCGGCACTACCTTGCTCCTCCTCTCTCGGCACCACCACCGTACACAGCCATCACCACCATGACCCACCACCATCGCATCCCCTTCTCTCCTTCCTTTCTTCCCTGCGCACAACAGCCAACACCCGACACCTTTTTCCTTCCCTTCCCTTTTTCCGGTAGAAGACCACCACACCACCACCCTGCTGTGCGAGCTGCTGCTGCAGAACCATTGCTGCCACCGCGGGTTGCTGCCATCGTGAGCTGTCGCTACTTTGTTACTGCTACCGCCAGTTTCTGCTGCTACGTGCTGCTGCCGGACCACTACTGCATTGCTGCTGTCCCCTACCGTGAGCCACCAACCGGAGCCACCACCTTCTCCTCTTTCCGCTCGGTATAATCCCGCACACAAATATGATCACATTTAACTATCATTCGCTCAATATCTCTATCGATTAAACGTCCCAAATGATCCCCCCGAGTCTTGACAACTAACCGTTTAAACGTGAAGTTTTCTAACGATCAAAAACATCAAACTATGTTTTCCAATCTTTTCTTTGTTTGTCCTTAAACCTTAAGGTTGTAAGGTTTAAAAATGTGATTTTTGTTGATGACTAAATGGTTTATTTGCTAACATAATGGTTTGGTTTAATCATTTGGTGATTTCATGAGGTTTATATATTTTGCATGATTAATTTGCGTTATTATAATCTTTTAATAGATTATAAATGACTAGGTTGCTATTTACGATTGTTATTGTTAATCACCTAGTTTGTGGACTAATGTGGGCTAATAACAATTATCATAGACTAAGTTGGTGTTTAAAAACACATATGGACTTATTATGGACTTTATGAGGTATTACTAAAGTTTTGGACATAAAATGATAACTTTACAAAACCTTAAATGAATTTTATGACTAAATAACAAATTTAGTAATTTTATAATAATTACTTGAATTTCTAAACCATAAAAATTCATCATGGAACTTGACTTATAAAATGGTCACATTTTATAAAAATATAATTTCTAAAATACAAGATTTAAATGACTTGTATAGATTTTATAAAAATAAAATGGATAAAATATATGTAGATATATTTTATGTTAAAAAATGATAGGATATCATATTTTTGAACAATTGACTAAAAGTATAAAACATTGGATTTTATACAAAAATGGAAATATTTTTATGTTGGTTAAAAACTCTATAAAAAGTCTTTTATTAAAACCCTAACTTTATTTGATAAATAAAGTTATTAAAAAAAATAATAATAAAAAAATAAAATCAAAAGACTTATAGAAATTATGAAAAACATATTTTAAACATTTTTGATAATTTTAAAAGAATCAAAATAATCAAAACGTTTTAACCGGATCAAATGTTTATTTTTAAACGTTTGAAATTGAAACGAAATCTTTAAACGATTTAAAAACGTTTTACAACGTAACAAATCGTAAATAATTATTTTCAACAAATAATTATCCTTATGAATTTTAGAAACCCTAATTTGAGTTAAAAGCATTTTGGTTTGTAAATATAATTATTTTAATGATATTTATATTTATATTAACTCAAAACCCTAATTTTCATAACATGATTTAAATATTAAATAACCTTTAATATTTACCTACTTATGTTAAATCATTTAACTTGTAATAATTTAATAAAATTATTTCGACAAGTTAGAATAATTATTTCAATAATAATTATAAACTCTAGTTATATATATTATAACTTACCACGATTAACTATTCAATCGATCGAGCGAACATAAAAATAATAATAAATATTAATATTTAAAACAATATTCAAGACTTGATTGAAATGATCTTCATGATACGTTATCACATGTTCGTTACTTGTATTCAATTTGCATTAAATGCCTTTATAGGTGAACATTAGCATTTACTGATTGTAAACTGATTAAATAACGGGTTTTCAAACGCTACAAACGGGATTATACGTCAAGACTTGACCGGTATCATTTGGGTAACGTTCGTTACTCAAATGATTATGTGGACCCTTATGCATGTTGTCTTATGTTTTATTAGGACATTACTTACTAGTTGCCACTCGGAAATCCATCATCACTGAATCAAGTGAGTTTCACGACCCCTTTTCTTTACAACTGTTTTACACTTATGGGGGAGAAATCATGAACTGATAAAATGTTTTAACTTAATGTTATGGTCTACTGTTAGCCGTATGACTATCTGCTCTCTTACTGAGTGCCCAACAACTGGTACTTTATCGTTATAAACGTTAGTACAACTGAATCCCACCATTAGTTGATTTCAATTAGTTCTGCTCGAAAAGATAAATAGTGAATAGATCTATTTGGGTTGACAACCCTGTCCAGTTTGGTAGCTCCAATCCTGACTTCGTATATTGTCAAGGGGTTCACGTCAGTTATTCTGCTCTGTTCGGTATCTCTCGGGCGAGGATACCATGGGTGGGTAAACCGTTAGTATTTGAAATCAAGGTTCAGGTGAGATCATACAACTACAATAGTAAGCCAATGTAACATTTAAGTACTCTGAAAACTATTTTGCAATCTTACGATCGAGTCCTAAACCTGTGAACCTCACCAACTTTATGTTGACCTTTTAAACTCATGATTTCTCAGGTAACTAAGCTGATCATGGAAGCCGTGAAAATGCTTCGTTGGAGTCCTAGTCCCTATCTATCCTAAATAACTACTTTATGTTTTTAATAAATGAAACTTGACTTTTAAAGTTCAAATGTAAGACAATATCGTTTACTACTCTTTCCGCTGTAACAATTAATGATATTATGTTTTAATTAACGTTTAAATTTAGTAGTAGTTGTTTAGTATATCTGTGACTATGATTCCATCTCGCTCACACCCAATCATTTGTCCGGGGTGTGACACTATGGTGACTAGCCGACCAAAAACGACACGTAGAGATCGAATTTTGGAGAACAAGCAACAAGGACGTGGCTGAAAACGAGCCAAACTCGTTTCTGCTGTAATTGAAGCCCTCGCGTATTGCGCCAAGTGTGGGTATGGGCTACGCGATACGCGAGCCACGATCTTTCGGGCCAGAATCTTGGTTTTCATATTTTCAGTCCCTACACTTCTATTATTTGCACTCTAGGCCCTCGAACTTTTATGTTTTTATTATTTTATGTACCAAAACATTATGGGACATATTTCTAATATTTTTAGGGCTCGGGATACCTTCGATAAGGTTTATATACATTCGTATATATATATATATATATATATATATATATTTTTTCTATCAATTTACATTTTAGCCCTTCTACTTCTCATACTTTTCATTTCATGTTCCGATTTACTTTGGGATACATTTATACTAACTCCTAAGCCTCGGGTTTATATAAATACGTATAAATACATATAATACTCGTATACGTTATGTATCATTTCAACGTAAGGATACATTCTTATTTATTTTTCACACGTTTAACTGTTCTAACATGTATTCCTACATATATTGTGACATCCGAGAATTTCAAGGTTTACTTCCGTTAGACAATTTCCGTTAGTTACGTTACAAGTATTAACTTAGTAACTAATGCTTAACTAGGCCGAATACGTCCACGACCTTTGGTTGATCACCGAACCCGTCCATATGTGTTTATTTATTGAATTGCCTCTATGAGGAAGTATGTGCAACATGTTTGTTAATTAATTGTGTAATTGTGTGAAATTCATGAACCGTGCTTATCTTGCTTAGAATGTAAATTGGTCACTTTTGGGTTCCAGCGAAACTACCGGGCGAAACTATAGTGTCGCCCGGCTAGCTTAACCTTTGACTTACAGAGCCAGTTTCGCTTGGCCAACGAAACTGCCAGCGAAACTAGCCCCTGATATATATATTTTATAAAACCCTAGTTTCTCCCCATTTGCATCATTTCACACAAAACACACACCACTCTCATCTTCTCACTTGAGATTTCTGGTCAGTCGAGAAAACCATCAAGGAACCATCATCTCATCTCATCCATTCAGGCCCTAGATCGAATCGTGAGTCCCAAAAAAACCATTATTTATGCATTTTCTATGTGTTTTCTTAAAAAGCATGCTTGAATCTTCATGTAATCACTTGATCTTTTG